>CM043122.1:13644787-14244787 GCA_023701765.1 Hylyphantes graminicola
ATTAATGGAAGCCTATAAAATTTTAACCATAGTTGATATAATATAGAAAATAATTATTGCAATTGCTCATCTAAAAAGATATTTTTTATAATTAAAATATCTAAGCAGAACATCCCTTTTTTACGTTTAGGCCTAGTTGAATAAACATAGGGGGAAATATTTGAGGGTTTTTTTTTTCAAAATTTAAGGGACAGAAAGCTAGCCAAATGTTTTTCTATGGCATGAAATATTTTTATGCTGCATTTTTAACTAATACACCCTCGAGAAAGATTGCATTGCAGCTGAAAAATGCCAAAAGGGCACTAAAAAAAACTAAGGCAATAAAACCCCTTACGAAACTGAGCCAATTGACCTAAATAACCAAATTACTAACAATCTTTGGCTTTAAACAAATAAAATTGTTGTAAAATATATTTTTGAATTTTATGTGGCTAATAAATATTGGTTTTTCGGACTGTTAAATCGAAGTATCTCAACCTTTTAATAATTGGTCCGAGGTACACTACCGGTTGGACCAAGGTACACCACCGGAATGTGTACCGGAAAGGTACCCACACTAAATGTGTAAAATTGATGCTTTTCAAATTTAACTAAATAAGTTAGTTATACAACAACAAATGCATAAAGTAAAACTTTTCTAAATTATCTATCGTAATTACTGTGAGCTGCATCTTATTGAGTTAACTTATCAAGTCGACAAATAGTTCATTTGAAGATCCTGATGACTTCTTATTTTCAACCACACAAGAAACTAAAGAAACCAATTATTTTCTCACGGGTAAAAAAAAAATGTTAAAAAGTACTAACGTTTTAAATAAGGAAAACTAAGAACAAATATCTTGTAACTTCATAGCTTTCAAGATAATCGTTTTCAGAAAGATTTCCGAGAACGAATAATTTATTGAAATTTTTGGTTTTATTTTTTCCCCTTCGCTTTTCCAAAAATATACATTTCGGAACCTGTATTTCTCCATTTTATTTTAACATAAATTAATTTGATGCAGTTATTTTTTGCACTCCTAGATGGCGTAACCACCCGTCGAATTAAAAATTCAAAATTATGTTTTTTATGAAAATTTAAACTTTAAATACGAATAGATTTCTCATTGACTAATGTAAAAAGTAACTATTATTACTCCCCGATTCACGTGGATTACTGCGGACTTTGTAAAATGAAAAAAATATGCATAGCTCCATATAGATTTTTAGCTTTTCAAGTATTATAAAAAGACGGTTATTTTTTTTAACAAAACAATTTATGTATGTTTTTAACAAAACAATTTATGTATATCGAATACGGTTAATGTGCATAAGTGCAATACGTTTTCAATAACTTCTACGCAATTTGGGTATATTTTATTGAGAAATTATACAAAAAAAATTAAATAGGGTTTATACTTTTAATATTATTTTCAAGTAACTAATAATGCTTGTATGAACCATTTGTTGCATTTTATTTTTGCAATCATTTATTTGTATTCTTACAACCGCGAAAATCACTGTCGCTTTTGTGGGATCATTTGATTATCTTACAATTTATTCAATCATATTTTCAATATAGCTAATAAGCTGTTAATCAATTATGATTTTGTTATTTGAATTAATTCATAAAAAACATAGGTTTCGAACACAACACTGATGTTTTGTATAAAATTTGTAATCTCTTACTGACACATCAAAAAATATTTTTTTAAAAAAAAAAAATTCAAAGTTTATAGTTTTTGAAGGTTTTCTTTTAGAACACATTACCATTGGTGGTTATTAGTTGAAGTAATATTTATACAGGACTGTTTCCATGGTGCAATTATGCTGTAAATTTCTATTAAATATGGTAAGCAGAACGGTATGGTGGGTGTCTGCGCAGGAAAATTTTCATATCAATCATATATATGGGCTAGCTTATGTAAAATTATTGTGATATTTTTTGTATAACATGGATCAAGTTTTTTTCTGTTTTCCCCCCCCCCCCCCCCCCCACCCCCCCCCCCCCCCCCCCCCCCCCCCCCCCCCCCCCCCCCCCCCCCCCCCCCCCCCCCCCCCCCCCCCCCCCCCCCCCCCCCCCCCCCCCCCCCCCCCCCCCCCCCCACCCCCCCCCCCCCCCCCCCCACCCCCCCCCCCCCCTCCCCCCCCCCCCCCCCCCCCCCCCCCTCCCCCCCCCCCCCCCCCCCCCCCCCCCCCCCCCCCCCCCCCCCCCTAGAATAAATACGTTCCTATCCATAATGTCATTTGTTAGTTTTTTTAAAAAAAACATCCCTTCTTACTAGAATGTGTTCAGTTATCTTATTATTATCTTTTGTTACTTGGATTTAATTATGAGTTTTTAATCCATAAAATACAGATATCCAGTACTTCTACATACTTCTTGTTCTCTATCCCCCCCACCCCCCCATTACTTGAATTTTCAACTTTCAAAGCTATTTTGAGTGTTTAAAAGTAAAATTAATATATCTGTTTCATAATTTGATAATTTATCAGTTTTTACAATGTTATTAATGTTTAGTATTTTATACATGTTTGTATTGAATTATTTTTTTAAAAAAATGTTTGAGTTATAAGCTGGAGAACTGAAAAAAAAAGTCACATCACACCCAATGAAAATTAAAATCTTTTATCAAATGGACTGACAAGAAAAATACACCACTGCCCGCAGTTTAAATATATGGTCCCAGACATAAAAAAATCCTAAAACAATTTTTAGCACAAGTGATACTATTACGGAACACACATAAAAAACAATCACTCATAAAAAATATTTTTATAGCATTTAATTTCTAAAAGTCATAAACTCATTTTAGAAATAAGTAAAATGAACAATTTTTGAATATATAATACAGATTTGTGCTATTAAACAATAGTTTTCTCACTTCATTTTATTAGTTTATAAGCCGTTTTTTAGCAAAAGAAAAGAAACCATGAAATGCATAAAATATTTGCTGCTTGCTTCTTATACAATAGGAGCTAGCAAGAAATCAACTAGTTTAAAAGCAATTTCTATGTTTATTAGAGAAAGCAAGTTCAAAACATAGATTTAATCAATTAACCTATGATCTTCCATCAATAACTGTAAAAACTTCTTGCTAAATTGTTTTTAAAAGCTTATAAATTACGACTACATAAGCTTCCTCAAATGCTGTCTTATATGTTTATCTCTCTTTTACGAATTGAAAGAATTACTAAGAAGAGGAAAGCGATGGTTTCAATGATAGTGAATACAAAAATTACTCAAAATCTCGTAAAGGAAGATGTAAAACGTTGTCAATGTGTCTCAATAAAGGACGTGTAATTTTCCTGATAAAAATTAATTTGACATTTAAATCATAATTTTAATTATATATTTATAAATTTGTTTATGTCCAGAGCATGTTTGAACCACATTTAAAAAAAAGGGCATTTCTATGGTGCGTTTACTTCTACATGCACATAGCAATATCAGAACCTCTATCATAGAAGAACAATTGAAGAGCTTTGTGAAAGAACGTGCTAAGTGATATTTTTAAAAAAATTGAGATTTCTGTTTCAATGAACATATTACCAACTTCTTTAACGATAACTACGTTTCCTCTTATTCATAAGCATTAAGGTAGGCGAATAACCAAAATTCTAAAATTTTTACTATTACTATAATCTTTTCCAAATTTGGCATAGTGATTTCAAATATAATGAACAATGCATTTGGGAGAATTTTTTTTATTTAAATATAATTGATTTATTTTAAAAGTAGTTGTTTTTCAACTAAAAAAAAGGGGTTTACGCCAACACTTCTAGCATAAAAAGTTTTACATTAATTTACCTGAAGTTTTTCACAGATGCTATTTCAATATGTATCTGTGCCATGAACCTCTAACGTCTGGTGTAAATACAAGTTTTTTTTTAATTTCCAAGTGTATGTTAATCGAAAAAAATCCTTTTTTTGTGGCTAATTTGTAACATTTTTCTTAATAACTTTTTTCTTGTAATGTGTATGTAACTCTAGAGGGTCATTGCATGTATCAGCTCAAAGCGAAGAATTTAACACATAATAAATGTTCATAAGATGAAAATTCAATGTGGTAAACTTGTTGGCGCAAACCTCTTTTTTTAGTAGAAAAACACCGTTTAAAATAAATAAATTATATTTAAATAAAAACAAAAGCCTAAATAGTATTATTCATTATATTTGAAATCACTATGCCAAATTTGGAAAAGATTAAAGCAATAGTAAAAATTTTAGAATTTTGGGAAATTTTGGGTATTCGCCCACCTTAAGTTAAGAATATTTTTTACTGTTTGCAAGTACCACTTTCAACAGATCCGAGGACAAATTAAAAAAATTAAGGCATATTTTCTCGTTTTCACCTTTTGTCACTTAGCACGTTCTTCCACTAAGCTCTTCAATTTCTATAACTGTGGTAAAATTTTCCAATATTATAAACTTGATTTTTTTAGTTTGATGCTGAAAACGCAGAAACAATCACAGTTTTTAAAAATACATTATTTATAAAAAATAAATCACATGTAAGTTTTGCATTTACATCTACTTATAAGTATTTAATTAATTTAGAAAAGAAAGGAGGTTGTTCGTTTTTTGTACTTTCCATGGGATTTATGGGTATAGTCGTAATACCAAGCTACATAATGAAAAGTTGTAGCAACGATGTACAACACCAACACCATAAATAATAATAAAAAATATATTGCATTATGAAAGTTTTATAAAAGAATAACATTACCATAAAAACTACCACAGGGTGTGTTAAAAATCCTGAAAAATTTACAAAGGGGCGGACTTTTTCTTCAATGAATACTATTCTTTTTTTGAGTGGCCAAATTTGTCTTTTAAACCTAAATAAAATAACTTAAAATAATTTTTAAATTTCTCTATAATTTTTTTTGGTGATGACCGACTCCTCGGGCCACAGGGTTTGTTGACTTCCAACGATAACCTTTGCGGTTTTCAATGAAGGATAACGCCCTGCAAACACAAATCAAATTGTGTTCTTTTTGTAGCCATGTCTTTCATTAAAATCATTCTCGAAAACCGCAACGATATCTATCACTAAAAACTCTATTGTTTTATTTCTCAGTTATTTCAGCTCATCGTGTATTGGTGGGACCACTACAGGTCATTTTTTAGCCTACTTTTCTTTTTTTTTTAATTCGAAGAATTAAAAAAAAAATGAAAAAGTAGGTATTGACATGGCGGTCGATGTCCGTCCGTCCGTCTGTCTGTCCGTCTGACCGTCCGTCCGTCTGTCCGTCCGTACCCCCCTTCCAAAATCAGTTCTATCAATCCGATCTTAAAAATTCTTTTTTTATAAGAAAGGTATAACCTCAGACACCCAACTTTCATACTTTTTGTCTGTCTGTCTGCACGATAGGACGGACATAAATCTACTATTTGACGACGAATTTCCCATTGAATTAGCATTGAAATTCAATTTCGAGTCATTTAAATCGCTGAAATTAACTACAAATGCTACGGACAAGTGAGATACGTCAAAAAATCCAGCGCATCGAAATTAGAATACATTGAAAATTTCATAAAAGAATTCGAATTCTAAGTAATTCAATTATTTAAAAACTTCAAAATTTAATGCTCATTTAAAAAGCATAGGAAGCCATTCTTATTAGAATTAAATCACCATTGCCATAGCAACAATTGCTTGAGAAACTTTAATTCTTTTAGACAATAAATTAAAATAAATTTATTTTTGAGCATCGATCAATTTAAGATGACGTCAAATATATATTTCACTACAAGAGCTTTGTTGTTGATATAAATTGTTTACATTCCATTTAAAAGCGAGGAATATTACATATTTATTCTTTGAAATATAATTTTTTTGCAAACGATTTAAGTAATAATTATTTAATTTTCGAAATAAAATAAATGAAACTAGCCGAATTTAACAAGTAAATGTTTATGGAGGAGTAGTTTTTTGGTTTTTGTTCTACGAAAAATTAAATATTTATTTATAACTGCAAATAAAGCTGTGTTTAGTGAAAGATGCTGTGTTTAGTTAGATGCTGTGTTTAGTGAAATTTATTTTAAATTTAATGTGGAAAAACGGTTGTTGATGTCACTTACTGTTACGAACCTAGTTTTTCCAAGATAAGAATTTTAGTAAGTATTTAAGTAACAGGAAAGTAGGCTATTTTAGTTCTTTAAGAACTTCTTGTTTTATTTTGTTAAAGCGCCAGCATCTACTGTGTATTATATATATCATAAAGGAGATCTAAACAATTTGAATGAAGGATTTTATTTTAAATGTCACAAAGAAATAGTTTTATTCTGATAGCTGTAAGCAATGTTATGTAATGCATTGTAAGTAATATGTGTTAGATGATGTTTACTCGCATTTTGAAAAATTTAAGGGTTATAACTGATAAAGTACTAAATATATAAAAACATCATACAATTCTAATGTTGGGTATGTTTTAAACAATGAAACTTTTTAATTCATAATTTTCTTTAAGTTTTGGTTACTTTTTACTGTCCGAAATTCGGATTATTTGTAATTTGTAAGCAAATATACTGAATTTTCCACAAGTTAGAAGTGTTTTAATTGAAAAACAAATTTTTATTAAAAACTATTTTTAAAAAGCGAGGTTTTGTTCCCAATAACTTTTTAGAAATTATATAGATTAAGTCGCGTGAATAAATTTGTAGAATATATGAGGTCCAGGAACAATCTCTGGAGTCAATCAGATGTCTATGAAAACACCAAAGAGATAATAAACGTAAAGTATTTTTATAAAGAAAAATTCTAAATAAATTCAAAATAATAAGCGTTTTTTTTTTGTGGCTCTAAGCTGGTTTATTGGTTCATATATATCCCGAATTGTGTGCTTAATTAGAGACCCCCTTATAAATCTTTTTCAAGTAAGACCAAAGAGTTCTATTGTAGGGTAGAGATTGAACTTACCAACCGCACCATAAACCAACACGGAGACAATATAGGATGGCATGTGAGGCTCGATGGCCGAGTGGTTTGGACCACAGGCCAAAACGCTAGCAGTCCACGCGCTGTAACGGGTGCGGGCTCGATTCTCGCCTTTGAACTGGGTGTACTTCCTTTCTCAGTATAAAAATTATTAATTAACTAGCACTTTGCCACTCTATTCGGGCTCCGTGGTGAACCGTGGCTGCCGAATGGCAGCTCAGTACGAGTCGTTCCTCTACCCTACTATAGAACTCTTTGAGTAAGACAGAACAGAATTTTTACTGACACAGAGTGAGGGAGGAGGTATACCTAGGGTAAAGGCGGGAATCGAACCCACACCTGTTTCAGAGTTGAGATTGTTAGCGTGATGAGCTGTGATCCAATCCTCTAGGTCACAAGGGCCCCTGCTCTAAGCTAATCGTATGTTTTGTCGTCTACTCTGAAAGCACAGACAAAATTTAATAACTAAAGTTGGGGAGCTTGTGCACTTGAAATACGTTATTTGTACTCATACAGTTGTAGTGCGCGGCACTAATGCTATTTCAGGTTGTACACATAGAGTTCTATAGTAGGGTAGAGGAACGACTCGTACTGAGCTGCCATCGGCAGCCATGGCTCACTACGAAGCCCGAATAGAGTGACAAAAGTGCTAGTTAATTTATAATTTTGATACTGAGAATGGAAGTACACCCAGGGAAAAGGCAGGAATCGAGCCCGCACCCGTTACAGTGCGAGGACTGCTAGCGTTATGGCCTGTGATCCAAACCACTCGGCCATCGGACTCCACGTGTCACCCTATTTTGTCTCTGTGTTGGTCCATGGTGCGGCTTGTAGGTTCAGTCTCTACCTTACTATAGAACTCTTTGGTTGTACAGGATGATAGTTTACGTGGTATCTCCGTTATCTGACTTAATGGTAGAACTTTTCTCTACAATACCGAAAACATTTCAATAATACAAACATATGTAAAATCTGTTGTAATCCAAATTTTCTATATAATATTGGATTCGGTGACAGCTCAGATGTTTGTCATCCAAACGTTGTTAAAAAAATTGATGATAAGGTTTTCATTCCTTCATTGATTACAAAAAAAAAATTGCTATACAACTCTCTATACAGCTCTTGTGCTTTATAAACTGAACCAACCAAACATAAAAATATTAGTATATTTCAATATGCAAATTTATTTCGATTATGCTTTAACACGTTCGATATTTATGGTATAAAAGGCAACAAATTTCTATTATCGGGTTCTGAACTTGACAATACGAAACTTCGCCTGTCTTTACGTTGATAGAAATATTTTAAGAATGATGGACGAAAAAGACATCGAGACTACGTCTTGCACCTCTCCTTTGCTTACTGCAGTCCCTAAAAGTCTGGTAAATAGAAAATGGAAACGTGCATGCCTAATTCTGGGACTATCTTTTATCACCATCGGAGTAATCGGATTTTCACTATTCCCAACGTTTCTGCAATTTTTCATCCAAACGGTAAGGTTTTGAATTCGAAAGAAATATTTCATATGTAGAATCTATTTAGGAAACTTTCAATTTGTTTCGTAAACATTTATTGATGCTATATTTAATAAGTTTTTAATCGTTTGTTATTTTTAAACTGTCTGGATTGGCTTGCATCCAGGACCGTATTTAAAGATTTGCCTCCAGAAGGCAACGATTGATTTGCCGCCCATGTCATAATATTCTCCCCAGTTCGGGGAAAGATGGCTTGTTAGCTGCAAAATAGGATGGTATATGCTGTTTAAAATGGATAAATTAGAATCATCTGTGCCTTTACACACTAAATAGAAAGCGAAATATGCGAATTTTTAGACTGTTCTTTTATTTTTCTTTCAACTTCGAAATCCGGGAAGAGAATTTGCCCTCGCAGCGACCATGTTTGCTACAAAATATTAGTACTCCGTATAACGTTTACGGTTTACGCATACTGTAATTTTTTTTCTTTAAAATATTCGTATCGTTATAATTTTTTGTATGCCGAATGCTACTTTAATTGGTCCACAAATTTACCCCAACTAAGCCTATTTAGAAATCCGACCCTGCTTGCATCTAATTCGAAACTGAGCGTATCCACGCTAATTATGGTATGGAACTGTAACTTGCATGCGGCATGATCTATTAAGCTGTAGATTTATAATATAAAGATTAAAAACTTCAATGGAATATTTAAATATTGATTTCTAATTTAGCCACAAAATCTATAGTAATCCTGCCGTATCTAATTTAATTTTCTATTTTACGATTCACTTGTGTAATTATACACATTCGTATCTGTTTGAAAATATCGGTTTTAATGATTTTTTCAATTGAGTTTGTGTGGAAGTCGGAAGTGAAATCTTGTTTATAATTTTATTGCGGTTCTAGAGTAACCAGATTTTTTTAACCACACTATAAGCTGATTAAACCAGAAAGGTATACATAAAAACTTCCCGCCCTCACGTTTGTGGAGAAACTACCAAGTTATCTTAATTGTAATAATTAATAAACCGCCGAAATAATCATACTTCCTTTTTGTTGTGCATAAGAATATCATTGTAAAAATGGTGTTTACTTTCTCAAATTTATCAATCCTGCTTCATTTAATTTCTTCAAACATTTCCAAAAATCAAGGGTGTTTGTAGTATTTTAAACTACTTTTGCAAGTTCTTTAAGTGAAGATCACTATTCTAAAATAAGCTAATTCACAATTTAAATTGTGTACCATTTGTTTAACGAAAAATGACTAATCTTGTTAAAGTGAAATAATTTTTATATTTTTGCATGGGGTATAAGATGCTGCATTTCCCCATTTTTTCCACTAATAACGTCTTTAACAATGTAATCATAAGCATCTAATCAGTTTCAATCGGTTTTAAAATTAGATTTCAATAAAAATGTTTGCCAGGAACATTGTGTGGAATCAACTTATGTGTGTCGTGTTTTCTTGCAAGATTGGAAATAGTTTAATTCGTCCATGCTGAGACTCCTTGTTTTGAGAATTGTTATTTTTGCTTAGTCAAGACAGCTTTATACCTATAATTTGGCCGTTTGCAACCTTTTCCAATAAATTTTAAGTGTCTTCCAGTAACGGCTTATTTGGTGCGCTTCGGATATACAGACGTTCTAATCTTCAAAATAGTTCTCAGCTTTTAGTAAGTTAAAAATTACATTTTGGGGGTTGAACTTATTAATCTTTACATATTTAATACAAGTAGTAGCACGAATATTAGTATTTTTGTTACATAATAAACTATTTATCTGTGAACTAAATTATCTAACATTCCCAAATTACTAAGTGAATGAATAGTATATTTTTTTAAATTTCAAAAATCTTTGATTCCATGTGAAATGTCACTATTTATACTCCTTTCCCTAATGATAGGAATATTAATTATTGAAATGTGCGTCAATTCAGGAAGATAATTTCTTTGATTTACGTAGGCAAAGTGCCACTAATACAAGTTAACATGAAATGGAGTGGGGGTCTAATTGTTATTGCATCTCCCTGGTTACAACTTCTCACCGAAATCTTTTAATAGCAAAAAACCCTTTCTTCTGTCACGTATCCGATTATCCAAGGTTACCAGTGAGCAACTCTGTTCTCATTAGGAATTCAAGCGACAGCTTTAATCGCTGCCCCTAAGCATCAGTCTCTGGTATGGCAATTTTGGTTTATAGTTGGGAGGGGGTAATAATACGCAGGCACTTTCCAATGACGTCAAGAATAGATCTGTGTAAAGCATCAACAATTTTTGCTTTTGCTTTTTGAAGATTCCTCCGCGGTAAATTTGTTGTCATGGCTGAAGACGAGCGCCGGGGTTAAGTTTTTTGGGGAACTTGCGCAATAGGTCATGACACCGTTTCAAGGACGAGACTACATAGGTTCCTTGCTCCTAGACAGGAGAGAGGGAACAGCATTAAAAACTTGCTGGATGTCATCTAAACCCTGCGGGGACTGGCTGCAAGATTGATAATTGACCAAGAAAATTAACATTGGTCTGCGTTTTCGTGGTTGGAATTGCAAAGTTACTCTTGAAATATATTCTTGTTTTATGTTCAGGAAAGTTTCTAATTGTAATTTCTTTTAAGATAGTTGAAGGGATTGTGGTGGATAAAGGTGTTACTTTGAGAAAAATGCTCCCTGAGAAAAATGCCCTTTCCTTTTTCTTTTCGAAATCGCCTTAAATCATCACACGATAGAAAAGATAATTTTCACATGAAAATAAGCTTTCTGTTTAACTTTATGTAAATAAACAAAATGCACGATGAATGACGACCCAAATATTTTAAAAATTGTATGGAACAACTTAATTTACATGAAAACTAATTTTACAAGCCTAAGGTAACCGTTTAATTCGGTATGGAAGTAGTTAATGGTATTCACAAATAGATCGTTAATGAAACTATACTTAATTTTGATCTCAACTTTGCTAGAATGATAAAGATCCTAGCTAATTAAGTGTTCAGTAACGACGATACGAACAAGTTGGTCGTAAAATCATCTATTAAAAAAACTTTTCATAGTTTATCACATACCTTCATCTATTTATCCGTTAAATAAAATATTAGTATCTAGTGTGACTTAATTAAACGCTAACTTGAAATTGAATTGTTGAAAGGGATAGATCAACTTAAAATTTTAGTCTGCTAAATCGGACCTTTTTCTACCAACGTTTAGATTTAAAAATTGTGCAAGCTATTAAGACTAGGTGATTTGCTTGATTTCTAAATTTTCAAATTTAATGTAAATAATTTTTATGTGACTAAATCTAGATTTCTAACTCACTTGCTCAGACTTTATACAGTTTCTATTTATGTATCCTATGGTCCAACTGAGAACCATTTTTAGTTTGTTTGGAATTTGAGACAGGCGGGGCTTGTAGATCTCGAGTCTAAAAGGTAAAACAAAGATAGTTTATTGTAAACAATAAGTGTCTAACAGTTTGTTTAAATTAATAAATATATCGGTGATTACTTGGTATTCATATTTATAATCCTTCACAAATATAAATTTCCTACTTCCTATACATCCGACGTCACTAATATTTATACTGAATGATCATACTCGCATCTTGAATAACTTAATCATGTGAATTTTTAATTTCCAAACTTACCTTGACTCGCTTAGCCATTTTCCTCTGGTTATTTGAATAAAAGCGTTAAATATTCTTTTAAAATTACTAATTGCTTCAATTTTAATGTCCTTGCATTAAAACTATACTATAATTACTCGTAATGGTGTTTACGGAAAAGAAGTGTTTTAACATTTGCTTGCTCTTTTTTACTTCTAGAGACGCAATACAGTCGAAATAATATTTCTTTTAATGGCTGTTTATTTTTTTATCTTTCTATATCTTTGAAATATAAACGTTTAATAATAAAAAATGCATGCAAGTCTTGCATTAAATATGCATATATTTACGTAAGTAAAATGTGTTCAATTGAAAGAAACTAAAGCATTTTATTTCTTTGGAAAACAAACTGTAAACTTTTATGTACACGGTAAAAAATTTGATCACCGCATCATAATTTTTTTTTTGAAAATCACAGCACTTTACATTTTGAAAACTAAACTAGCATTTTAAAAAATAGTAATTTGGAAACCAATGCACTGGTTCTCTTGACACTAATGATTATTAAATAAGTAGAAATTATTTCGTTACACTTTGACTAAAACTTTTAAATCAAAAAAAGATAGTAAATATGCAACTTCTGTAAGTTATCCACCGGTATGTCAGGCGTAAGTGGACCGGTGATTACCTCAAATTTTGTTTATTGGCTATTGAGATTGACATTTAAAAATTATGGATGTTATTAGTTGTATTAAGTTGGGTCAGATAATTTAGAAACAGCAATCGCATTTTTAGTGATTTAAAGTATTAGTTACATTAATAATCCTATCTTTTCAATATTTCTGTATTATGTTTGAAATATCCGTTAACAAGTATTGCAATGAAAACCCTTCAATGTGCAAGACTAAAATGTTATTTTGACTAGTTTGAAATTTCAAATGTACTAGATGCTTATAAAATGAATGTATAGAATATACATCCTATATTTACCAGTTTATGAGGCCCTAGTCAAACAAATCATTTAAATTTGTGTACGAAACATTTCTGAAACATAAAATAGACATGCCTTGCCTGTTGCGTGTACAATATGCGTTAGGATAATACTTTTATTTTTACAACTTCCTTTAATTTTTACGATCCAAGAACAATGTATTTTTTTTTACAAACTTTACGCTTACCACTAGTTACCGAACCATCGTTTATTGAATATGGCAGGAATAAAATTGAACAGAAAATAGTACAAATTGACAACTTTTTTCTACTGAATATAATGGGGAGGAACGTGTGGGTTTTATGAACAATTTTGTAACATAAGTTAACCTTCGAATAATGATTCCAATATTCTTAAGGAAGCACTTGTCTGTAAGGTATTTTATTTATTTTACTCAGAAAGCAATAACCTGCGTCATTTGTTAGTGGCAGAATAAAAAATTTCATTGGCAACTTGACGTCAAATATCTGAGGAAATTGTATATTTAAAAAAAGCTGTACACACATATATAATGGAATATTTTAACTAGTAATTTGATGTGGTAAGGCATGCATTAATAGATATGGTGATTGCTTGGTGTTGCATAATACCAAGCTAATAGTTATGTAACAGAAAGTTTAATTGTTGTACAAGTATCAAATTGCGAGTTATTGTTTTATTTCGTTGGCACGAATTTTGTTCTTTCAAAAATAATTGATTAAAAAAACTAATCAGTCGTAATAAGATTCAATATTTCATTTTTAAAAATAATTATATGATCATTTTTCAGTTAAATTTTTACTTTACATTATATAATAATGTGTCTTAAATACATTTGGAAACATTGAATGAAAAACATGAGTCTCAGATTATATTTAAAGTTATTGGACCGAAAACATACCAAATTAGGTTTTATTTACCTAAATCCTAGGAATATTATATGCGGTTCCAAAACAGCTCATTTAAGTTTCCGGTTTTCCATTCCTGTATTTGCATATTATTGGTTTTGTTATTGTAACCATGCGATGGTATATTTAATAATCTCAAGTAATTTTGTACTTCTAAATCTTGACTTAAATAATCTTGGTACTCGTAAGTCTTGAAATCAAACCTTTTTGAAATTAAAAAATTAAATCCTTAAGTTATTCAGGTAGCAGTTTTCGATGAAGCAAGTTTTAATTTTTCATTAAATAATGATTATTTGTACAATTAAATACATAATTCATTGTGAATAAAATTAAAATATTTCATTCTTATCCTAGGCTATGAAAATCTGAGGTTCTAATATGACTAATCTAAATATGCCTTACAAAAATTTTGGATCTAAAAATGTATTAAAAACCATTGTTTCCTTAATTTCTCTGCCCGCTCACTAAAAGATGGTACAACTACCTTACATAGTTTGTCATCTTCATTATCAAATATTTCCCGTATGTGATTATGCATTATCAAATGTCTAGTCAGACTCATCATTATGAAACAATAGTAAGGAAAGTAGAATTGAGGGAGTAAGAATTCTCAGATACAGATGCTTTTGTATTGGTATTTTTGGCGTTGTTATCCTGATTGCTTGCTAGATAACACGGAAACGATAATTGCTGGTAACTACTAGCTTGTATTGTCTTTGGTACCTAGTAAACGCAATGTTATTAACATTAGTAGTTGGAATGGTTATATGCATACTGTCAAATTTGAATTTCAATGTCATTACAGTTTTGCTAACCTTACCCGAAGAGTTCAGGAACGTTCATTATTTTTAACTTAAAATGATACCGAGTGACCGCTTGTCTCCAAGCCAAAGTCTCTGTTAATCCAATGGACAAAAAAAATTCTTAACCAAGAGACACTTCTTCGTCCGCATAAATATTTCTACTGGTTTTTTTAATAAATGTAGCTGACTTACAGGGTTCTATAATCCCACTTTGAAATCGGTTCAAAGTTTTGTTGAAAAATTATTGAAAATTAAAATATATTCGAACCTATTTCAGAAATTGGTATTGTAGAGCACTATAATTTCTTAGCATAAACAATTAACAAAATAGGTTTACAATTGAAGAGCTTAGTGGAAGAACGTGCTAAGTAACAAAGTGAAAACGAGAAAATCGGCTTTAAAGTTTTTTGTTTGCATTTGCTTTTGAAAACGGTTCTTGTGAACTTTAAAATATGAACAAATTTAAAGATTATGAAAAGGGGGAAAAATTGTTATCTTTAAAGAATTTAATATGTCCATCGACACAAATCTCCATTATTTCAAAAATGTCACTTAGCACGTTCTTCCACTAAGCTCTTCAATTGTAACTTGCTTGTTCTGACTAAACTCTACAACGGTTTCTCCCTTCACGTTTATTCAGACGAGAGCTGTATTCTAAAGCCAAAATATTTGATAATTTTCAAGCGCATATACCTCAGCCACTATCTAGTTTGAATTCCCGATTATTAAGGACTAACACTAAGGGCAAGTAGTGTATGTATGTGCATACACTGAAAATACAGTACGCGTACTTTAGTATCGTTTACTGCAACAGCTGCAATATTAATACAGAAGAATGTGCTATATCCGGAAACTGTTTAATAAATTAGTGTATACACTATCGTTTCTCTAAGTTATTCCGGTTTACCTAAATTAAAAATATTCAGCTCCATTATTGCGATCTAATTCAACCAAAAACGACAGAATTATGAAGCTCTTTATCATTGTTCTTTCAAGACACAAAAGAATCCATTATATTCAAATAAATTTCTTTTTGGCTGACTGACGAAATAAAATGGATAATTAGATTTAGGGCCTTACAATGAAAAGAATCTTATGTTAAATCTAATTTGGCGTTGAGTTAGTCATTGGCCAAGAAATTTTGCTGTTTATGTTGACATTGAAAACTTAATAAACACAACGCTAGTTTTGATCGCGTGCTTTTGAGGTTTTAAACGTTTCGTTTGATTGAATTAAACCATGTAAAACAAACTTATTTCGGTGTTCTACTGTTGCAAATAGATCAAGTCTTGTGACGGTTTCGGCTACATCCCTTCAATTTTTCAAGGACACCAATTAGACATCAAGTTTCAGCCAAAACTGTTGTCTGATGCAACAAGAGGCTCTTTCTACTAAACAAGCGGTTATTCTTTGTCTTACAACGAGGTATATTTCACTCGTCGAAGGGAAATTATACAACTTGACAAACATGTTCAAGCTCTCATGTTGGGGTCTTATGTCACGAGGAAAGTTTTTTCTTGACAAAAAGACTGCATAACAATAGGAGGGGTAAAAAATTACTTGGTTTGGAAGGTCGCCTTTTCGATTTTGGTTTTTGAAAGCTAGAATTAACATTAGTACGAGTTCCCCAACTATTCTTAATAAATTGGTATGAATGATTCATGATAGAACATGAATTACTGTTCAATAAAACTCGCGTGGTTTTAATTTATTGAAAAACCCTTTTATGTATTTAGCAGAAATTAAGACTTGAATGGCTTGGCTAAATGTATTCGTATAGTTTTTATAAAATATTCGATATTTTGACAGTTTGGAAAGAACTTCCTTATTGTGCCACATTAGTTAAGACTTGTCGCTGACTCGCTTTTGAGAAAGGATTATGTTTAATTGTAATTTACGGCATTATTTTTAATTCATGGAATATACATGGCGTTTCGAAAGGTTGAGCATTGTATAAATAACGCCAAAGAACTTAAATTATTAACTCTCACTAGGTACACTATTTTTCTTAATAGAAAGTACGGTTTAAATATTAGCTTGACTAGATTACGTGGAAAATTATTAAATTATTTTATCAATTAATGCCAAAATAAGACTTATCGGAAAGTACTAATCAAAAATCCCCCAAAATGCAAAAAAATAACTGCATACTAGCATTGGACATCACTGGTTTAAGAACCTTAAAACAAATTTATGCTAATTTTTTTACAAATCACTAAATACATACAAAATACCAATTAAACTAGCAAGATCAGTCAACAAATTAAATCATAAAGTGATTCGCTTATTTGTAGTATGTATCATTGTTTTAGTTTTTAATTCGTTACTTTTGTACAGATTTACATTTTTAAATGGTATGAAAATTAAATTAAAGTTTGTTTTATGGGTCCAAAAAATAGGTGTGCCACTCATGACACACGGTGCTGTGAAGGATTACAAACAATTTATACACAAGAAATATCAGTAAACTTAAATTTTAATATATATGATTTAAACTTAGGATTCAATATAAATGACTGTATACATATCGGAAAGTATGTAATATCGTACGTTTACATGCGTGGTATATAGTACGTTACTTTGTAATTATACAGTTCAAAATTTAGACCTTCTCGTATTTTTCCCCACCATTAATCAAATAAAACCTTGAATCCCATATACACTCATGATTGATAAAGTTATGTAACATAGAAAGGATGTTTTGAAAATTATCTATGGTAATGAATGAACCTTGATTGAGCTAAAACGTAGTCTTTTATCTATCATCGATTACATAGACAATTTCCCACTAGTCGTAAGTCTTCCTCTTACATTTATGGTGAAAACTAAGGGAATGCCCCTTTTCTATTGACATATAAGGGCTGGGGTGCCCAGTCGGTTGAGTACTCGCTTAGCATGCGGAAGGTCCCAGGTTCGGGTCCGGGCATCGCCAAAATAGCTGCCGGCCTATAAACGGCCCGTGCAGCCAAAAATGTCCGACGAATAATACCCCGTGTAAGGGAGTGCACGTTAAATATCCCTCAAAGTCCTAACGCTGCGTACGATGTCGCCCTTAACGGTTGCGTTAGGTGCCTATTCAGGTGTTGGCTCGTCACCTGACTGTGGTTCTAAAATACGACGCCCGTCGCCAATGGCCCTCGTGTAGCTCTAGTGCGACGATAATTTAAACCTAACCTAACCTATTGACACATAACAGGACCGCCCTAGGAGTGCCAAAGATGCCGTCCCTAAGAGCCTCGCACTTTGAAGGATTATAATTTAAAAAAACGATATTTTAATTTTCTAGGAAATTAATTGCTCTTTATTTGCAACTCAATAAAATACTTGTGAATTCAAGGATATAATCTCTCCAAGAAATTAATAATTTTAATAAACCTTTAGAAAACATTTTTTGTTTCCTAAATTCTTTAATAGTCTACCAATTTCCATTCAAAATATCGACAAATACTGATATTTAAGCGCTCTCTTTAAATTTATTATTATTGACGATGTAGACATTTATTTAATTTTGTAGGCACGAAGCATAAGCAATTTAAAAAAAACCATCTTGCCAAATACTGCAATTATTTATTGTTTGTACTTTGTTAAAACTTGTTCAATTTAAATTTCTAGATTGCTTAAACGGAAATGTTCCCCTGAGCTGCTAATACGATATGTTTTTGTATTTATGTAATTTCTCGGTTGATATTAAAGTTATTGTTATTAGATTTTATATACATGCGATTTATAATAACGTGTCATTTCACTTGATTGTAGCCAATGGAATTTATTAGCTTCTGTGTTAAGATATTAGCACAAGGCCTCGTATCGGAAAAGGGCATTCCAATCGTTAAATTGTCTAAGTGACTTTTTAAGGGAGAAAGTGGATTGATAATAACTTGTATCTTTTGCGCGTCCGCTCAACTTATTTAGAGCATACGAGATCTGTCGTTAGTATAAATATCAGTTTAATAAGACATTGGCGTTGCTTGAAGTTTATGCTATCAGTCACTTGACCGTGGTTCCAAATTTGTCTGAAGCAATATAGTTACTAAAAAGCCATCGTTCAGCTGTACTGCAGCGTTGAATCAACAAAACCTTTCGTTCACTTGTTTATCTGTTAACATCAGCATTTGCTGGCTGGGCTACTAGTTATTTTTTTCAAGTATGTTCAAATAAAAGTTAAAGTTATGTTACTTGAAGCATTTAAATTTTGCCCAATAAGATGAAAGTTTTTACTTGAATCGAAAAGCAAACTTAAAATTCAGTTAAAATTAAACAAATCAAAACTATAAAGTATTAATACTAAATATTAACGAAGTGATTGGTTTGTGCTAGTGTAACAATAATTGCTAGTAACCAATACTAGTTATTAAAAGTAATATTAATTCTTAAATGAAAATTGTCTGCTCAAACATGTGAATTCTCAGCGTGCCACCCGAAAAGTGACGCATTGACAATTACTTTTGAAACAATAGCCGAAGTCTTAAATTTCTATGGCCTAAATTTGTAATAACATTTCTTCATTGCAATACAAAAGGAAATAGAATTATTAATAACATGTTTAATTTTTTTAAAAACTCAAATTAAATATGGACAAAATTGGCTTTTCCAACAGTGTGATAAACCTCTTGGTTGTCGTTAAACCAGGCAATATTTCTAAGCGTTCAATGTCCGTCTTTCTGGCTGCCAAACTGCAAGCCTGGCTTAGCAAAAGGGGTTAAACGGCTCATGTCATTTATGGCTGTCAATCTCGACCTTGATCCTTAAGTTCTTTCATTTGACTCTAAACACTTTCGGCGTTTGACTTGTTAAATATCTTTCCTGAAGAGACATGTTATGATGGATAGGTTTTCCTCTTTATTTGACTTCAGTTTCATGTCAAGCTTTTGGTTTCTTTTGAATGTGTCTGATCAATTATAATATGGTTACTTAATTTTTTCTCATTTAATTGAATTCTTTTGTATTCTAAGCGATGTTTGTGGCTTAAGAATATTAAACTGTAGTATGAAGGTTGTGAATTTACGAATTTTATTAACCCATTAATGACCCATTTATGAATACCATTAACACAATCCCTACCAAATAACGGTTTTAATTTTTTTTTGCATAACTTATCCTTCATAAACTGTTTAGCATTGTTAATTTTTTTTTTTTTTTATTTCTATAAATTTTGAGCAGCATGCTCATTTTTGAATAGCATTTTTTTCCCTATCTTAACCAGTTACGTTGGAGGCTTATGCATGCCTAAAAGCCGACAATTCTTAATTGTGGTATTTTTTCCAATATGTCGCCAAGATAGGTTACGAGATCATTTATAATGTTTATGACTTGTACTTAACCCATAACTTGTAAAGCTTACCAAAAAAATTGGTCCTGTTTTTAAAAATGTGGCTCATCTATGTTATTAAAATTTAGACGTTCTCTAATTTAGAGCAATACTGAATTTTTTTAACTTGAATGAATCCTAAGTATTTTAAATTCTTATAAATTTATTAAATTATCAAGCATTCATTTACTTGTCTTGTCTTAATTACTCAATTTTGTAAAGAAACGTGAGGCGTGGTAAAAATATAACATGGATATTGCTTCACTACAGAAATATACTCGGATATTTGAGCAATACCTAATAAAGAGTCGTAAAAAAATTATACCATTTATGCAGATGAACTAGGAACGATTATAGTGGCTTAGTCACATACGAAGTTACCTTTTAATTGACCAGTGATAGGACATAAACCACAATTTCGTGACTTTCTGAACTTTCTGAATAATTTGAGGATGCAATATTCACATAGTCATTAAATTCATCAGAATCAACAATAAAAAGTTACATTTATAGCCACCTTTGTTATTTAAACTGCCAGTCTTTTATATCTTTGGTTTCTTTTTTTTATTAATTTTGGAAGTCGCGTCAACGGAGATAAAAAAGATCATAAATTACTTTGCGTAAACGTTTAAACGATCGGAAATTTTAAGTGCGTCTACTAAACAGCATTAATGTCCGTGGAAAGGAGTTATTAAAGGTAGCGTTGTTTCGGTGAATGTGTTAAATAAAGGATTTGGCTTATGGGGTGATAACTTCATTATAAAAAAGATGATCCGTTGGCATTGTCGCACATTAATTTATGGGGCTAAGTAACTTCTAAAGCTAAGTGTCCAAGTAGGGCAGACTGACCAGTGAATGAACAGGGCCCCAGTGAATAAACAGTTGGTAAATACATTAACCCTTTCAGTCCCAAAAATTTACTACACTACAGAAACACCTGATATTCACAAAAAAGATTACTTTAGGTCAAAAATAAGATTTCCATAAGAAAAAAATTCATCTAAATTTTTTAATATGGTTTTTGAAATAATGCTAAAATTTTTTAACTGTGGAAAACAACAAAATAAAAATATATGCATTACCTAAAAACACTTAAAGTTATATATTTTAAGGTATCTGACCACATTTAAAAAAAATTGGCAATTATTTCAACCGAAATAGTTTAAATTGTGTTTTAAATGTGTGGAACTGAAGCGAACTTTTCAAAAATCAGGTGAAACGCTTGTTAGCTATTTTCTAAATAAAAAAAATAGTAGATCTGACTTCTATTGAGATAAATGTAAAATATTGTCTAATAGAACGAAGTGTGAAGAATCGAATGATGTGTGTTTGGATGACGTAACGGGATATAAATATTTGGAAAAAAAATATTGAAAGTGATGATGCCAAATGGCATCACTGGGACAGAAAGGGTTAAAAACTGAGGATTAAAAATTCCACTTCATGAATTGGCAACACTGACTTCCCATCTTGTAGGAAGCTATCCGATTGGTTGTAATTGGTCCTTAATTAAAATCCAACACGTTTATCGACTGGACATTTCTGTGTTCATTCACTGGCAAAAGAGCTGTTCATTCACTTGGCTTTTGTACCACTTTATTTGGACCCTCAAAAGACCCAAATCAATGCAATATAAAGTCTCCTCTTTTTTGTAGAATTTACATGTAATGACGGATGCGTTAACATTTTCATAAACCAGAAGCTCTTTTCTTTAAATGTATGAATTTTCTTATGACAAATTGTGCTTAAGCGTTCATTCACTGGTTAGTCTACTCTACAAGAAAAATTGCACAGGATTCATGCAAGGAGCTTGCCCGAGTGATCGAAACAGTCCTTTTGGAGGCAGTCCACCCGCCTCAGTCTGGGTCTGCCTCTTTCTAGTTCCATTTGGTTCAGCCAAAAAATTTTGTCCCATCATGATTCATTCTAACGATGTATCCGGCCTATTTCATGCTTTGGATCTTATGATACTTCAGGATGTCCGGCTCTCTGAATAGTCTAAGGTTCAGAGTCGGTTCTTCTAAGCTCCATTGTCACAAACGCCATGAAAATTGATCGGAGAATCTTCCTCTCAAAGATAGCGAGGGTCCTCGTCAGCCTGGGACATGGTCCAGGTTTCAGACGCATAGGTTAGGACTGACCTGATTAAGCTTTTATATATCAGCAACTTTATCTTTTAATGTTGGGCCCCACTACACGGCTGCTCTAATCTGAACGAATTAGCTGAAAATTGTTTGTGGGGTATAAGACTACATTTGAAGTCGCAGTAGACGTGGTCATTAAAGCTGTCCATTGTAATACTAAGTAATAATTAAAATACTAGATTATTAGAAACTGCTTAGCTGTAGTGTGACGCAAACCGTCACGAAATATCTGCTATTACTTAAATTATAAAGACATTAAATTCCTCAATTTAAACAATATGACAAAACATTAAACGTCTAAAACATAAGTTGACAGGCCTTTTTTTTGTAAAGTGTAAACGCTAAGAGTAGTAAATTGAACTCTATTTTCTTCGAAAGCTACAAATTTTAGATTCAAAAGCAGTTTCGAAATCAACAGATAAGCCTTCCGAAATTGCCAATTTAATATGTTCCTTCGGCTGATATCGACAATTCTGCAATAACTTTATTTCAGCAACCAATAAACATTATTAATAGTTTTGATCATTTCTAACACAATAAATCAAATTAATTTATTCGTGACGTTTTAAATGTCTTATTTGCGGCTTCACATTTATCATACAATTAAAGTTTTACCAGCAATTACTTATTCAAATGCATTCAGGTGCCTAATTTGTCGGCCTTGGTAAAGGATTGGTAGTTTTCCTCAACTCTGAAGTTGTACGGAACCGTAATATATCCTATACTGATTCCTCTGGTGTTAGCAAAATGGTAAACAAGGATAATACTATATTTATAAATTCACAACACAAGCAATATGTGCATAGAAAACTTTTGATGCTTACCTTGGGAAAAAAGAATTTTTGCTTGTTCTTCCCTATTATAATTAGGTTATGCAAATTTTCATAATTAGTTTGAAATTCCACTCGTATAAATAAAAGGTGGTAGCGAAAAGTAAATCCCCGGGCGATATCTTTTCATTTAACGTATTTTTGGATACCATTGAAAACATTTTTGAATGGCTATAGATTTTTTGTTAATGAGAATTTTTTCTTTAAATTTGCCTTTTTTAAATACATGGTTTAAATATAATTTCTCTACAGAACCTTTCTGACTAGTTCATTAGTTGAATTAGTTTGGGTTAAAATAAACACAATTAGTCTAGGGAAATTGTGATTACATTTTTCCCACTAATGCTTTTATTTATTCCTAATTGACGAATACTTAGAAGCCAGTACAATCACGAATACTTTCTGCATTTTTTTTAAGTAGTTGTTCTGCCAAGTGTACCCTTGAGTAGAAAAAACAAGGTGACTGTAATAATCACAACTCTTGTATAGTTAAATTTCTTAAAAATATTAAGGTGATATAATGTGTCTAAAAGTTCAAATTGTAGATCTGTGAAATTCCTATTTTAAACTTAATACAATTTTTAATTTCATTGTTAGGCCATAATGCCTAGGGTATAATATAATAGCTTTCGTGTAGTTCCAGTGCGACGATATTTCAAACCTAAGGGCTTAAGGGGTCATAGGAGTCTTTAAAATGTGCAAAGAAGTTACTACAAAGCATAGTTTGATCTTTCATGTAATTTTAACTACTCAATATACAAGTATAATTTTCTATATGTAATTCTACAAGATTTATTTAATATAAAACAAATTTTAAAATTAATGAAACTTTAGCCAAAACTAAAATGAATGATATTCAACCTAAAGCTATTTGAACACATTGCGATTGAATGCGACATGAATCCTTTGAAAGGGTATTGATGCAAAATTTACGTTCTCCTAAGTGTAGCAAAAATAGAGTTCAGAACGTTCGTTAGCGACTTTTGATAATGGTAAATTCAACTGAACGATATCGCCAATGAATGGTGAGTTTTGAAACTCCACACTTTAATTACATTTATGTCAATCAACACTTAATACAAGTTATTTTAGACACCACAATACATCTATTTTAACCCAAATATGTGTCTAAAATATTTCCAAGTTTTACTACTAAAAGCAAAGTTTACAACAACCCAGAGATCAACAAAATGCTAACAATAAATTATAATTTCGAAAACAAGTACCCAAAAAAATACTTCTAAAAATTGGAAAACAACCCTTTACTTAGGGCCTCAAAAACAGTTTCATAGAAATATGGGATGTCTATTGGAAATGAAGGACGTATTTTTAGTTCAGTTGGTTCAACCCTTAAGCTTAGTTTCATTCTACTGATACACACTATGGGTGACCCGGGAGAGTTTATGTCTGACCCTCAGTGGCCATTTTTCAAACGCGGTAACCGGTTCGGAAGAAAGTGGTTTGCTTAATTTAGTGCATAATATTGAATATAAATTCTTTATTGCCTACAACTTTTTTACTTTTTAACCCTTTCAGTCCCAACAATTTACTACACTACAGAAACATCTGATATTCACAAAATAAGCTTATTTTAGGTCACATATACGAATTCCATAAGAAAAAAAAATCATTTAATTTTTTATATGGTTTTTGAAACAATGCCATTTTTTTTAATTGTGGAAAACAAAATAAAAAATATATATTACCTAAAAACACTTCAAGTTATATATTTTAAGGTATCTGACCATATTATTAAAAAAAAACTGTAATTATTTTAACCGGAAAGAGTTTAAATTGTGTTTTAAATATGTGGAACTTAAGTGAACTTTTCAAAAATCAGGTGAAACGCTTGTTGTTAGCTATTTTCTAAATTAAAAAAAAATAGTAGGGTAAGGTGGGGTAAGTGGGCCATTGGGGCAAGTGGGCCACCCCCCTTGGCATTTCCCGAATTATGGACGTAAAAAAAATCTGTTACAATATTTTTACGTATTTACCCCAATAGATGCAGAAAACATTATGGCATTTTCATTTAAGTATGTGACAAGATACAATCCTTTTTGTGAAAATTTTTTAAATTGCATCTTTTCGTAATTCACGTCATCATACTATTTTTTTATTTATTTCCAAACGGTTCATGATACAAAACAAAATGTTATATATTTTGAAAGTGTATAAAACATAGTATCTTTTTGTGGTGTCATGTACTTGTGATGTTGATAAGGTTAAAAGAAAATTGGGGTGGCCCAGTTGCCCCGCGTTTGGGGTAAGTGGGCCACCACAATGGCGGGGTAAGTGGGCCAGGGGTGGCCCACTTGCCCCAACTCTTTAAAATACTTAAAAAAAAGTCATATTCACTATTCATAGTCCTATTCATTGACATCGGCCAGTTTAAAATCTGTAGTCCTAACATTTTTTTACACTACATGCAAAAATGACAAGATGAAAATTAACGTATTTTTTCTTGTAGTAAGCTTGCATGCCAGAAAAAGTTGCTATGGGGGAACTATTAAAGATACATCATTACTTTTTTTTTTCAAACACTCAAAAAAATCATGTAGATTATTCCACTTGAACCACCATATCTCTACCAGTTATGTGTAAAAATATATTAGGGAGTGACCCCACCTTGCGGAGCAAGTGGGCCACTCGGATGACCAAAAAGAAAAACATATTTTTTAAATTTATTTTTTTCCAATTTGTGTTAAGGTTGTCATGGGTGCAGTAATAACATATGAGAGAATGGACCACAAAAAAAAATAAGTTGTTAGGCTGATTATATCCAGTGGTATAAGGGTCTAAAGTCGAATTATGCCAAAAAGGTGGCCCACTTACCCCACCTTACCCTAGTTCTGACTACTGTTGAGATTAAAGTAAAATATTGTGTAATGGAACAAAATGTGAAGAATTGAATGATGTGTGTTTGGATATCATAACGGGACCATAAAAATTTAGAAAAATTGAAAGTGATGATGCCAAATGGCATCACTGGGACTGAAAGGGTTAAAGCACTACAAATTTCCAAATGCATCAGAATTAGATTAAATATTTTAAGGCTTAATAAAAGTATCGATACGCTAAAGATCAATTATATAACTTTAATTTTCATCAAGAGCTAAAACGAAATTGTTTACTGGTTAACTTCAATTATGACAACTCCTCTTTAATGCAATTTTTTACGAGATGCATTCAAATTATAAGTTGAGTACATATGCACTGTTATATAAGATAACGTGACAAAGATGCTAGTAGTTTCCTCATTTACTAAGGAAACTAAGTTTGAGGTATTGTCGAGCGAGTTAATACACAAGTTTTAAATTGAAGGTGTTGTCAAATGGATGTTATCTTTGTTCAAGTATTGTTTAATCAAACATCTGATTATAAGATTATTGCCAAACCCAGTTTTTTAACTACTCGTTAGTAATATTTTTACTAATGTAGTAAATATTAAATTTAATTGTGTTTTTAATTCCTTCTACAGTATGTTGAGCTGCTAATAAGAATTTGATTCTACTGGCACAACATAATTTAACTTAGTTTTTTATATATTTTCCTTAAAATTGCAATTTTTAATGCAAATGTATAATAATACCGTGTGGTTAACTTTTAAATCTCTCCTTGATTTTAAAATTCAAAAGAAACTGAGAGATGCATGAATTGTTTTGGAATTTTAGTATGATATTTCGAATTTGATTTGCAAAGGTTTGAATTCAAGAGTTTAAAATCTAAGATTCTAAATTTATGTGTATAAACAATCAACCAATCAAAATTTAACACGCAAATTTTACAGAATGTATTTTTTAAATGGGCTCCACTTTTCCACGCATGATGGGATATTTTAAGTTCGTATCCTGAAGTTTAATTCTGGAGTAACTCTTGTTGAATTTATTGCGTAAAACTTGTATATAGCAACATATTTTCGTTACAGGTTGATTAAATCCCGAATTAATGTCGTATCAAATACATTACCCAATTTTAATTTTCTGTATCTGAATGTATCTGGCTAAGCCTCATAATGCAGTTGATTTGGAATTCAGCAATGAAGTCTACATGAATGTTTAGCTGAAATTTCTGAATTTTTTCCTGCGAAAAATGATATGTAAAAGATGTATTTGTTAAGTTAGTATCGATTAATATTCAAATAATCAAGAGTTTTGAAAATCGACTTGTCTCAAGTGACGTAGTTTATTTCAGTCCCAATTTTTCCTTTAATCAGTGCTTAGATTGTTGCTCTATTCCTACGTTGCATCGATTCAAAAATCGAAGCTTAAGCAAAATTTCATTCGGCACTTATTTGCCTGCGTCCAATATCTGTTTATCAAAGGCTAGATTCGGGGTGACGAGGGCGTTTATCAAACTAATTATAATCTTTTAAACATTATTAAAAATATTTAGTAGTAATAATAGTCAGATTTTTTGAATTATAAATTTTCAAACTTCTCAACGTCTGGATGTTATGTTTGATTTGTATTACTATGCATATTTGTACTAGAATTTTACTGAATTTCCCACTCTCCAAACTATTCATATTTTGCAAATAATTATTCAATTCTAATGAACTATATGTTAATGACAATTTTTAAACTTTTTGCAAAACACTCTTTGACCTTTTGTGATTTTATGGCTAGATAAGCGTAATGGAATTCCAAAACTATTTTTAACAGAGCTTTAGAACCTACCATAAATTTAAGTCTGAAATTTGGCGATTATATACGCATACCTAACGCTTCTTTTTTAAAAAAACTTATTGTGGATTATAAAAAAATACTTGTGTTAAGATTCATAAGTGTTGCTTCCTTATTTAATGTCAGATTTAGTTACCTTTGAATTGAAAATGATCAATTTTGTTCGAAGCACTAAATTATATATTCCTCTATATTTTTTTTGATTTTAGCATTTGTAAATTACGAAAAACCTCTTTCAAATTAAATGCAGTTTCTTTGAAAGGAATAATCAAAAGAGCAGTCAAATAACGTTTAATTTTTTGTTCAAAAATATAAATCCGAGCTTTCATTGAGTTTTCCTTCTCAATTTCTCCTACGTGGAACAGTAGCATTCGAAGACTTAATCTGACATTGAAGCTCCGATTCTTTCCTTGATGTTTATCATTCAAAATATTCGAATACACTCGAGTGCAATTATCCAATACATTAATAACAAGGAAAAATCTTCATTTAAATGGAGCTTTTAAACCAGACACATATAATCGAAAGAAAACGAGAATCGTTGCAGCGATGATTGATATAATTGAGGAAAGATGAAATGGGAGACTGTCAACGCTGAAACGGAGCTCTTGAACTTTTTGTCACTACGTCTTTAAAATGTAAACTTTTATAAGGGTCAATGCTGAGATGAAAATTACCTAAATTTGAATTCAAAGCTTGCACTTTTAAAACTAAATTTTGTGAAGTATATATCATAAATTCGTTAAGAAGAAATGTTTATGGTAGATGACGAAACTCAACCATGCATTAAGCCTTGATGCCTGCATGAAAATATTAGATGCGTGTGTAATTTTGGGTTGAGAAACTTTCGTGGTTTAATACGAAAAAAACAAACTTCAACTGTCCGTTTCATCCGCCGGCGGAAAAAGTTCAATGATATCTCAACTCATAACCACAGGATGGTCACAATTAGGTCGCTTTCTCCAACTTTCTGGAAGATTTTACTCTTCCAAGAGCTGACCTACAACAACTTTCAATTAAAGAAAATGAACGTAAAACCATGACTTGCTAATGGATCAGGCATGTTTATGTTTGAATGGTATTTTCCACCTCCTAAAGGCGATAATGTAGGCTAGGGTGATCAGTTGACTCGGAATTAAAGGACGTAGGTCGAATGTAGTTCAAGATCACATCTAGCATGGATCGTTAGTAAGGAGGGAACAATATCAGATTGACTTATCGTGATCTCAATTTGAAATGTCTCGTAAACATCAACAGATTCTCGATTTTTTTTGTTGCTGGTTATGAATTAGAGTCGTTGTGTTTTGGTATCGCTTGTTGACGTTTCTCAAAGAAACTTTGCCACTTGACGAACTACGTATTTTCGGACTTGTCCATGTTTGAAGATTGATTTTGCAACTTTTAGATTTATTGGCGTCTTGTTATTAAATTAGCTGCTTCATGGAATAGTTTTTGATTTAAAGGAATTAGATTTCTTAAACGTTTTATCCGTTAGTAAATGTCTCATGGTGTTTTATAACTAGAACTGGTTTGTTTTATTGAATAGGGTGTTCAATACCTTTCCGTAATATTGCAGATAATTTGAATAAATTTAAAACTACTAAAAACTAAGGTTTTCTCAAATCTATATAATTTAATTTTTATTCTGGGCTATTTTTAATAGGTTTAGTTCGGGTTTAATAGGTTCGTGCATTTATGCTATAAATATTATAAAAATTTGCTGCTTTTTAAAAGGTATAAGTTGAATCTAATTTCAAACTCAAAGTAATGATCCCATAACTAAGACATACAAGCCTATATTAAAATTAATTTAACAACTTACGTTTAGATTGATACTCTCAACAAAATCATTCGACTTCCCCCCCCCCCCCCCACTCCCATAAATAAGCTAATTTTAATGTTACATTCAGGTGAAAGTGATTTCAACAAAGTTTATGGATTTTACAAATGGAATAATTTATCACTTGTATTATAAGGCAGCGTTTCGTAACATAATATCACGAGTTAGAAAAAAGCACATTCCCATTTGAAACGTTAATAACCTCTTCTATGATAATGCAGCAGATATCGAAGAGTCTTTAAAACTAGTTCTGGCCATTCAGTAAGTCCCTTTAGCAGTTCATTCACTTTTCCGATGATAGTTTAAGCATTAAAATATAAAGTTGTTTGACTTGCAGAGATTCTGGACTTGAATGCATATCTTATTCTCTAAACAACCGGATGGGCTAGGACGGGGACCTTTCGTAATGTACCACACCTATGAATCTATCAAGATAAAGCAACACGAAATGTATCTAGATTTTAATAGTCTCCCCCCCCCCTTTTAAGTTTTATTAGGGTTGAAAATTGTTCGGGTTACGATACAAATATTTTTTTTCTTAAGGTTGTTACACTATCAGTTTTGTGCTATTTTTCGAAGGCAATGATTGCCGAATAGTGCTTCAATGTATCAGAGTTGGCCGTCAATATTGCGAATTTCTTGAACTTTTACCTGTTAGTATTGACGGCTTAAGAGCGCTCATCACCCCCATACCCCGTCCTCCTTCGATCGGGCTTGCTAATGGTAAGTCTGGGGGAAAAAATGGCTTTTGTTCCAAAAAAAAGCAATGAAATTATAGGAATATTTTGATGCGTTTTTTTTTTAATTCATAAAACTCCAATAAAGTTGCTTTTAGAGGTTATTTTTTAAAAACGTTTACTTTTACAATCTAAATTTTTTTCTTTAAAAAGGTAAATGTTTTTAAAAAAATAACCTTTAAAAGCAAAACTTTATTGGAGTTTTATGAATTAAAAAAAACCGCATTGAAATATTCCTATAATTTCATTGCTTTTTTTTTTTGAACAGTTTTGTAATTGCGGAAATTGTAACTGTAATCGTTAAGTTAGGATTTCTAGCTAGGTATTTATTGATAATTTATTTTTCAGTTTCGGAGAAATTTTTAACAATGCAGTAAAAGCAATTCGCCTTTTTTTTTAAGACAAGGGACATAGTTTGTTTTTCCCACACCTTCAATACCACAAGACACATAAACCAGTTTCTGGAAAGTTTTCTAATTGAATGTCGGCATATTTCTGATATATTGTCGAAAGTTTTATTCCTTGTAAACTAACTTTTTAATAACCGTATTGTTTTTAAGTTTAACGGATGAATAAAAATATTTTATACATGGTCTTTTCTCCAGAGCTGTGTTTCGAAGTAGGCTAAGTAGACACATTTTGAAGCACTGAATCTTTCAAAAGGTTTAAAGTTTAACACCATTTAATTCTATTCTGTTGTATAAATCTTATTTATTAAGCAAAAGTAAACTATAGAGGGCCAAAAGTGTTTGCCTATGGATGGCCTACTCTTGATTCCGGTCCTGTTGGATATATTCCCATTACAACCAACGCTATTGTTTACATCTTTGTCCATTTCTTTCTCCTTCGCAGTAGGTCTGACTTATTTGTGCAACTAACTAAACGCTGCTTCGTTAACCTGGTTTATCCGTGAAAGTTTCCTGTATGAACTTTTATAAATCTCTCGAAACAAAAGAATTAGAATATGAATATTTTTAAGAAAAAATAAAGTTGACGTAAATAAATAGTTCTACAAAAATCACAACATTAACTTACTTTGTAGACTCTTTGACTTAATTTAATCATTGAAAAGTAGGTTTAGCAAACTCGCTTAAAACAGATTCTGCCCGCAATTCGCGCTTCTAACTGCGCCAAACTAATTTTAAATTTAAACATTACTGTCTTACTTTAGAAATTGTTATAATTGAAAATTTAATGTTGGATAATTATTTATATTAATGTAGCAAAGTAGTGCAAATAAACTAACTTGCCAAATTTAACATTAATATAAATTGGAAATAAAGTTTTGAAATTACTTATATTCCCCCTTTCCAAAGTTTTCTTAATTCAGCTTACACTAAATTACGACACCCGTCACCAATAGCCCTCGTGTAGCTCTAATGCGACGAAATTTCAAACTTAAATATCGTAAATTTGCAAGTTAAATTCGTTACTCTCCTACTTTTTCATTTACTTTCATTTATGTTTTTTAAAGCTAAATTTAAGCAAACCAATTTTCGTGGGCGATCTCAAATGTCCCAAGGAATTATCAATAATTTAAAGATTTCTAGCTTAACTTGTAATCATATTCTATAATTATGTTTAAAAATCTAAATGCATCACGAACTTGATCTATAAAATACAACCTTAGAACTTTTACATTGACATTCTTGGTTGGAATTACGCCTGCACATGTCTTGCAACATTTACTTTAGAATTTTTGCTTTCTCGCAAATCTCATTTTATGCAAGCTGTGTCACTGACTAACTTTAGAACTTTTCAATTTAATAAGTGTTGACACTTTCTAAGCTTCCGACATGTGACACAGTGACACATTATAAAGCGAGTCCAATACAAAATTAAATATTCTAGCACGTAGAACTATTTTTTGCCTGAAAAAAAATCTTCCACCCACTAAATCCTCCAATAAACGTATGCATATGAATATAGCATCGTTTTTGAAAAATTTTAACTAAAGTAATTTATTTTAGCACTCCAGATTTTTATGATAAATAAAATTAAAGGTATTTAAAAAAGGAATTCTTCTTGAAATGTAGCTGCCATATGCTGTTCGAATTTAAGTAATAAATATCCATCTACCTACAATATCGAAATTTTAAAAGGTTGACGTCTGTAAAGTGTAAGAAAATGCTTAAATTATTCAAAATGTCGTCCGTTACAGCATAAAATTGAAAAGCTATAATTTTAATATCTTGTTACCGTTAATTGCGCTTACTGTCCCCCAGACCTGATTCAAAAACGAATCTAGTTGACAATTCTATGGAGAAAAGGGATGACTTTTTCTGCTCTTCAAACACTTCTGTTATGACTAAGGCTTAATCTCAAGTTCAAAAATACACTGCAATTTAATCGACATTTTAAACATATTTTGCAATTGTTTTTTCGCCAATCACCCTTACTAATCTGTTTTCTATGCTTACGAAACGAGAAATCAAGTACTGCGCTCAAATTTATATTTGTGCGTTACGGGATCGGTAATGTGAATGTATAACTTCAAACATCGTTATTATGTGTAAAAAATCGGTAGTTTTCAGTATTTTATTTCAACCAGTTTAAAATCGGTTTCATAAAAGTTTGAAAATTGTAGTTTGCTTAGATTGCAAAATGGCTTTAAATAAATCCCAAGATTAACTCCGACGTTTAATATTCAGTGGAATATATTTTTTTGGTATACTCGGTTTGTTTATGTAGACCGATGTCCAGAAAACTTGCAATAGTAAATTGGAATTTATTTAAAATAGCGTCAATGGGACAGCAAATTAATAATTGAAAGGTATGTTATTTTCTACTTGCGCAATACCTAAAAACAACTTAATTTTATTTTATAAATGTATACATTCAATCTGTATGATGACGTAAATTAAAATCTGGATTGCTTAAAAACATGTTATTTAAGAGTTGCATGTGTTTATCGAAATGTTGCGCTTCAACATTGTTAAGCAGCGTTAACGAAAAAAATTGATATTCATAGGTTTCAATTAATTGCTGCGAGTAGACTTAAATCTGATACCATCTAAGTTTGGTCCTTATTTGTATGTAAGTTGCGTTGTGGGATTCTCCTGCGCGTAAAAAAATCAATTTGTTTTTCCATTCACGTATTTCTTGCAGGAGAAAAAAATGACCATCAAAAATTAGAAAAAAAGCAAATTGTTGGACACTCGCATACCCTATATTAAAAAGGGAAAAGAACCTGTTTCTCAATTTGAAACTGCCTAATCCATGCATTTTGCGGCTGATCTTGAACTGGGGGGAAAACAGCAAAAGTAAGAAACGGGGAAAGGATCGCTATCACAACACGTGTCGTCTTACGTATTTCTTCGCTGACCAATGGGCCGTTGCAAAGGTCTCGTGTTGGGTTTCCAGACGACCAATTGAATCTCGGTCCGGCAAAGATGGCGCTCGCGGCGCGATTTATCAACATTAGTTTTCATATCAGAAAAATGAAAATCGTCAAGATTATAAACAAACTACAATTTTCAGACTATGAGCAGCAGATAGGGGAATACTTGTCTCTTGACTTGAAACTTTCTCCTGAGAGGTCGGTTTTGGGGTCTTGTGTGCGGTCACCAATTGATACACCATGGCTGTTACAGTTAGCAAGGCTAAAATAGGAGTGTTTGTACTGGGATTTCTAGGAGTTCTGTTACTTGTGGTTGGAATTGTGGCTTTGTCTTTATTTCCAATTATTATGAAAGCCAAAATCCAGGAGGTACTGTACTTTTCTTTTATAATTTTAATACAAGTTTTTAATTTTTGAAATTTTATTCATATTTAAATCGGCTTGAGCATAACTTTTTTTGACGAAATTACATTTGTTAGGCAAAAAATTTAATTAAAAAAAATGTACTGTACTTATACTGCCGCTGCTAGAAAGATCGAATCTGCAATGTTTGCATTGTTCAGTTATATTCTTTATGTGTATTTGTTAGTTTACATTTAATTAGTATTTTAATTTTAAAGTCGGTAAGAATAACTACATTACAACTATGTCTATTTTTTTATTTTGCCTTGGCGTTGAATGAAACGAGATTCTGTAATTTTCTGAACTCGGTGGTTTTTGCAGATACGGACTTTTTCTTATATTGGCAGTATAATACATTTTTATTAAATGACAGTATTTACTTTTTAAGCTAATGGATTTAAATTGTCGAGTATAGAAGTTTATACTTTCCCTGCTTTCCTACATATTTTTTTTTTTAAATTTAAGTATGTATTTGTGTATATTGTAAATTTAATACATTTGAATATTTAAATCGCCCCAGTTTTAAAAGAAAATCAACGTAATCTAAAATTATCCAAATAAGCTTTAAGTAGTCTAAACATGCAAAGTTCCCTGTTTCTTATTATAAACAAACTTGAGTCAAATACGATGATAGATAAAGCGTTTACATGACGAAAGCAGTTTTTTTTAACCTAGAAACACTTTGTTTTCGGCATCCGAACTCTGAATCCAAAATCTTTTAGCCGGTAATTTACCGGTCATTTTTAATTTGATAGACAACTAATAAGCGTCTTTAGTGACCTTCTTGTCAATTGACTTTTATTTCACTAAACTTCTCCATGATGTGTTCTTTTTAAAATGATATCCCATGACAAATTTCCGATTTTACCTCTAGCAATTAACTTTCTCTAGAAAGTCAGTTCATTGTTTCCTCTTCACCTTTTGACTTGAGGGCGATTTCGTAGTTTATTCAATTTGTTTTCGTTTTTTTTTTGTATCTTTGTAAGTCAGTAGTTAAATGACTGTTGTTCCTTGTAATTGGACACTGGACTCTTGCGGTTGTGAGTCAAGTGCTCGCAGTGTGTATTTCGCTTACTAATTGTCACGCTATTAAAGGTGACTCAAGTTTCTAAAGAATAAGGTGAAATGGAGTACTTTACTGAGTTGTCATCAATGACGTTACATTAATCTGTAGATTATTCTTCAATTAAGCATGGGTGGCTTAACATTGTACCTTGTAAAAGAGTCTTTAGCTCTTAAGTTTATAAATTCAATTTGTTTGTTTTTGCATTACTTTCTCTATAGCTTTTGAAAATTTATACTACGAGCTAGTTTTTAAGCCAATTTTCACTAGCCTGCATGATTATATGCTACTTTCATTAAATGATGGAAATAAATTCAAAAACATCGGTATGATCTCTAGAAAAGTTTTTGATTTTTTTTGTAATGCACATAGTATAAAATGTTTTATACGTGTACAGAATTACGAGGGAAAAACTATTCCCGATTCTTGTGAAAACTAACTTAATATAAAATTGCTGTGCAAGGTACTTTGCTTTGAGACAGATGGATGAACGAGTTACATTTCTTAATCTCCTCGATGATGTACCTTTAACCTGAGAATTGATAACCTGTAAACTGTTCGATGACTGATAACACCTTATTTGGAGTATCGTTTCGTTTAGATACTGCACAATGGAGAAAATCTATACATGTTCTATTTAGCTCAAATAAACCTTATTTAATGTTATAACCATTTAAAACTTGAAACTAACTGAAGTGTACCATTTTCTACTAAATTAGTTATCTTGTAACTTACGATTAAACTAAAGAATTTAATAATTAGTTCTAAGCCCGAAATGGTTGCGGGTGCCGTTTTTCATATTTTTCATTGAACTCCGTTAATTCTTAAATTGCTTTTTTTAATTCGACTTGTTTCATTTCAAATATCAACTATATACAGGTTTTAAGACATCGCCATAGTTTTCAAAATACTTTTAAATTCTGAAAATTGGGGTAAAATTGCATTTAAAATTTCAGATAAAGGTAATTTTTAATCTACGAACTGTGTTTCTGACTATCTAAACCTGCTTATTTTTAATATAACAATTTATATGCTTTCTTCGTACAAATGTTAGAAATTACAAGGTCTCTGAATATTAATGCAATTGTCCCAGGGCATATCACTATGTGCGAAAGCTGACTCTTAATTTCTTTAAAAGCGATATCTTGACACCTGATATGATTAATATTGAAACTAATTACAAAAGACAATTTAAAGGGATGAAAGCCATGTGGTAATTTGTCATTTAGTTTCAAGTATAAACTGTTGAAATTAGGACTTCATCAATTGATATGCTCATTGTGCAAGTATTGATATTGCGGCAATTAGCAGAAAAAGGGACTAATTTCTAACTTTGCTTAATGATACCCGCCATTTTTCTAATTTAGTGCAGATTTAAAACTTGTATATGAATGATTCAAGTTTAACAATCTGAGGGCTGGAGACGCGTATAAACATGCTTAAGAGCTTTTAAACTCTTATTAGTATGAAATGTGGTATTGATATACACCGTTTAAAACAATTAAGGAAGCACTTTGCTTGCTTTTAACTCCTTCAGTCTCAATTTATTTTTCATTATAAATTTTTTTTTTTAAAAAATCGATTCATTATGCTGTAAAAAAAAGGAGGAATCCTAATTTTTTTAACTAAAAATTTAAGGGGGAAAAATTGGATTCATAAATTTTGAATAAATTATAACAATTTTTTTAAACTTTATTGTTTAAAAATGATTTAAACTTAAGAATCTAAGAATGCAATCGTGAAGAATTTAGGGTCAATTTAATAAAATTGTTTCCGTGTGAATTTTATTTTACCTTGTGTCTCGTATTTTCATTTGTTTAAAACAAACTTTAATTTTTCAAAAGACATGATTCTTCTGTCCAACTATAAATAAGTGTGAGCTTAAATTATCGAGGAAAAAATGCAAGCTGTGCTAATTCCGATGGAATAATTGGAGGTGAAAGGGTTTAAACCATGTGCTCCCCTAATTGTTCTGATCGCTGTACATTGATGAATATTTAAATCACTTAATAATAGAAATAGTTTTACAATCATGCTTGTAACAGTGTTTACATTTGGAATTTAAGTATAAAATGTACTTAAATTTGTATATATGAGTTAAATTTTTGATTTCATACTCGTATCTGCTTAAATACGCGAGTACTATTAAGCATGTATGCTTAAATATAGTAGTTTGTACAATTTAATTTCTAAAAAAAATTAAATAAAATTATTGTTATTCTTAATAAGCAAGAAATTTAAATTTCAAACTTGTACAGCGAAATCAAATACACTTAACTCCTTAAAGGATGGGCATAATTATTAATGTGAAATAAAAAAATATTTTCATTAATACTCTTGTAGTGAGTTTTATAATTTTATTGCATTGGGTTGCTGAGATTCTCAATGTTTATATTTTAGTGTATCAAAGTTTGTTTAAAGTTAAAATTTAATGTCGAAATGTTTCTCTTGAATATTTTTATTTTACAAAGTGAATTGTACATAGATTAAGTCAGTAATATCTTAAGTTATATTTGTATGATGCAATAAGTAACTTTTCTGAAAAAATGAGTATCGATGTAACAGAATAGAATGAATTTAAGTACTAAAAGATATCAAGGCACCATAAAAAAATTAACGAAAGCAATTTTTACTAAAATTTACAAAGTAGAATTTGCAAAAAACTTTGATTTTAGTCTTAAAAAATAATTTGTAAATTTCTTTTTAAAGCAGGATATAATAATTTCGCAATTAAATGCATAAATAATTGGCAGTTATAATTGTATTATTTTCTAAAATACTTAGTGGCAGTTTCATGATGCTTAAATACACTTTACAGGGTTGCGCTTTAAAAATCAGTTTAATGTTTTTATGAACTGAACTTGTTAACTTGCATTTTCGGTGCCGAATTTCGATAAACGGTGAAAGTTCGATCACTTCCAGGTTTTTTCCATATTTAATCCACGTAGATTTAAACTGAATCGTTTTTAAACTTTTCTGGTATTTTGTAATGTTTACGCACTTGTTTTCATTAAAATGACGGTCATTATGGTTTTTTATTTCCTCTTTTAGATCTATCAATTCTAAAAAGTATTAAATGCTAACCGCTAATCAAAACTTAATCAATTAGTTAATAATTTTAAAAAATATCCATTAATTTGGTTTTCCGGAAACAATGAATCACATTTTAAATATTTCTAAAATATTTCACTTTTTGAGTAGGACATATTTTTAAAAAATGCCAATGCTTTAAACTATGAAGTTATAAAATTGTAGCATTCATGTTAACTGTTCTAATCAATGTGCTTCTGTCTATGTATTCAGTTTTCTTCAATGGTACAAAGTCGAGCATTTTTAAAATATATAAGTGAACAAAATCTTTAACTGAGTTTTATTCATAAAACGGTAACTGTAAAAAAGATCGATATTAAATAACTAATTTTACCGGAATGGGAAAGACGAGATTTTTTATTGGATTTTTATCAAACGCAGTTTATTATCCCCTTCAACATACCAAAAATTATGTATTTAACTATGCGTACATTGCAGAAAAATGGAAATTAAGACTTATACCAAAATAAGAACTTTCGCTTAAGTTTACTTTCACTACCGTGCTCAACACTGGGTTTATAGATTAGGCGATTGACATCCCATAATAGCTTAAGGTCGCCAATGGAACACATCTCGCAAACCTGTTACAAAAGGTCAAGTTCTTAAATGTCCCAGTTGTTTACTGATCTTCTAGCACGCATTTTCTCCTGAAGCCGATGACTCAAAAAATCGAATAACAAAGGAAAGGCTCGAAACCATTTTATGAACGTTACGGACACGATCGGCAAGAGTTTTTTGTGTATTCGTAAAACTTTTCAAAGTACAACTCGTTTGGCGAATCGAATTTATATGTAAAAAAGGCTCAAGTCCTTTCAATAAATTTTCACCACGCTTTTTACTATTGAATATTTTAGCAAGAAACATACGAAAATCTTTGAAATTAACCTCTTTCTTAAAAAATGGAAATTCAATTAAAAATTTCATCTTGGTAGATATTCATAAGCTTGGATGATTGATGAGATTGTTGGTGTTGTCCATTCAAGTCCAACCTTAAGAAGACGTAAAGAATTTTTTTAAGAGAAAGTTTATGCGGGTCGTAGGTTGGCGTCGTGACATTGAAAACTTCTCCAGCTGAGCATATTATAGCTGTGTTTGTGCAGGGATATAAATCTTGTGTTATCGTACCTAATAAATCGAAGCTTCTTGAGTGTTTTACCAAATACGTGGATACTAAAGGAATTTGTGTTGGTGCATTTAATTTTATTCTTACAAAAAAATTAACATCAATGTAACCGGGGCATGTTTTATTAATCAAATTGGGATTTTCAGTTATATAAAATATAAGTTGAGCTTTTAAGTTGATTAAAATTTGACTACTCACACACAATATGTTAACAGATTTGATACTGACACTAAATGTTGCAATATTTATATTAATGGATTATTAAATTTGTTGGCAAAAAAGTCTTGCATCAAAGTGTATCGTATATTCTTAATGTATTTTAATAAAATTGAATGACATGAAGGTATTAACTTTAATTTTCTGAAGTTTTATACCTATACAGCAAAACGTTTTGTCAAATTAACTTTCGTAAACCATTTATTGATACAAATAAAATTGGAAAAACGTGTTTTGCATTAACCTCCAAACAAAAAATTTTCTGAAATGTTTACTGTTCAGTCTTTAATTATCTGCGTCGTTTATTTGAAATGACGACTACTACGGTCAATCAACGATTCATGTGTTAAGTAATATCTTATCACCTTTTTTCGAAATATTCTTGGAATAGTCGTCAATAAACAATCGCAACTGATTTTTAACATTCTCATCTTTGTTTTCTGTTTTTCGGTCATGCGGTCAGAAGGGAATGCCCTAAGGTTACACAAACATACAATAAATAAGTTTTTATAAAACTAAACAATTTTTTTTACAAAATGTGGACGGTCAAATTAATGAAGGTTTACTGTTTGTTGCTGACCTTAAGTGCTAATTTTTTTCATCGAAACATTAGTTTTTTGAAAACAAATTGCTTGATACGAAAATTAGTACTTGTACGACTCTTGCAGTTCATTACGTTGTTTAAGAACTTTCATCTCTGTACAATTGACTGATTTCATTTAGTTAACATGATGGTATTTTTTTAGCTTACAGTGTAATAAGCTCTGCAAAAAAATAGTTTTTGTAATAAAATAATTAAATTAATTTAAAATAATTTTATCTTTTTTGATAACTTGTATGCAATGTTTAAGAAACCTAAAAAAAAGTTCGATAATAACTTATTCAGTTAGTTTCTCAAATTATCTTTTTGTAATGGGTCTTTTAAATTTTAAGGGAATTATTGCTTCGGAACATTTACTTGGTTTAAAATAATATAACAATTTATTAAAACTTTTCGGAAAGGAAAAACAAACCATAATTTCCAATCGCAGATGAAATAATCAACCTGGTTTCGTTAAATATTTTGGTACAATAAAATATTTTGGTAATTTTTTTGGTAACCTTGGTAAAATACATAATTAGACTTTCAGCTGGTATTTTCGCCTTGACACCCCTTTACCTTCAGGTGATTCGAGAAGGTATTTTATTACGGCAAAAACTTAACAATTCGGTTCAAGTGTTCTGTAAACGGGATTTCAGTGTTTTAAATGTCACTTTGTACGTGAGTGGCACTTTCATTTGAATTCAGATGATACTATATTTAGTTTTGGAGTCAATTTCCGATATATAAATTTAATACAGTTTCGTTATGGATATTAAAAACTATAAGATGAAACTGTTCTTGCTGCAAAATAACTCCACCTTCAGATTTACAACTCTTCTCTTAATCGTCGAATTAAATTTCCTTTCTGGTTTGGATACAACTGAATATTTTTAAACAGTAAACAAACATCTAAGTATTTTTTGCATTTTGCTGATGTCTGGGTACGACACTCAGCAAAGAGTCCTTATGAAACCCTAAACCATGGTATTCTTAATTTACAATCGACTAATGCATTAAGTTTGTAATAATTGTATATCTTTATATTGTGGATATGATTTGGAAACATCAAAAAACAAACTAACCTTGGAACTTGTACCACTCACTTGCGAAACAAATTCATTGAGCTACTGGTATTAAATGTCTATCATTACCCAACGTTTAAATATGCGTTTTGAAAAGTTAGAAATCAAAACATATAATTTTAAGTTTCTTAATCTTGCTTAATAAATTATTTAATTATATTTAAGTCTTTAATCGGGAAATTCAAATGTGAATAAGATGCAAAGATGCCTTTAACCAATTTCAAAACTACGAGGTCAGGGGTAACATTGAAAATACCATTTCATCTTTTTGGGTAAAACTGGAATGTCCTGACAGTTTCTTTCTACAACTGATTTCAAACTGCTTATTAAGAAAAAGTTGCGTGTAATTTGAGTAGGAGCATATTTATCTCTGATTCGACAATGACCTGCATATTTACCTAACACTAACTCGAGAAATGGAACTCCTAGTTAATATTAAAGAACTGGAGATAAATGAAACTTTTTTGTGGTTCGCCACCCTTTTCTTTATGAGGCATTGTACCTTGAACTTTCTAGTTTAAGCATTTCTGTATCCAATCTTGGATTAATGTGTGGCGGTATCGTAGCTGAGTTGGTGAACCTCAACCTTGCATTCTGGACAGTTTCACAACTATTCTGAATCACACGTTATTGAGATCATTGTCTCGGTGTTTTCTAAATGAAAATTTGTTTCGTTGAACATAAGTTTATAAGGTTATCTTATGTAATTATCGGATGTGGTTGACGTGAGTAATTTAATTGTAAAAAAATGGCCTTGAAGTTTGTTTGTACGGCTGAAATTAATACGTTAAATATGATTTAAATGTATATAATTTAAACTATACGGAAAACCTTTATCTTACAAACTACTTTTATCTGTTTTATTAATGTAGTTATTATAACCATTAAATTTATTACCACTTTCATAAAAAAACCTAAAGTGTTGAAAGAACTTTAAGGGCGATGTTTGTTTTTCTTGCTGTATATTTAACATATTTTTCAGATTTATAAGAATTTATTCGCTGTTTTAATATAGGTTTGAGGTACTATGGCAAAAATGATTTACTTAAAAAAAATAATTAACTAAAGACCAGAAGTTGAACTCGTTCTAACCTAGATTTTCTTATCTAATTTCCCAAAACCTATACCACTACTCCATCTCTTTCAATAAAAGACGATAATTTTTCTTTTTATCTCTTGTAAATGACGACAGTTCGATGAGACCAATGGTGAAAAAAAATTCGACGCCCGCTCACTCCTGATATCAAGTCCAAAGTACTTCAGAAGAATGTCTTGTCTATGGATGTTAAGAATATTCTAATGCTAAAATATGAAACTAGATATTATTTTTGTTAAATTTAACGAGTACCGAATTTTGCCGGCAGGTTCTATAGAATATGGCCTATGCTGAGGAAAAATCTCAAATTAAACTACACTTTTTACTTTTTATATATATACATATAAAAATACACTCAAAATCAAAACAAAATTGAATTCGTGTTGCCGCATGCGCGCTTAAAAAAGCAAACACTAATCGAGGATGAAGCAGCCTTAGAGCGAGCGCTTATCTCAACCAAAATCAAACTAATAGAGGATGGCGTCAAGCCCCCGTTTCGGCCCGGTCCATGTATTTTCGAATCTATATTAAAAATTTCGAAATTTTTAGAGCTGTCTAAGTAGGTCTTTTGCGATCCACAGACATACAGACTTTCTTTTATTACTATAGACTAAACTCCTCGGCACAACAGCCCCTTACTGGGCTAATGCCTGCCCTGCAAATTTCAGCTAGCCTAAGGCTCTGGGGTGCTAGGCATAGGTCTCGGTAAGGTGGTCAGCCTCACACGGAACCCCCAGTGTTTAGTTCCCAAGCGTGCTTGGTACCCATTTCTTCGACCCACTCGAGGGATGAAAGGATGGGTCAACCTTGGCCAATCCGGGATTCGATCGTCGGACCTGTGGCAGGGCAATGCGAAGCACTATCACTTAGCCACTGGGCCTCTTTTTATATATACAAAAAAAAATTGACTCAAGTTTAGCATGAACTATATAATTATAAGTGTTAAATAAAATGTCGTAAAACACATTTTTAAAAACCTTAAAGCTAATCTCTTTATCCAAAATAAGGCATATTCTTACCAAATGACACATGCCTATTATCACAAACTTTCTAAAACTCTGTACTTCAACTTTAATTAACTATCATTGTCAGTTTCAACTTGAAAATGGACACCCCTAAATAGCCATATAATGGGAAATCAGAGGCTTTCGAAAACATTCAGTTGATACGAGTTTCTTCACGTGGGGAGAATAGGTAAGTGGCCTTACATAAAAGAGCTCTCCTTAGGCGCTAACACCTGCAGAGAATAATATGAAATATGTGAAAGTAAACGGGCTGACCGGTGACCCAATGTTACGGGTATTCATCCAGCTATTAAACTTGCCCGATTTCGTGTGATCTGGCATTTCGAAAGAAGTTCTAGAATAATCGGTAGAAAATAACATTGATTATAAAATATGCCTTTAAGATTTTTCTTTTTATTGGTTTCCATCAGGATTAAAATTTTTCAACCTATAAACTGACATTTTTTAGCTTGCTTTCATTTGAAAGTGATACGCTTAATATGTTAAATTGTGTTCGCAATCAAGGCCTTGGTGCTCAAAGCTTTATTTCATTTTACACAATTTTATAATTAAGTGTAAATTAAATATTTAAATTTGAATTTGTTTATACCTGGATTATTGACCGTTAAATATGCAAAAGTTAAATATTTTTACAAACTAATATATAAATTCAGAATACTTGTCAAAAATATAACTATTGTGATCAAAACGTGTACTTCACTATCGAAACACTCCACATACATTGAACCTAATCTTGCATTTGGACAGAGTTCTGTAAATCTTATGTACAATAAAATTGACAATTGATTAGGTGTTTGAATGCTATCATACGAAACCAATTTTCCGTTGCTTTATCTCATCTCAGTAAAGGTTGAATTAATACCTTTGCACTTCAATGTTCAGACGTTGCTGAGAATGCAAGTTCTTAAAATTGTCGAGTAATATTAGAGTTATAGACATACTCATTCTATGCATCGTAAGATAAAATGGAGGTGGCGTGATTGAACTGTTTTCCAAAGATTTTGACTTGGCTTTCAATTTCCGTTACAGAAAATTAATAATCCCAGACTTTTGTTTGCTGATTTCTAGTTGTAATCTGAAAATTTATTCACATTGTTTGCTGATTTCTAGTTGTAATCTGAAAATTTATTCACAACTCGAAGCTTAAACTCGGATATTTGCAAAATGAAAAAGCTAAAGTGCTAAATTATTCATTTATTAAGAATATATAAATGTTGTACAACCAATGAATATCAACTTGATACATCACTTTGACACTTTTCGTTCAATGTCTTTGAATAAAACCTTTTTTCAGAAATATTGCTTGCTGTTATATTTTCAGTGTTTAATCTGATACTTATATTTAAAATAGAAAATAAGTGCGCCGACCAATATGACCCGTGAGTTTTTAATCCATTCATCTCTATTAATAAACACTGTCTAATAAATGGTCGAAATATATCTTGGATACTATACCCTCCAACAACCACCTTTGACAATTGCCTTTTGGGGTCTCTGGTGTCTTTAACATCTTTCATGTGGGTATCAATTCATGGTTTTCATATCTTATTTTTGCCTCGGTTGATTTTTTTTATTGAATACTTGTATACTTTATATTTTTTTCCTGTTAAAAACTAGTATTGGAAACCTATTTTTATTGTTTTTTGAAATCTCTACATTTTAACTTTCTAATATTTTTTGCTTAAAATATAAAGGTGTACATTTCTGATCATAAAACGTTAAGTATTGAGGATTAATTTTCTCAATGAGTATTTTAACGCTCATTCCCCTCCGTCCTTTCCGTGAAAAATGCTGCGGTCCACTCTTCACCAAAATTTCTCAAACTTAACATTTTGGCCTTTTAATGAAAAAAAATTGCTGAAATTTTAACTCGACTCTTCCAGTAAAAATAATATACGTAATGGAAAGTTGCTGTCCTCGGAACAATACTTCTGATGCTTGACTTAGATGAAATCGTTGATCTTTTATCTTCCTTATAAAAGGCATCCGTTTAAATAGGTGTTTTGTTTTAAATTCTTGGTGCTACTCAATTAAACTTTTGTAACTGAAATGGTTCTATAGATGATCTGAATCATTTTTCAGCATTTGATTATAGGCATGTGTCGTTTATTTGAAAAGAATACCGTATGTAGCAGGAGTCGACGGGATTTCGAAAGTCTTGCAAAAACTGCTTTTTACATTATCTTAATTTGTGCATTAAAATGATAGAATTAACTATTGGTTACCAGAAAGTGATGCGGCTAGTTTTTTCATTTAAAGAAAAAAATATTTAGGGGTAAAATACCAAATTTACACTATTTTTCAAAATGACTTGAAAATCGTACATTTTCATACCTAATTGTTTTTAAATGTTTGTGTAAGGAATGTATGAAGGATTTTTTCGGGGTCTTACACATGAATATATTGCGGATTGCTAAAGCCAAAATAAAATTTGAATCTTCAGAACCTTTCCTGCTTTGAAGTCTTGTAAAAGCACATGTGTTTTGTTCAAGAAACCGCCCACCGTTTACAAGGTCTTGAGTACTACAGTTTTGCTTCCATATATCATAAAGCGCATACATGCATAAAACTACAATAAAAGGTTTATGGTAAACTTTCATGCTTTTTAGTTGGAAACTGATCACTTTCTAGTTTGTTCAAGGATAATGGCCATGAGTTATAAGCCCACAAATATTACTCTCTACCCAAAAACTTGCTGTCAAACGCTCTAGAATATTCGTTATTCTAATTTTTCAATAGTTTGCGACGCTTATTTAAATTGCATTCGTATTTGCTTTAGTTTTTAGAATATAAACATCTTCTAGAACATGGTTTTTGTCGTTTTTAGTATCGTGGTTATTGCAATAGGTTAAGAAAAAGATATAAGAAACATTTAGCATTATTGATTGGAAGGTTTGGGGTATTTAAAAAATGAGAAATTTCATTTCAGTTAAACGTCTTGAAAATTTTTTCACGCCTGCAATTTAAAGTAACTAATATCAAATGATATTAAAGTTTAAATAAGGAAATGGTTTTAAGTTTTGCTGCGCACAAGGTTTGGACAATAAAATTTTAACTAAAACTTTAATCGGAAAATATAAATTTGTCAAATCAATATTTGTAAAAGGTTGAAAAATTGATATTCGGATATTTTGAATCTTTTTGGTCGTATAGAAATGTTTCTTTTTTAATTATTCATTTCAAATAATTTTCTTAACTAATTCTAAATAGTTACAAATGATGAAATACGCAAGCAAGTAGTATCGTGAATTAAATAACTCTCTTGCTATACTTTTCACATCCTAATTTTTTTACTTGAAATTGTTAATACAAATTGAAAAGAAAAGTCACAAACTCTACAAAAACCCTTTAATAGTTTTGCATTGAAATTTTATATTTAGCCTTATAACAATCTTATTCCAATTGTTGACAAAATATTAAGACATTTCTAAGAATTATGCATATAACTAAATTTTCCGATTCATTTAGCAATTCCTACGCACAAAAATTGAGCATTATTTTAAGAAATGTAAATATTTATATTGTTGCTAGTATTACTATTTTTTATACTCTTATGAAGTGTTTGAAAATAATAGCATTAAACGCCCTATTTCGCCCATTCATAAATACATCTTTCGTTTACTAAATACAGATCGAATTTCCAGCTTTTTGTATTTGATGACAGTTTAATGTCTTTTTCCAAGGTCATTACGCATGTTTATCTATTTCACATCACAAAAAAACTAGTTTTATTATTTTTATAATTGAAGTTTAAGAAATGGTGCTTCATCCATATTAATGACTTATGCAATAGTCACGTTACTTAAATTGTTGTAAATACTTTATTTTTGTCCTTAAAGCTGACAAAGGATCTGTATTTCATAAAGTATGAACATATTACTTCAATACTAATAAATGCAAATATTGCTCTTAATTAGATTAAAATTAATATATTGCATAATAAAACTCCGCTAAATATTTTACAATGTTTCTTTTTTAAGGGAATTAGAAAAGCTTTTCAGTTTTCGTAAATAAAATTTTTATAGCAGCAATAACTTAAAGCAAGCAATAACTTAAAGCAAGCAATAACTAAAGCTTTATGTAAAATAAAAGGGCTATATGTATATATAAAGTAGTATATTTTCTTTAGATACATAAAAATAAGTTCCTTTACATTACGGTCTAATATTTTTTAGGCACTTGGAATTGTACCAAATACAAATACCAATAACAAATTATCAAATATTCCGACCGTGACAAGTGAATAAGGTTATAAGAATTCCTTAAAACTCTTAAAATGAAATTTATGTAAACTGTCATTAGATAATGTTAGGTACTCAAACTGGCAAGAAGGAATATCTTTTAAAATGATATTTATACTATTTCCATACTACTGCTTCAGAAAATAGTGTCATTAACTTGTCGCCTGTCAACATGGAATAAATTATTTTTTGCGTTTTAAATTAAGACATTACATTTAAAATCCAGTTTCTAAAACGACGCAGGAGGTTACGAGCATGGCAAAGTGACTTTCTTAAATAAAATTTTCATTGATTTAATGAACTATCTGAACAATCCTCAATCAAAAGTATACGATTGGTTTTAAATTGACTATTTTGTTGACATTTTTTAGCAAAATGTAATATTGCGGAATTTAGGAATTTCCAAATTCATCTTAATATTTGACTGAGTTATTACAAGGTTAATTTTTTAAACACGTCTATTTTCTGCTCCCGAGGATATGTTTGGCTTCTAGAATTCCCAATCCATATTTATGAGTCTCAAGGATGACTATTATACAACTTGAAATGAACGTGGTCAACTTAACCTTTAATATTCTAAGCATCTTTTAAATGTAAATGATACTTCATTTTAGTGATGGCGGTTGTTTTTCTACGGAACAAAAAGTTGAATAATGCCCCTACTGCAAGTTTTAAATGTGCTTAAATTCTAGAGTAGTTAATGATTAAGTATTAAAATGCAGCATGTCTTGATTATTTAATGCGTAGCTATAAAAGTTAATTCCTAATTTAAGACAGTTTAACGTGTCGTTCAATAAAATTACCCTTTCAGCCCCAATGATGCCATTTGGCATCAGGTTTCTGATCATTAACAAATAATATGGCTGACATCTATTGGGATTAGTAAAAAAAAAGTTTGAAGAATCGAATGATGTACCTTTTGATATCATAAATGGCTATAGACGTTTCAGAAAAAAAACCTTCAGTCCCAATGACAATTTGGCACCATCATTTTAGAAGAATTAAGTATAATAAGATTGGTTTTAAAGCTTTCTCTGCGACTTCCGATCATATATTTATACAAGTAATTTATCGTACCCATAAAAAGCAAGTGCCTTTTTAGAGTACTAATCACAAAAAGGTATTAAAAACTACTTTATCGATATTTTTTATCCCGACTGTGTGGACAAGGCTGCTTATCTAATCTGCTAGAAGTTGAAAATGAGTAATCAACTTAACAATGTTTGCTTTTCTAGTTTTTTAAGATTAATGCACTTTCATGTGCGAGTGAACTTGGACCTATTGCTTTATCGATGAGAGGGAGAACTACTTGTTGAAACCGCGTGTAAAAATGCATAGCTCAGAAGAGCTCAAAGTACGCTATTTAGGGATGGGCATCATGTTAAGAAGGGGAACAACTTAAAATCGATATGTTTATCTTGTTTGTTTCAGATTAAAGTTTATATGCACTGTAAAAATGATTTTTAAAGGAAAAAAAATACTTTAGCTAGTGTGTCAAATTAACTTCCTAAGACCCGGGGAAAATCCTGCACGTATATTCTTAATCTAAACTTTTCATACAAATATATGTTAAAGTGTTTTTCAATTAAAAAAAATTTTATAGCTACTTAAGGGACAATCCTTAAACTCCAAAAATACATATTTTTGTGTAATAAATGCAACAAAATAGGCCGTATAGCTTATTTGTAGTTAACATATTATTTTTACATTAATTTTAAAAGCATTTTTCATTAAAAATACTAAAATAACTTTTTGAAAAGATGGGAAAAAATTAAATTTATTTTAGAAACTCTAATATCGCAACGTCTAACTTCATTCTTTTATGGAAATAAATGACTGATACTTGTAATCAAAGGCTGAAAATTGATATTTGGATCTTTTTCTATCGATCAAGGTCAATTTCGGAACTAATTTACGAGTTAATTGTTTGTGGGGAGGTTTTAAAAATTGTCCCCATATGGGGACGCCAGGTCGCAAGAGGTTATGTACTAGATAATTTGCAGAGAAATTCTGTTTCATACGAACAATTCGTAATTGTAAGGGAAAGATGTTTTTAACAAATTGTAAAGAGAATTATTTATACCTCCCTCGGCAGAATAGAACCCCAGTGACAGGCGGAGATACTAACAATAACGGAGGAATAATAAACTGCCGATCCGGTTCAAATCATGAACATTTGTATCTTTAATCTATCTCAACTAAGCTATTTCAGCAGACTTCAAACAATTAAAATGCTTTTTTAGTTGTAGTCTAGTACTTTTTACTTATATAGGATAGTATATTGCCTTTTTTTTATTCAAGTTTAAAACTATACCTTTATGTATGGTGTGGTATTTAAAAAATTCTAACATCCTTGCCAACTTAACTTTAAGGTCAAAGTTTTTCATGACGTCATGCAATGCGTCCGTTTCGGAATATCGGCTTTACGGAAAGAAAGTACAAAACATTCCTATACGGTATACTTTCTGGTTCCGAAAAAGGTTTTGTTCCTTTTTTGGAACAGCCGACAACCAAAACCCGACGGATAGTGTGACGTCACATAAAGCTTCTCTAACTTTATTAGTTGCGACGTTAATTCTAACACACGTAATATTTACTGTTTTAATATCTCGTTCCATATAATAGAACTTTATATTCCGACAAGATTTTGAACTCTTTTTTTTCTTGCCGCATTGAATTTTATTTGCTTAATCGTGTAGTTTGAAACTGCAATATTCTAGTGCACGTAATAAGATTAAAAAAAAACAATTAATTTTAACTTAGATATACAATTTAATTTTTAATCTGTCATCTCAATTAACTTACTTAATATAAGTAAGTTTCAGAATGAATAATATAAATGAACAATTATCTGATCATTACTCTTTTTTTACATCATTTTGCATTACATCTATTAATGAAGACCTTGCCTTTTCTGAAAGCAATGTGATTAAACCGCATATTTGGCACGGATAAAAAAAATCTAGTTTATGTTTTGAAGGTCGGTTTATCATTAGCCCGATGATCAAATTCTCACGGGCTAGGATGAATTTTAAAAAAAATGTCGCCAATTAAGTGTACAATAAACCATAGAAAAAAAGGGGTGGTGCATCAAAGTACATGCTGATTGGTTGAAGTCGTCTTTTGACCTTGTCCTGCAATGTCCATGTCCACTGCAACTTAATATGAAATATTTCTCCTTTTTAATAAAATGTATGCGTAGCACGTCTTGCTTTCTGAGAATCGAGACAACTCTAACTTTCTTTGTTTGAGTTGTTAACTTATTCAATGCGTATCGGTGGATAACGTTGATGTGTTGTCATATAACCAAATTTTGAATAAGTTTTAAAAGTAAAAGGTGCCGTCTGCATATCATAAGATCTTCCTGATTAGAAAAAGGTATTAGAATGGATGAACATGCTTGCTTTCTTCGTTTTTAGGCAAATTATTCTAATTACTATTTGATAAAGATTTAAAGTTGCCTTGTCCTTGTCGAAGACAGTATTTATAATAAAAAAAGCTTTAAATATTTCATTTGACAGTCACGAGGAAGCTTGTCTTTTCAATTTAATTTCTTATTCACATGTTGAACAGGTTTGAATTAGTATTGCATTCTTGCTATTCTAGAATCAACTTAGTCAAAAAAAATCTAGATAACTTAAAATTCTGGTTTGCACTCCACTTGACTGATACTCAGGGTTATATTACATTAATTATGTAAATCTTGGGTTTTGTTGTTTAAGAATGAATATTTTCCAGTACCCGTATTCTACGCTATAATTTGTTTCCAATATGTAAAAGGTGAATATTTAGGTATAATTGATGATAAACAAGTTTTCTTGTTTCTGGAATTGACCAGAGTAACCACGTGTATAATGCCTGCACATTTTATTTAAAGTAACTTTCACTGTTGAAATATAAAGCATTAACTTGTTTTATTTTTTAGATATTTATAAGATTATGTAAATGCTAGTGACATATCTGGGCTATACTAATAACTCTAACAATGGTTTTATCGATGTACTATTTGAAAGCAAGCCATATAGTAATATTAATTTAAATCCTTATGGCTCTCTTCAAGATATGAAATTTGTTTCCACAAATCCCTTCATATGTGGAAAGTTCGCTTGTCTCATCTCCCTATAAAAGTTATCATGAAATAGAATTCCCTTTTTCTACTAATAATTTATATATTTTTTTAATCGTAATCTACTTATTAATATTTTAAAATGTTTGATGTTTCTTGCACAAAATTTTTTAGAAAATAGTAACAATAAGTTTAATTTTTTGAAATACTAAACGTTTAAGGGAGTAATCAGCCTTGTTTTAGCATTTTTAAATATTAGGAGGAAAAGTAAATTTTACAAATTTCACCTTTGCCTGTAGCAAACTGAAGAGCTTAGCGGAAGAACGTGCTAAGTGACAAAAAGGTGAAAATGAGCATTAAAGTCCTATGTTGAAAACGGTACTTGTTGCACACCGTAAAAAATAAACTAATCTTTTAAAGTTTAGAAAATAATGGGAACTTGTTAGTTATCGTTATAGAAGTTAGTATTATGTTCATTGACACAAATCAAGTTTTTAAAAAATGTCACTCGCACGTTGTTCCACTAAGCTCTTTAATTATCACAATTGAAGAGCTTAGTGGAAGAACGTGCTAAGTGAAAAAAAAGTAAAACTGAGAAAATGATATTTTGAAGTTTTTCGTGTGCCTTTTGATACGTTAAAAACGACACTTGCAGAAGGCAAAAAGTGCACTTAAATTAAAATTTATTAAAAGGGAACATCTTGCTTCTTTTAAAGGATGGAACAATCTGTTCATTAACATAATCTCATTTTTTTTTCAAAAATGTCATTTGGAACGTTCTTCCACTAAGTTCCTTAATTACAAAAATGTCAGACATGTCGACTCGCTTTCCTGAATTGAACAATTGAAGAGTTAAATTTTCACAGGTTATTCCCGAAATAAAAACTTGAAACACGAAAGACATCTTCAATTGCTTATGTCGAAAGCACAAACCAAAATGCTGGAGTAACTGCATTGTCAAAAATAATTTTTTTGCTAAACAGGTTATATTAACTCGAGTAAATCTTTTTATAAATACTAAGAATTATGGTGGCATTCATTTCTAGTTTTTTTTTTAGGATTAGGGAATTTAGGGGGGTCTTGTCACAAATAACGACTCGATGAGGGGGGTCCGCGAAATTTTGTTGGAGCTTTAATGAGTAATATGCACAAATTATTGGTTTGTCTTTTAACCTTATTTTCCTAATAGAATAACCAATGTAGGCTTAAGGTACAGTCGAGATTAAAAGGGTTCACTTTCTATTTTGAAAATATATATATATATTGGTACTTTATTGCTACAAAAGGGCACCAGTTTGCTGTTTCAATTCTTGACAATTTAAGTTAAATGGTGTATATCTCAATCTGCACTATGACATTATCATAGGTGCTCAAACATCGTACCGTACTTCAAAACTTAAATTTCTTGTGTTAACTCCCAAGAACACTGGTAATTTTAAGTACACTACACTCGAAACCTGTTGTATCCCTAAAAATGATAAAATTCGTAAGTATCGCTTTCCAAAATATCGCTTTTGTACCCAAGGAGAAAATTTAAAATTCATGTCACTGTGCCCAGGAAAATCAATTGAAAATGAATGTGAAATTTGTTCATTTAAGCAAGAGCAAGTTTAAAAGTCAGGCAAGGATGGTTGACATTTTAAATTCAATAAATATTTTTAAATTACTGAGTAAGAACTAATGTTCCGTTATACTTAAAATTCTCACTGAGAAAATCCTATACAAAAGTAACATTGGTTTTCTTGCAATCCATAAAAGGTTAAAGCCACGCCGCTAATTTTACCAAATATTTTGAACTTGGTAAGTTTGGAAAAATTGGTTCGAGGCTTGCTGAAGTGTAGTGAAATATTGAGGCTGTCCAGCTGAAATGTACATTAAGTTTTTCTTATTGAAGAATCACTGTAGATGCATCCAGTGCCTCTCTGCAACACTTTAGCAATATAGAAATGACATTCACCACTTTATCAACAGAAATGACATTCACCAGTTTTTCAATAACAGCAATGAACTTCGCCACTTCAGCAATGATATTCACCACTTTATCAATATCAATGACATTCACCACTTTGGCAATACATAAAGAAAAGTTTGAAATTTTAAACAAAATTTAAAATGTTCACTACCAGCCCCATTTCTTTAAACTGGTCTTAATCACTGCATTTCTAAAAGCTTTAAGTCAAACTACTGAGCTGCAATAAGCAATTTTTCCCAAATACCAACTCTTATGGTGACCTTTGACTTGCTCATGGCTTAAGATAACGTTTATATGGTTATATTAATGCTTAGAAAAATACAAAAGGAACATCGAAAATTGTTGTAAATACAAAATTAGACACGAAAAACTTCAAGCTATTGTTTTGAATTAGTATTACTTCTAAATCACTATTTTCACTTATGAATATGTAGTTTAATGCCGTATGCTGACAAATTTATAGGTAAATTAGTGTGTAGTCTATAGAAAATCTATTTGCTTTTAGTTTTCAGCAATGATATTAGACTGCATTTAATAACCTTCAAATATGTTAATTACATATTAGATAACAGTATAATCATTAAATGTACAACGTCAGCAGGAAAATACGTCAATTCGCCAACAATTTAAATGAAAAATGAGTTTAGGTTTTGTGTATGCACTTCTCTCCGCCCCTATATAAGGCGATGCGTTGCTATTGCCCAGCTGATGACTACAAGGTCAAATTTACAATATCTTTTGTGAAACGGCATCGTTTAAAATTAATGTTCTCCGATTAACTACCTTTCTCGGAGAAATTCTAAGCGTGATAGATTACAGGTCAAGTTTGGAACCGTCCATTGAATAAATTGAATGTGATATGTGGAAGCTTATTTGTATGGGATTGTCTGCATAATTTTCGAATTAGGTGAATTTTTAGTCCCGGAATTGAAAGTTAGCGGACAGCTTGTTTGCTCTCACTCAAAACAAAACGTTATGTCTGAATTCATTTATCATGCCTTGTATCTACATCTACTCAAGTATACTAGTTGGTTATACTTTAGTGTTCGAGGTTCAGTTTTGTTTATGTGTTTCTTATAAGTTTCCCCAATGCTATTCTCAATAAAATAAATAACAGTGATATTACCCTTCGGACATCTTTGTGGTTCAAAAATACGACGCCCATAGCCCTCGTGTAGCTCTAGTGCGACGATAATTCTAACCTAACCTTCGGACATCTTATTATATATGTTAAAGACTTGTTTAGTATCAATTTTTTTAGGAACCTTAAACTTGTAATAAAATGTATTACTCTTTATTTTCCATTATTTAATACAAAAATATTTAAAACTAACGACATTAGTACATTCACACGTCTGTATCATTTTTTCAGTAGAGTCATTTTTTTTGTTTTGTCATCACTATTTAACTTGAACTAAGGCGATAAATCTATTTAGATATTTTGAGTTGTGAGTTTTGTAGAGCCAAAAGGTAATTATAAAATTAATATTGAAGAGGTTTTTTTTTTTCAAATATAATTTAATCAACTATTTGTTTAACCCTTTCAGTCCCAGTGATGACATTTGGCATCATTTTTCTGATCATAATTTTTAAAAAAATAGGGCTGACATCTATTGGTATTAATAAAACATATTTTATAATAGAAAATTTTTTGAAGAATGCTTTTTATTTTTAAAACTTTTTTGTAAATAACGAAGAGCTTTTCCATGTTTTTACATTGAGAAACAAGAATCTAAAACAACCATCCAAATTTTCTTGGTTGATTAACTACTTGAAAACATACATTTTAAATGTTTTTTTTTGTTTTTGGGGGGGGGGGGGGTAACCCTTTCAGTCCCATCCATGCAGTTCGCATCATCACAATCAATATTTTTATTTTGTTTATGTTAAGTTTAGATACGTTATGAAATCCAAACACGCAACTCACGATTCTTCACACTTGTTCTTTTTACAATATTTTATATTAATCTCAATAGACTTTTTACTATTTTTTTATTTAGAAAATAGCAAACAATAAATTCAACTGATTTTTTCAAAGTTCATATCACTTCCACAAATTTAAAACACAATTTAAACTATTTCGTTTAAAAATAATTACTAATTTTTTTAATGTGTTTAAATTATGTAAATAAATAACTCGAAGTGTTTTTATTTTTATTATATATTTATTTCGTTGTTTTTTGTTTTTCCAATTAAAAAATTTTAATTATATTCAAAAACCATATAAAAAATTTTTTTCCTTTTTTTTTTTTTATTGACCTAAAATATTGCAATTTTCCAGAATATCAAATATTTGTAGTTCTGTTTTATCAGTTGAAAGGGTTAATCATTACCGCCTGTTTGATCCAGAGTTTGGATAAATCACCTTATATGAACTGATATGTACTTAACAATATCCTTGTGTGGTTTAAAGTTTAACTATTTTGTACTAAAAATGTTTTGTATTTTTCAGAATATGGTTCTAGAAGAAGGAAAAGAGAACTATGAAAAATGGAAGGAAACTCCTATTCCTGTCACATTTAAAGTGTTCCTCTTCAATATAACAAACCCTAAAGAAGTCATCGCAGGAGGAAAGCCACATGTGGAAGACATTGGTCCTTTTACTTACGAGTGAGTTCTAAGCTTAAATTAATATCTTTATAATGTTGACTTCCTCTGAGATTCTCAGGGCTTAAATTAGTTAATTCTAGGGTAGACTAACCAGTGAATGAACACTTAACCCTCTAATGCATGAATTTTTTTTCATCCCAAAAAAATTTATATGTATCTTTAATACTCACACATTATGGGAAAATACTAAAAAAAATTTAACTGCATTAGAATTTAAATAATTTCAATTTTTAAAAAATTTTCCGCATGACAAAAACAAACTGCAAAATTCCAATTTTGATAATAATGACTAGAAAACTACTAAAAATATTTCAAAATAACCCTTTTTTAATATGATTAATTTTTCAAAACAATTTATTAGTATTTAGCACTAATATTATTATTCTTTGAATACTACCAAAAACGTAATTTCACAAAAGTTAATAACCTCACTCTTTAAGTTTGAATACACTTTTACTACTGTCATCTATGAGAATTATTAGCAACTAAGACTTTAAAATGAACTGTAATAGATGAAAAAAAGATTTGTCTAGAAGGAGCTCTAATTTAATAGAATAAAGTTGATTATGTTACTTGTTACCAAACGGCAACAGTATGCATTAGAGGGTTAAGCACAATTTGTTTTAAGAAACTTCATACATTTTAAGAAAGTATAGCCTGTGGGTTTGACAATGTGAACGCATCTGTCATTATACGTAAATTCTACAAAAAAACTTACATGACTTTATATTGCATTGCTTTGGTCTTTTGGGGGTCCAAATAAAGTTTTACAAAAGCCAAGTGAATGAACAGTACTTTTACCAGTGAATGAACACAAATGCCCAGTCAATAAACATGTTGGATTTTAATTAATGACCAGGACAATCAATTAGATGTCGGATATCTTCCTACTGGATGAGAGGAAGTCAGTGTTGCCAATCCATCTAGTGGAATGATTTTTAATTCTTACTTTTTAAATGTATTTACCAACTGTTCATTCACTGGTCAGTCTACCCTACACTCTTAAAACGAACGAGCGATTTTAACTCATTCTGATTGATTTTCACTCCTCCAGTCTGGAAAATGCACTTCTTTTGGAGTGGATACTTTGTGTGTTAAACCTCTGACAGGATCACTCCAAACGAGTGATTTTAACTCAGTCTGAGGTAATATTCACTTCTCCAACTGGAGTGGAATTCACTTCTGTTTTAATAGTGTAGCTTTTTATTAAAATGTGAACGAAAAAAAAATTTGAGGACTACAAAGAGAGGAGTGACACTGCGTTAGTATTAAATTTTGGGTTTTTAACCTACGGAAAATTAATATCTTCTGGGTTAAAAGGCTAAAATGTGATTTGAACCTGAATTGGGTCCTACGTAATACCACTCGGCCAACTCTACCAAGGCCTAGGAAGCTTTCTGTGACGTCACACTATCCGTCCTGTTCGAGTTGTAGGCTGTTTCGAAAGCGGAAAGTAACCTTTATCGAAACCAGAAAAGGACACCGTGCACGAATAGTTACGTACTTTTTTTGGTAAAGCCGACATTCCGAGCCGTGCGGGTAGCGTCACGAAGAGCTTCTGTGGCCTTAAAATTGGGTTGGCCATGACTCGGCTCATGTCGGAAGAGTCCTGTAGAGTAAAGCATTGATTAGTTCTTTAAGAGATTGTCAGTCCCATAGAGCTGATGCATTACTTTTGGAATTACAACCTAAGAAGTCGGGCTTTGCCAGGTTAACCCGTTTTCCCCAGGTATGAGAATCAACACAACATCGAAACGAAAATGATATCTAGTTATTTAATTTTATATTTTTGAATTTTTAAAACGCCAAAAATCTACAGCAGATGGCGACATTATTTTAATACTCAATCAATTAATAATTAAATAAGCGGATGTTTCTTTTTTTTCAATTGATGATTCCCATACTTGGTGAAAATGGGATAACATGGCAAAGCAATACTTCTACGAAAGTTGTGATTCCAAAACTAATGCATTAGCTATGTGGGACTGACGGTCCCTCTTAAAATCTATCAAATTTTAAATGGTAGAATATCATTTTTTACAGACAATATCGAAGCAAGGATGTCTTATCCTTTAACCATACTTCAAAGACGGTTACTTATGATGACAAGAAACGATATAATTTCCTGCCTGAGAAATCGGCCCCGCTTACCAGCCGAATATTCAATGTTAATCTTCCTCTGCAGGTAAAATATTTCTGTCTTAATTTTAATGCTTGCTTTTTTATAAACATTGTAATTTTTTTAAGTTCAACTAAAGGCTATAATATCATGATAGTGTGAAAGAGCAATGCAGTAACACGAGTAAAATGTTGTGAAAATGAAACATTTTTATACAGTGCAAGAAAAACGAGTGTACACGTGGTTCATAAAAGATGAAAAAATCAAAATTTATTAAGATTTACTTTGTTCAGTTTTTCACTGAATTGCATTGATAAACTTCAAAACTAAGTGAAGCAAAAATAAATGGATTATAAGTTTTCAAGTTGGGTGCTTTGCAGTGCGTCATTTGCAGTATTTTTGAAATAATTAAAGATGACCAGACTCTTTAAAAACATTGCAGAAATTTTTTTATGTTTCGTAAAATACGCAATATTAGCTTTTTAACGATATCTTGCATTAGAAGTTTCGAGTATTTTTAGTATTTTTCTAAACAAACTTTATTTACGTAAATTCCTGTCGTATTGTTTTCATTAAACGCTTATATCTCAAAACTTACTTTTCAATATTCATGTACCATTTTTAGCAATCTACTGTAAGTATCAGTTTGAAATTTTTTTAATACGCATTTAAGAAGTTGGTTTCTAAAAACCTATGGTAGGATTTGACTAACTATCTTTTTTTCTTTTTAATATTGATGTTTTTCAAGTAAAAAATTATAATTTAAAAACTAAATATATTTAGAAAATGTCTCTATTAAAGTAAAGTCAAACATCCATTTAACTGGTAAAAATTTCAGGCTGATACTTACAGTAGATTCTGTGAAAAAGGTACATAAAAAAGGTCATTTTAACATGAGCTTCAATGGAGGGCTCCGGTCCCCCTTAAAGCATTTACACATTAATTTTGCCTTTATTCTGATAAAGCAGTAAAAATTCTACAGCATTTACATTTGATAATTTATAAAGGTTTAAGTTAAGAATGGTATGTGTACTTAAAAGTTTTACTTAAGGGTTACATAAGTTTTATTTTGTAACTGGTAAAACGTATTCATAGCTCATTAAAAGGTTTTACTCTTTAAGTTTAGAAAGTTTCCGAAAAACTTGCAAAAAAGTTAATCATTGCCCAAGTTTAATTTCTGAGTATAATATGTTGTTCTAAAGGAAGTTTAAATTTGTTTTCAGGGAATCTTAATGTTTGTGAAAAAAATACCAGGATATGCAAGGCCCCTTGTAATGCCTGTGCTTGAAGGAATTGTAGCCAGCTACAACGAAACCATCTTTTACAACAGAACTGCTAAAGAGCTACTTTTTCAAGGCTACCGTGTAAATCTGATTGAAGATATAGTCGGTTTAGTTAGTGGTTTTACGACAGTCCCCGAAATTCTTCCAAATTATACTTTCGGATTTCTATACGGGGTAAGTACTTTCAAAAGCTAGTTTTTACTTAAAGTAAAATAAGTTTTATTGGCCTATTATAAGTTCCATTTACTTTCCGACCCGAGTTTTCTTTGGTCATGTGTCAAATTAAACTTGCATGGCGACAATTGTTCAACCAAAATAACTTAATGTTAAGTGAAATTTTCGAACTAGTTCTGAAACTAAAGTTTAACAATATATTTTAAAATTAAAATAACGAACGCGTATTAGTTTTGATTGTTGTAACGCTCTTGATAATCAAAGGTAAAAAGTAGCCAAAGGTTACCTCTTAGTTTCCATATAATTTAAGGGGGGGGGGGGGTCAGTACCCAAAAATCATGAAAAATTCAATTTTAATATTTTTAATATTGAACACTTAACATTTTGAAAAACGCTTAAAATTTTATGCATTAGTTGAATTATTAATTTCTGATTGCGACGCACTCTCCAAGTATCCTACAACTAAAAACTTAGATCTATACTTTAAATGCCAGTATCTCTGTTCATGTGTTTTTTAAATTTTAGGATAGGGAAAAATGCTACTATTTTAATATAATACATTAAAGTTTATTTAAATTTCTATGGCATCTTTAAAAGTATAATGAGCAAGACTATGCATTAAAAATTTTCATTTATGTTGTCAGTATTTTTGACAAAAATTAAAGTTTCAATTTTACTTTTGTGTAAATTGTTTTGATAAAATTTCGAAAGGTATTTTTTTAAAGTTTAATCTTGATTAAAACTTGGATGCATAGTTTTGTTGAGATATTATTGAGGGAACTCGTATAAAAAAATGTGGTGATAAAATGTTGAAAAATAAAGGTCGAGTACACTCTTAAAACGAATGAGCGATTTTAACTCCGTCTGAGTTAATTTTCACTCTTCCAGTCTAGAAAAAGCCCTTCCCCGAAAGGAGTGGATCCTTTGTGTGTTAAACCTCCGACAGGATCACTCCAAACGGGTGATTTTAACTCAGTCTGAGTTAATATTCACTCCTTTCCAGTGTCGAAAATGCACTTCTCCTACTGAAGTGGATTTCACTCTTTGTTTTAAGAGTGTAGGGATTTTAAATTTTCTAAAAAAATGAACAATTTAAATTTCTTAAAATACTGAGTCATTCATTTTTTAGCAAGTAGGTTTTATTAATGCAAGATGCACTAGTGTATAAAAATCTGAATAGTATAAGTTCATAAATCATAAATAAAAAAAGTTGGAAGGTACCGGGCCCCTTTAAGGCTATTCTAAGTTATTTTGTAGTACAATAAACTATTTAAGTTCATTGTATAACACAATGCGCGCGTTAAAGTGATAGATCTCCCACAGTTAATATGAGAGATCTCTATCACTTTACTGACACTACGAAAATTTTGATTCGTAAAGTACTTTTATTGAAAACTCAATTAAACATGTAACCAATTGTAGTTTGCAAACTAATAATACAAACATTAACTTTGAACGAATACTTGTTGCATTTCTAAGTTATGCATTTAAATTTTTATATTCCAAATGGTTGTTTGACTTTCAGAAAAACAATTCAGGAGACGGTATATTCGAAGTTTTCACTGGAGAGGACGATATCGGCCACTATTCTCAGATTTACAAATGGAAAAATATGTCGTAAGTATAAATAGAACTACCACAAACTTGCATGGGAAAACCATAAAGAATTTAGTTCATTAATTTTATTGTTTCTAGGCGCATCCCTTTTTGGAATAACCAATACTGCAACATGATGAATGGAACAGGTAAACTTTGTTTTGATTGTAGCTAAGTTCTTTATATTTTATTGCAACTGTACACAGCAAAAAATTTCACTTTTACGGAAATTTCTCATACTTTCAAATGTATAATACAGTTTCGCCTAACTTAAGGTCTTAAACGGTACGACAGGTTTAGTTGCAGCAAGTGGAGGGGAAAATGTATCATTGACGCCTCTTTGATGCATGTTAAGCGCCAACAAGATTGCGTATTTTGGCTTCATTCTGTCGAGGGACTATTCTTCCGAGTTGGTATGACGCGCTACTTGTAACGTAAAGATTACGAGTTCGAATATTACCTGACGCAAAACAATTTTTCAACTTCAAATGGTGCGAATATTTGCCTGGACACCTGAATTTTAACAGGGGTTAAAACCGTAATTTAAAACGGAAAACGGAAACCTTCCATATTTTTTTGCTAAATTTTTCAATCGACTATGCAGGTCAAAACCGTAAATTTGACATTTTTGCAGTGCATCTTTATAACAGTTTACATGCTCGAATCCATTTTTACCTCACTGACTTTTATTTTAGATGGCTCACAGTTTCCACCTCCTATTACGAAAAAAGATATCCTATATGTCTACACTCCTGAGTTGTGCCGGTAAGAACTACTTCCGTTATAAGCTACAGTGGTGGAAATTGATTTATGAACTGACAGTTTTTTAACAGTATTTCTTTATTAAATGCAATTTTATCGATTTAAATTTTATATACTATACAGGCTTTGCATTATAAACTATACACGTAAATAAAATTTTATATAAATTCGTAAACAATTTATTTTTTTGACATTTTAGTTTTAGCATAGGGAAATTGATTTATGAACTTTTGCATTCAATCTCAATTAATAGTTGCTAAAACTATTTTTTGTCGCTAATGCTTCCTTCATTTTGTTTTTCATAGACAACACAAAACTTTGGGTCAAGTTTTGGTCAAGCAATCTGCAGTTTTTAATGATTAAGTCCTTCTATTCCATAACTGATGCACACTTCATTAAAACCATACTCCATTTGAGTAAATTATTCAAAACAATTGATCTCAGACATTATTCTTGTGGTTTAAGTCATGGCTATTGGCAGGGTGATCTAAATGAACAACACTTAGTTCATTAAACAGTCTTTAATTTCGTTTGAAATGTGGATACTTGCATTATCATGCATAAAAATCTAATCAAAAGCATAGTTTTGCAACGCAAAAGGGAATTAAAGAATTTTCTAGAACTAATCTGCAATAAAGTTGTGTTTGTCAGCAATTCAGAAACATAACCTTGTTCCTTCAATCATAAGATATCGGGGCCCAAACCATCAAACTTCCACCACTAACATTTCTGCTGAAGACAGATCTTAGTTATTTCCGAAGATCCTTTCAATAACATTTTAAACTATCACGTCCATCCAAATTGAACATTTTTTCATCAGCAAAGTTCACTTTTTCCTATTTCTCTCCCTCCACCCCCACCCAATCCATTTTCATGTAGTTACGACTATATTTTAATAGCCTGTTCTTATGGTGAAGAGTAAGCTTTGGACCAGCCTTCATTTTGGAACATTTCAAGTTCGACGACGATATCAATATTTGTCCTACTCGTTTGGGAGTTACAGGAAGTGATTGTTCATAACAAATTCGCCCTGTAATGCACAAATGCTGACACAAATGGTAACTTTTTGGGATACCAGCCCAATAATCCTGCTTTTGTCCCTCGTCCCACGAGGGTTGCACCTTTTTTAATGATGGTTTTTGCCGAAGTCAGAATGATTCTTCAAATATTTCTGAATTATATTTATTGATCTTTTAATTAATATGCTAATTTCTCTTACAGATTTGTTACAATATTATATAAGGGTCATTTTTTACCTTTTTGGTTTCAGGCAGTCCCGCAAGCTTTCCTATTTAGTAAAATGGGAATAAAACAGATAAATTTCAACAAATTTGGCCTTAATCTTATTTATAAACACTGATAGTAAGCTTCCCTGAAGTTCAAATGAAGAACTAGTTAAAATATTTGGTACCTGGGTTCAAAATAAATTTGAGTTCATAAATCAATTTCCATCATTTGACATGCTTAAAAACTAAAATTATATATATTTTTATTTAATATCATTTTTTGAAAAAAATAATGTGTGAAATTCCTTTATTGTGCTCTGAATATCCAACATACAAAATTTGAATTGTTAGCACTTAATACAAAGCGATATCTGGTGAAAAGAATGTTAGTTCATAAATCAATTTCCACCACTGTAAATAGGACATGACCAAATTAATCTAAACTGTTTGAGGAGTACAGGGGAAGAACAGCTTTATTTCGTAGAAGGCTTTCTTTAATAGAATCTTTGGGGATGATAGCGAGAAATCGCCTAGACTGGTGAAAAGAAACCAGTTACTCGCTTTATCTTTCACGGCAACCCTGATTCATGCCAGAGATCAATGAATACAAGTGACACGTTTGTACAGCGAATGAAGAACCAAAAGAAAAACCGGTTTCCGGTCGCCAATGTCTGCCAAGCAGACACTATCCTTAAAATGATCTCCTTAAAATGCCTCAGCCATAGTAAATTTAAACTACCCATGAAAGATTATTCAATTACTTTAATCAATCACTATTAAGAAAAAAAGTTTTATGAAGTATGTATTTAAGATGCGTAGTGCGATAGGGACTTGTTAGCACTAACATAATCTTTCTTTTACCGTAGTATAATAGCGTGCAATTTCGTGTTAGGGATCATATTCCGGCCTTAAGGGGTCACAGGAGTCTTAAAAATGTGCAAAGATACTACATAGCATAGTTTGATCTCTCTTGTAATTTTTTAACTACTCAATAAATGAGTATAATTTTTTTATATGTAATTCTACAAGATTTATTTATTATAAAACAAGTTTTAAAATTCATGAAACTTTAGCCAAAACTAAAATAAATGATATTAAACATGAAGGTACTTGAACACACTGTGATTAGGCGTGCGCGGCAAATTGTGAGGTCAAAATTGAAAAAATTACCAAGAAAATGACTTTATGTTGTACAAATATGTACAAACTAGGACTTATACCTAAATTCTCAGCTCAATTTTAATTAGAAATTATTTTGAACTTTTTTCTAAAAAAATTAATAAAAATTTAAAAATTTTGATTTTAAATTTTTTAAAAATAATTTCTAATTAAAATTGAGCTGAGAATTTTAGGTATAAGTCTTTATATTGCACAAATATGTGCAAACAAAGTCATTTTCTTATTCATTTCTTCAATTTTGATCTCACAATTTGCCGCGCAAGCCTAATCAGTGTGTTCAAGTACCTTCATGTTTAATATCATTTATTTTAGTTTTGGCTAAAGTTTCATGAATTTTAAAACTTGTTTTATAATAAATAAATCTTTTAGAATTACACATAAAAAAAAATTATACTTATACATTCAGTAGTTCAAAAATGACATGAAAGATCAAACTATGTTTTGCAGTACCTTCTTTGCACATTTTTAAGACTCCTATGACCCCTTAAGTTGTCGTAATTCGATATTGTGTAGTAAAATATTTTCTCTAGATCTGTATCTTTGGAGTTTGAAAAAGAAGTTCGAGTAAAGGGAATACCCGCCTTCAGATTTGTAACTCCAGAGAAGTTATTTGCCAGTCCATTGGATAATCCAGATAACATGTGTTACTGCACTGAACCTGAATTCTGTGAGCTTAGTGGAATTTTGGATGTTTCTCCATGCAGAGAAGGTAACTTAAAGTATAATGTATATAATAAACCATTTAAGTACGCGAAATATTTTTTTAATCTAATTTTAATATTTTAATTTTTAATTAAAATTAATTGGGAAAATTGGAATCGTAACTTTTGAATAAACTATAACAAAAGTTTTCAAAATTGTATGTGTCAATAAAAGCCAAAATGAATTTTTAAACATCTAATAATGCAAGAGTGAAGAATTTATTATCCATTTTTATCGGAAAATATTTTTGAATTTTATTTTGCCATGATTTTCCTATTTTCATTTAATTAAAACACACATTATTTAATTCTTCAAAAGACACGATTCTTCCATCTAACAATAAATAAAAACGAGCTCAATTTAGTGAGAAAAAAATTGGAAACTGATCATTCCAAATTTAATCATTGTGGGTGAAAGTTTTTAAACCGTGAATTCCCCTAGTTCTTTTGAGCAGTGTAGTAAGCAAGATCTGTTTAAGCTTGTAATGAGACTGAAATTTTCCCTTCTAGGCCTAAAGCTTGCAGTCACTGGTCCTCATTTCTTCCAAGGCCATCAATTTATTAAAGACCGAGTTTCTGGTTTAAAACCCAGTAGAGAACAACACGAGACTTATGTGGACATAGAACCAGTAAGTTAACATGACATTCCAAGTGCAATCTTTGCATAAAATGATAGTTCTATTGTCAATAGTTTGACAATTAGATGGTTCTAATTGTCAAACTATTTGAAGTCATTTAGGTGCCTCTTTAAACCGTTGCAACGAATTTCAATGAAATGAACACAAAAAATTATATTGGAAGTTAACTTTTTATTTTTTGTGTGTCCAGTTTTAAATTGAATCATTTTTGAAGAATAGAATTGGAATTTTTTTAATATATTAATGTGCTTAAATTTAATTTCCAAGTTTCTGAATTCATCGCATTTAATTTAATTGATAAAAACTATGTTGAATGTGCATAATTTAAATTTTTTTGTAAAAATAGTTCACTTATATTTTCTCATTCGTTTATGATACAATACATTAATGCTTATGAAACTTTAAATTGACAATTCTTAAGATCGAAAGAACTGTTTAAATGTACTCTTAAAACAAAAGAGTGAAATCCACTCCAGTTGGAGAAGTGCATTTTCGACACTGGAAAGGATTCAATATTAACTCGGACTGAGTTAAAATCACTCGTTTGGATTGATCCTGTCTCAGGCTTAACACACAAAGAATCCGCTCCTTCCGGGAAAGTGCATTTTCCAGACTTTAGGAGCGAAATTAACTCAGACTGAGTTAAAATCGCTCGTTCGTTTTAAGAGTGTATTTCTAGCGTTTTTTTTACAAAATTCTGCTTTAAGCATTGCTCAGCAAAAAAATAAGTTTATTTTATTTTTAGACAACTGGTCTTGTACTTCGAGCATCTCGAAAACTACAAATGAATTTCATTATGAAGCCTATTGAAGAAATGGAGTAAGTGTTCATTTTTTTAAGCGCACAAACTTAAAAAATATTAAAGGTAGATATTAAGTGCAATTGCGCTTTTATTTGAATATAAATTATGCTAAGACTATCATAAAATTAGCTTTTTCTGAAAAAGCACAAGTCACACAAGTACCTAAAATCTGGTGTTTTTAATATAATCAACGTCAAATCTTTCTTGGGAAATTGCATTATTTAAAGAAAGACATTGATTATGAATGATTAATGAATAAAGTAAAACATGTTATAATTCCTTCCAACCAAAGTTAAAATTCTAAGTGAAATATAATTTCATTTTCAAAAAATAGTTGTTCTGCACTATTGGAGTTTAAAAATAGAAAATTCGTTTAATATACGTTTATATGTAACCTAACAATATAGAACTATTAATTTACTTTGATAAAATAAAATGGATTTTAAATTCTTTTTACTTCTAAATAAAGCGAAATATTTAGGGACTTTACTTGAAATAGTGTTGCGAAATTACTGTATAATTAAAACGTTTAATAATAATAAAATGAACAAGAGCTAATGTAATTTTATATTTTCCTTTTAGAGAAATGAAATCTTTATCGATGTCTGTCATACCACTTCTTTGGGTTATTGAGGTAATTGGAACTTTTTTATTTGTAACGAAGCTAAAACTTCAACTAGACCACTACAGAAAGGAGTTTTATATTCACATTAACGTTTTAGAAGTTTTCAATTACGTATATCCACTGGCAAATAATGAATCATGTCCTCGCTTGCAACTTATCTCGCAAAAAAATTAACAAGGAAAACCATATTCAATCCAGTATTTTACTATAAAGAAAATCTTGTTTCTTATCAACTGGTCAAGTAAACATTGCTCATTGCAAATATCTAAGCTATAAAATACTCATACAGGGAAAGTAAAGTCTTGCATCATAGATCCAAACGATATCTACCGAGATATTAATCATAAGATATTTTTATGATTATTTAGAATAATTGACCAAGTTTGATTTCAACAATTATTAAATTGCATGGTTAATAAAAGACCACATACGCTTCGCATTTAATTATCAATATACATGCATAATGGTAACTACCATACATACCATAATTTACGATACATGTATGTTGCAATGCTAGTTACCATAATACGAATGTATTGTAACTAGCATCTTTGTAAACCTGAATACATAAGATTTAAAAAATCTTATTGTAAGGTAACTTGGGTGTTTTAATATTTTTGTGTCTAAGTACCAAATATATATGTAAGGAATTTTGATAGTGAAAATGGTTTTTTACTTATCATTAAGTAACTTGTATGAATGTTTCAATCCTCCAATTTTTAGGAAGCTGAAATTACTGACGAAGTGGCTGCCTTGTTTACTGCCAAAGTACGAACTCCTGTAACAGTAGCTAAATCTGTTCTGACTGCCTGTATAGTCTTAGGAATTCTTTGGATTGTAATAGCTGGATTTGTCACAATATACATTCTGGTTAAAGTAAGTTTTTACTATTAAATAACATACTTCAATTTTAAATTCACTAGCTTAGGGGTATACATTTATCTATAATGCGAATTCCTTTATTTTTTCCAAAGCGAATTTTCCTATCAAATGTCCAAAATTATTATGCTTCGAATCAGTGATTCTGATTTCAAGTACTGAAGGGAAAAAAACTTGACGTTTTAAGTAACTTTTTGTATAGATTTAAGCTTGGTAAAATAACCAGGCAGTTGCAGTACTCCAAAATTAGTCGTGTAGGTCTTATGACATTAAAATATATATTGCTTTTGTTCAATGATATGCGGATACAATTTAGTTTCTTAGATAGTCGGCCCTTTACACCGTTCATTTCACTCTTAAGTGTAGTATATTTGTTTCTTTGGTACAATATCCCTTAAGGGCTTGCTTTTCAAAATTTCTAGTTGGGAACATTAGACATTTTCCTAAGATATATTATCCTAAATTGTAAACGTTGGGAAAGTTTCTGTTATACCATTTAATATATAAAGTTACGTAGAATACCCGATCGTTTGGTAAACAAACTATTTTACTTACAGGTAAGTTATTTGAAGGCTATTTTATTGCAGGTAAGTTAAAAGATGAATTAGTAGAACAATGCTTGACCATAAACTGCACCATGCACTCTATGCTCTAATGCCATGCATTAACAATAAAATATTATGGAGACCAACATATGCCTTCAATTAATGTCAATGGTATAAATTTTCTCGTGTTAGCCCAAACGCAGTTTTGCTAACACGAGAAGTTATCTTTCTGGTAACTTTGATTCTTTCTTACAAGGAAAAGGTAAAAAAAATCTAGAATTAAAAAAATTCCTTTTAAATAAAATTTGAGGTGTTGTTAAATTTGCAAGTAAACGCCTACTTTTGTCAATTATTAAAATAATCATAACTTCGTTTCTTGATGAGGTAAATTTAAACTTCTTACAGTTTTGGAAACTAGAATAAATGGGCTATAAATCTAAAAAATACTTTGAATTTCATTAAAAATGGGTATTTTAACGTAGGCGATACCGCATGTATAGGGATGACATCTCTTCCTTGACTTAAGTTTCAATTTCATACTTTTTTTTCTTAAAAGTAAATTCTTATGCCAATGTGCTTCAATCGAAGGTGATGCAAGAATGGCTTGTTAAATAAAAAATATTTCGACAGTGTCTCCTTTTTTGAAAGCAAATGCAGTAATTTACCACATTTTGCACTACACTTTTGACGTTAAAAATCATTATTAATTGATGGGTTACATTTAGTTCTGAAAATGCGTGTTTGCAATTAACTTTCTAACAACTGGTGATGGTGCGAATTTTTCTCGCATTTTTATTCAATGTTTAAATGTTTGTATGTTTATGATAAAGTTCTTTCTTCCACTCTTAGGTCACGAACCCATCTCGTTTGGTTTCGTGACCTTGAGCGCAAGTTTCAGCGGAAGCTTACAGTATCTGCTTGTTAAATTGTTACCTTGATAAAATGAAGGGAACGCTGAAATGGCTGCTGGAATCAAACGCTCGTAGCGTGTAACAGGTTTTCTAAATTAGGTAAAGTTCTGGCTTGTTGGAACTATAGCAATTTTGTCATAACAAATAAACTACTTCTGCCATTCTACGTTGTTTCCTTCGTAAATCCTCATAACTTTGAATGGTTAATTCGATCCTTTATCTACCTACTATGACTAGATTGTTCAATATTTAGTACTGGTGGCTGGGCACAATAAGCGCTTCTATTGTGTAATATTTTCTTTAACAAATCATTGAAGATTATAAGACTAATTTGAAATATTTCTTTTTTAGGAACAGAAAACGGCAAAGGCTGTTATCAAGAGCAAGTACAAAGTAGTGCCACAGAAACCCGAAGACATACTCAAAAGTGAAAAAGCTCATAATGTGTAAGCATTCATATTTTTATTCGCGTTGCATATTGAAATTTCGAAATTTTCTTTGTAAATTTTTCGGTTTCTCTTAAATTTCAATAATAGAAATTCAATAAAATCTAAATTGAAGATCTTGGTGAAAGAATGTGCCAAGTGAAATTTTTTGAAAAGTGAGATTTTTGTGTCGATGAACATTATCTCCTTTTAAACATGAGATTCCCATTTCTTGCTTTCTGTGCTACTCGGGGGCTTGTCACTTGATTATGGTACTAAATTATGAGGACCGTCGTCAATAGCCCTCGTGAAGACGATAATTCAAACTTAAACCTGTCGTGATACCAAGTCCTGGCCCGATCAGAACAATGTAGCTATATGGTTGCGTTGAGTGTTAGCCTCGTCACTTGATTTATTCGTCAATTAGAGGCCTGCCGCCTATAGTTCTCGTATTGCCCTGTTGAGATGCTTATGTAACTCGACCATTAATAGTTAATTTTATTTTTCAGGAATGCCTAGTCAAGGACCCATATTTCTCGAGGCGGAATACCAAATTATCATTCTTAGGACTATTCATAGAGCAAAGATTCCCATTTCGTTCATAAGACTCAAGTGCTGTTAGTCACCATCGTTCCTCATCCAAATAGACGATCTTGTCGTTTTATGTATTATGACCATAGATGGGTACAGAGCTGTGCTCAGTTTTGTTTTACAATGACTAATTCTAAAACTAAAACCACTTGAGTCGTTACAATCGTATCGAATTGATAATGACTCCAAGTACGACATGTGTATTTATGCTTCTTCAACGTAAATCTGCATTTTGCACCAAATGTTGTATTGTCCTATTTGTATTTGATTGTGCTAAGCTATTATTTCGTTTTCATTGGATCGCCATTAGAATGTAACCAAATGTTAAGGTCAGAAACTTCTTTTTATAAAAAAAAACTAATTTTAACGGCTTCCAAAAGTTTAATAGTTAGTCTACATTTAACAGTATTTTAATCTGGTTTCTTAAGGTTAATATTTGATATTCATACAAAACTTTAGTGCATAAGAATTTTGCTATGAAATATTTAATGATTGAAACAGTGCCTTGAAAGTTCTTCGAAACATGCACGATTTATCCGTAAATAGACAGTCATACAGAAACAAGCCTATACTTAAAGCAAACAAACTTGATGTATTCGTTAGACACGAATTTAAAGTAAAATGCTTTTAAAACACTATATACACAAATCTTATATTTTAGAACTTTTACTGAATATACCACCCTTAAATATGCGCTCTAACTATTTTTATAAAATAATTTTGCCATGAGCTTACCGATTGCTGGAATAAGCAGAGCAGGCTCTGTGGTGCTTGCCTATATACATAATTAACTAATTTTTAAAATAGAAATTGGTGCCAATGAAAAGTGTACATAAAATTTTTTATTACTACGTATTTTTATAGTTTATATTGGATTTTCATATTTGTAAGTGGACACTTATTTTGTAAAGTAGTTATAAAGTATTTGAAAATAAATTGCTTATGTGTAATGAGTGTTTGTGATTATTGAGTTCAACGGAAACAATTTTATATTAAAAATAATATTGTTAAAATTGTTGTTCTAAATTAATAATTTGTTGCATTAAAATTAACTTTGAAATGCCCAGAAAAACGGTTAGTTGAATAATAAGCATTGCAGCACCTTTAATTTTAAATATCGATACTAATTTTATGGGTTTGTATAGTACTTAAATTTTGGGCTTGGGTATTTTTTGTAACACTTGTATTATATAGCGAGCTTAAACTTTCAAACCTCCAAAATGTTACCCCTTATGTCTGATATTCAGGTGTCAACTCGTCACTTGACTGTGGTTTGTAAAATACGACGCCAATAGGGGGGGGGGGGCCCTCGTATAGCTCTAGTGCGACGATAATTCAAACCTAACCTACCCTTGTGTCTGATTTATGGCGTAGTAAATTTTATATAATCTATTTTAGAAAATATCTTTATAAAAAGTTAACTTGACTTTCAATGTGTGCTAAAATTGGGGAGTTGGCTGTGGTTTTGAATTAAGACGCATGTCGCCATTTGTCCCTCGTGTAGCAAATGTAACTTAAACACTCAACCCCTAATTGGGGGAGAGTTTCTTTTCATCGGACAGACAAAATTTCAAGAAATGCTTTATATAACTAACTGAAATAAACAATTTATTGACATCTTCGGATTTCCTATCAGTATTAATTAAAATCAATTTCAGTTAAAATCTTAAATATCTGAAGCGAGACTAGTCGGAGAACTACAGTGGTGGAAATTGATTTATGAACTGACAGTTTTTTAATAGTATTTCTTTATTAAATGCATTTTTATCGATTTAAATTTTATACACTACACAGGCTTTGCATTATAAACTATGCACGTAAATAAAATTTTATATAAATTCCTAAACAATTTATTTTTTTGACATTTTAGTTTTAGCATAGGGAAATTGATTTATGAACTTTTGCATTCAATCTCAATTAATAATTGCTAAAACTATTTTTTTGTCGCTAATGCTTCCTTGATTTTGTTTTTCATAGACAACACAAAACTTTGGGTCAAGTTTTGGCCAAGCAATTTGCAGTTTTTAATGATTAAGTCCTTATCTATTCCATAACTGATGCACACTTCATTAAAACCATACTCCATTTGAGTAAATTATTCAAACCAATTGATCTAAGACATTATTCTTGGGGTTTAAGTTATGGCTATTGGCAGGGTGATCTAAATGAACAACACTTAGTTCATTAAACAGTCTTTAATTTCGTTTGAAATGTGGATACTTGCATTATCATTCATAAAAATCTAATCAAAAGCATAGTTTTGCAACGCAAAAAGGAATTAAAGAATTTTCTAGAACTAATCTGCAATAAAGTAATGTTTGTCAGCAATTCAGAAACATAACCTTGTTTCTTCAATCATAAGATATCTGGGCCCAAACCATCAAACTTCCACCACTAACATTTCTGCTGAAGACAGATCTTGGTTATTTCTGAAGATCCTTTCAATAGCATTTTAAACCATTACGTCCATCCAAATTTAACTTTTTTTCATCAGCAAATGTCACTTTTTTCCCATTTCTCTCCCTCCACCCCCACCCAATCCATTTTCATGTAGTTACGACTATATTTTAATAGCCTAATCTTATGGTGAAAAGTAAGCTTTGGACCAGCCTTCATTTTGGAACATTTCAAGTTCGACGACGATATCAATATTTGTCCTACTCTTCTGGGAGTTACAGGAAGTGATTGTTCATAACAAATTCGCCCTGTAATGCACAAATGCTGACACAAATGGTAACTTTTTGGGATACCAGTCCAATAATCCTGCTTTTGACCAGCGTCCCACGAGGGTTATACCATTTTTAATGACGGTTTTTGCCGAAGTCAGAATGATTCTTCAAATATTTATGAATTATATTTATTGATCTTTTAATTAATATGCTAATTTCTCTTATAGATTTGTTACAATATTATATAAGGGTCATTTTTTACCTTTTTGGTTTCAGGCAGTCACGCAAGCTTTCCTATTTAGTAAAATGGGAATAAAACAGATAAATTTCAACAAATTTGGCCTTAATCTTATTTATAAACACTGGTAGTAAGTTCCCCTGAAGTTCAAATGAAGAACTAGTTAAAATATTTGGTACCTGGGTTCAAAATAAATTTGAGTTCATAAATCAATTTCCATCATTTGACATGCTTAAAAACTAAAATTAGATATATTTTTATTTAATATCATTTTTTGAAAAAAATTATGTGTGAAATTCCTTTATTGTGCTCTGAATATCCAACACACAAAATTTGAATTGTTAGTACTTAATACAAAGCGATATCCGGTGAAAAGAATGTTAGTTCATAAATCAATTTCCACCACTGTACTAAAAAGTTTGGTTCTAAATTACGACGCCCATCGGCAAGCAGTTGTGCAGCTCTAGTGCGACGTTCATTCAACTCGAATAATGTCCCAACGATACGTACAATTTCGCCTTGAAAATGCGTTGGGTGCCTACTCTGGTATCGGCTAATCACTTGCTTGTGGTTCTAAATTACAATGGCGTCACATCGACGTCAAACGATGTGGTACCCCCCCCCCCCCCCCCCCTGTGCCCCAGTATGTGTTGCCCTTAAAAAAATGTCAGGTTTCGGCTCGTCACTTGAGTGGTAGGTAGATACGTAGGTTGGTAGACATAAATTTTCAGGCTTGTTGGCTAGGTCGCAAGGACCCGCTTATAAACCATCGTCAAGTAGGAAAACACAAGACACACACATACACATATGACAGATGCTGCCATCTGTCTCCACCTCCACAATTTAGACATGTCTCTGAAGGGGAGCCACTTGAGTGGTTCCAAATCATTACGCCTGCTGCCAATAGCCCTCTTGTTACTCTAATACGACGATAATTTAATCTAACCTTAAAAATTGCATTGGGATGCCTACTCAAATGTCGGCTCGTCACCTGACTTGGGTTTTAAATTATGCTGTATAATGCCAATATGCCCTCGTGTAGCTCTATTGGAACGGTTTTCTACATATAACCTAAAACTACACCCCCACAAACCACCCGTAGATAATTAGACTAAATTATAACGGGCGCGCCTAAATTGACGCCAACCTTACGTCAAGCATTGTCTTCTGTCCCACAAAAGCAAACCACCTATTAACTTTTATTTTTTAAATTACCTTGTCCTATCCCATGTAAAGACCCGACGCACACTGCGTTCATGTCACCTTAAAACCCTTAAGGCGCGTTTACATGAGCCATCGAATCCATGGATTGAAGAGCAAACTCAGCAATTTTTCCCTCTTGGGGATTTCTCAGAGACAGAACCGGAATTGCAGGGTTCCTTGGGGGTTGCGCAAACCCTCCAATGAGGGAGGGTTTGACGTTTCATTCGATGGATTCGGTCACAGACTATCATTTGGGTTAGAAATCCTGCTCGACCACTTTTTTCCCTAATAGATTGGCATTCCATGGATTTGATGGCTCATGTAAACGCGCCTTAAAGGTGGAGTTGAGTACCTACTCAAGTTGTCGGGCTATTGTGAAGCCTGTCGCCAATAGCCTTCGTGTAGCTCTATATAGTTCAATGTATTGTTTTGCTGTGAGATAGCGTAGTACTAGTTTTGGTCGGTATCAAAGTAATGACCCTGTGAAGTACTTTCAGCACTCCATACCGCTTAACTCTTTTGAACAGAACTATGAAATTATCATTACATGGAGCCGGATGGCCTTGTGGTTTGGATCAAAGACTATTACTCTAGCATTCTAAAAGCTGTAACGGGTGAGGGTTTGATTCCCGCCTTCGCCCTGGGTGTACTTCCTTTCAGTGTGTCGGTAAAAAAAAATTATGAGTCTGTCTTACTCATAGAGTTAGGAAGGAGGAGTAGAGGCGTCTATCAGTTCAAATGGTTTGAGGCAGGGCTGTCAGGTTTTTCCAGCTACTGCTCATAACATAGTAGCCGAAACTATGTAAACTGGCACTGAGGTATCCCAAGATGCACCGCTCTAGCCTGCTTCGTTTGTGCGTTACTGCTCCCATACATAGCCATAGTGTAGCTCTAGTGCGATGTATTTGTCTGTAGTAAAACTGTTAATCTGAAACTTTATATGGACAGTAGGAATAACGTCTACATAACCATAACCTGTAACTAAGGGCTGTAAGGAGCCTAGTGGTCAGGATCTCGGACTCGAGATCGGAAGGTCGAGAGTTCGAGACCCGGTGCCACTGAAGACTTACCGAGTATATGCGGAGTACGTGCTCGTAAAATCTGTTGGGTCCGAAAGTCCTGTGGTCAGTCATTGCGCAGTTCACCATGGGTACAGGTTCCTGGAGAAAATTTCCCTCCCCTTCAGGGGCATGTCTAAATTGTGGAGGTGGCGACAGATGGCAACATCTGTCATATGTGTTTGTGTGTGTCTTGTGTTGTCCTACTTGACGATGGTTTATAAGCGGGTCCTTGCGACCAAGCACACAAGCCTGAAAATATATGTCAACCAACCAACCAACCTGTAACTAGCGAAGCTAAAATGTGGTCTTTGAAGTTGTTATTGCTTAGAAGAAACAAAACTGGATAACATTAACAAATAGCAAACGGCGAACTATAAAGGTTTTAGGAGAGAAATTAAGTGAAGCACCGATGAAAAATTGAAACACTACCCAGTAAAAAAGGTAGGAGGTACAAATCAATTTTAAATAATCTTGTATTCTAATTTTTTTAATTAAATGGTTTGGTTACTGAAAAAGAAAAACCACCCTTCAAAGGCATGGTTGAGTTTTCAAAAAATTCTTCCTAATTTCTTCAATGTTTAATCAAAGATCTGAAAATTAGTTGAAATTTCATATTTTTAAGTCTGAATAAAGTTATCATAGAATATTTAGTAGTATTTTTTAAAATTAATTTTAAATTGTCAATGATCTTTCATGTATCCACTCATAATGTTATTTTTTAAAGAAACTAAATAGTGATGTAAACGCTTCCTGTTTGGTGGTGTTAACAACATGAAATTATATCAAAATTTCATTATTTCACTGACAATCTTATTCTATGAAAACACATTTTAACTTAAAAAATTAATAATAGAATTTTTTCTTATTTGTTCTAGTGTGCAAGTTCGTTGTTAGAGTTCGTATTATTTTTATGATCATATGTGTAACTTTCATTTAACAAAATAAAACTATTATTTAGGCACAATAGTCGTAAAAACTATACATTTATTTGAAAAATTAGACTGGATGTCATAAGTATTCAATCTATTTTGATTGTTTACTAATACAGGTGGTTTAATGCTAAACATTTTCCGAAACGTATTGTTTGATATTTCTCATGTCGTACAGTATTAAAAAAGATTACTTTACCAAGAAAAAAATTTAAGAAAGTATGTCCAAGGTGGCCACATGAGATACTTTTTTCAACTTTACAGATAATAATATAGAATAATAATGAAAATTTTTATCTAGTGCAGCATTAAGTATAAATAAACTGTAATTAAACACCCGTGAACCATGTTTAACCCTTTCCGACCCGACCAAGCTATCACGATCATGCGGGTATAAAAGAGAATGTTCAAGCTCTTCGAAAATTTTGATACCGAAGCAGCTGACTTGTACCATTCGTTATTTGTATAAAGAAATGACTTTGTTTTTACGGAGTTGCTGGCATTGATGCTGTTTAACGCATTTTTTTTTCGATAAAACTTCAAATTTAGTCCAAAAATATCTGAAGAATAATACCCCGTGTAAGGCAGTGCACGTCAAATATCCTTCAAAGTCCTAACGCTGCGTACGATGTCGCCCTTAACGGTTGCGTTGGGTGCCTATTCAGGTGTCGGCTCGTCACTTGTGTGGTTCTTAAATACGACGCCCGTCGCCAATAGCCCTCGTGTAGCTAGTGCGACAAATATTCACTTGTAGCTAGTGCGACGATAATTCAAAACCAAAACCAATAAAATTTAGTCTCATAATTTTAAATCAGCGCCATCTGACCATCGGTCTAAATGGGTTAAACGTCAGATTTGGACATATTACGAAACCAAATGTTCGTAATCCATATTACATGTTTATTCTGTTTTAATTATATTAACTAACCTATACTTAAAATGATCCCGTAGCACCAAATTTTCAAGAATTGCACTGGCTTCACTGTTAAATGCGTTTTATAAAAATTACTATTTTACTGGAATAGTTATCCTCCATTTCAATTACCATTTTTGTATTGCATGATAATTTGAGGCTTCTTACATTCCTTTGGTTAACAGTAGATTTCTACAGTTGTTCTCTTTAACACTACATCTTTTTTTATAAATTATCTTTTCACTAATAGAGCAAACGGTACTTTTCAATTTTATTTAAAGTATATTTTAGGATTCCTTTGTTAGAGAATTTATGACACAAGAAAAATTTTATTTCAATTCAGGATATGGAATTTTGCAGAATATGTAATAAACATTAAACAAAACGCTAAAATATATAAAAATAACTTTTATTTTTCAAAAAGTCAACACTTTTTTTCCACAAAGATACACACACAAAGATATCGATTTATAAATAGAGGAACATAGTTAACGAATACTTTTCATCAAAAATAAATATAACACGAACACTTATAGTTCAAATCACTTTACGGTACGAATACTGTGCACTTACATTTGGCACGCAACCCCACTGTACATGAATTCAAGATTCTTATAAATCTGAATTCGACATTAAAAAATAGTAAATTCACTAGTTTCCGACCAAACGTTTTTTTAAAAAGTTACTGCATTATTCTACGCATAATGTGCTTAGGTTTCAGACTACTTGCGGCATGCGCTATTGCATCCCGCGTCATGCTTTGCGACATTTTAAAAGGCATGCAATGTTTTCAATGACGCATGCGTTTATACCAGGTGGTGCGCATGCGTAATTAAGTCGGAAGCATCATAAAGTTTGAGAAAGTTTCATTGAATAATTCGCATAGAAATGATTAATATTTAATTCGTTTATTTTATTTATGCTATTATATTATAGAGATCAATGATCGAATCTGGTCGACAGTGGCAGATTTTACTCTGCTTTTGCAAAACACAGTTTACATTCTTTTTAGTACACAATGCTAATGTTGTAACTCGTGTACAATATATCGAAAAATTAAAAGTCAGATCATTATTTTATTCATAATAAATGATGTTTAAGTGTTATTACCTTTTAAACTATATTTTAAGCACAGATTTCGCAAATTAGATACAGTTTGAATACTACATATTATAATATTATAAACCCGTCTCATACAAAGAAAGGTTTAAAATGTAACTGATAAAAATATCATTAAATATTATTATGCTTTCTTTAAAAATAATTTTACATCTCGTTTTGTATCGATAGTTTCCACGTATATTAAATTAAAGAAATATTCTTTTATACACTGAAGGGCACGCACACAAATATATGAAGAGTTTGGTTGCGAGACTCGCATTGTCCAAAGTATAACTCAGATATGGGGTCCTATCCGTACATTGGCGACTTTTGACTACTGTAAATTCAATTGGACGAAGTTGCCAATGAATGGGCCGGACCCTATATGTTAGTAGTAGCTTGGAGAATGCGAGTTGCAACAAGACCCTTCACATAGGAATTAATCACAGAAACAAATTGGCATGAGAAAACGGGTGACTTCCAAGTAATTTCAAATGGCATTTTACACAATTTATAACATACATGCATGACTAATTTTTAATATAAATATCACCACTCGAAAGTTTTAGGTAATACAATTCTGTAACCATACAAACAGACACACGAACAAACAAATAGATATATAAAACCACACATAGAATAGTATATTTACATCAGATTATTATTTAATTATAAGTGGTATGAAACATAGTTTAAATTAATTGATTATTTGTTAAGGATCTTATAAAAAGATTTATAGTTATTTGCTGAAGAATAAGACATTATTTAAATGCAGCATAATTATAATTTACATTTATAATTTTAACATTAAGGAATGTAACTTCATAATGATAATTCTGAAGAACTGAATGCGTTAAGTGACGCATCACATTTATTGTAAAAAAGGCTTTTATTTAGCATTAACAAGTTACAAAACGAAATTTTTTCTACAAAAATAATTTTTTAAAATTTTGATATCTATTAAAACGATTATAAAAGTTCAAAATGAACTTTCATGCAATTTTTTTTTCTAAAAGACTTCTGAAGATTGGTATGCCTTAAATTAAATTACAATCAAGGAAATTTTCTTCATGAATTATTTCTAGTCAAGGAATCTTAAAATACATCTACATTGTGTAAAAGGAAACTAAAAATTATTTCCAGATCCAAATGATCTCCTTTTGAAGATGGCAATATTCAGTCTTTGAATTCAGTGTCTAATAGTTTATCTTTAACCTTCGGTTCTAAATTAGTAGACTAGATACTAAAGGTTAAAAAACATAAAACATATTGAAATATTTTCAGATTAACATACTAATTAGAACTACAGAGCCTTCGATGATAGACATGGACATTTTGATCATTAAATAAATGAATGCTCGATGAGAAGATGAGGGTGAAGTATTTGTAGGACGTCTAACAATGTGCCTTGTAGTCCATTTGACTTTCTTTGGTGGTGCACATAGTGAACTGATATTGGAAATTTTCTTACTAATATCTGTAAATGAATAGAAGAAAATAATTTAAAAATTTTGGTGCAACATTACTCCAGCTTCCTGAAGTAACGTAATACAAATAAGGCTTTTATTATTCATAAAATCGATGACAGCAAGTGCTGCCTCTGGTTTTATGTATTAACGTTAAACCACTTAATCCTTTCAGTCCCAGTGATATCATTTGGCATCATTAAGTTTCTGATCATAACTTTTTTTAAATAATAGGGCTGACATCTATTAGGATTATTAAAATATATTTTCTAGTAGAAAAAAGTTGAAGAATTAAATGATGTACTTTTTGATATCATAAATGGCTATAGACGATCAGAAAAAAATTATAAAATGATGAGGCCAAATGTTCATTGGTACTGAATGGGTTAAATAGATTAACGTTAAGCCTTCGTAAATTTGTTATAATACTAGAGAGGAGTAGATTGGAGTGGGGAAATGGTGGAACTTGGCTTAAACCAATTTTACGGGGAACATTACGAATCACGGTTTTACAGTGCAGAGGGGCTTGTAAATTTAGTAAAAATTTACATAACATTGATAATTTTTTTTATGAGTCACTTGTAAAATATTAAAAAAAAGTAAATAGTTTCATTTCAACGGCAAGATTTTATATACCTCTAAAAGAAAGATTTGAAAACTAAATATATATATATTTCTAAATATTTTTTTTAACCGCAAACCAATTGAAAAAAGATTGACATCCTAATACTAAAATGTCAGTTAAATGCATTTGATTAGTAACAATGAAAACCGTTTATGAACAGACAAATTCATATTCCTTTTACTAGACTTCAAATTATATTCTCAATAACAACAAATAATAATGCAGATAATATAAAAGTTTCACATGCTTTTTAAGCTCAGTAGTAGACCCATATTTTTAGCATTTATAAGCCCATTAACAACGAATTTGTGAATCCATTAACTTTTCATTATCCAAAAAAACCGTTAACTTTAGTTTCTAAAATTGGTTTTTTAAGTAACTTAATGTATCCTGCATAAAATATCCAGGACTACGGCCTTCAACTAGCCTGGTTTTTTGTTTGGTTGGATGCTTAATTTGAAACATGGTCATATATTTTCTTTCCAATCGTCTTTAATGAGGAAAATAGATAATTTTACTAATAATTGATATTATTCTTACCTCATAAATGAGTCTTTTCGCTGACTTTTCCATCTTTGCTTTCTTCTTCCGACGGAGGCCACAAAGCAACGCTTGTGTAGACAGAATTTAATGTCTTCAGCACTAGAGACTGTTTGATAGTTTCGGGTTTCACCTAAAATTAAATTAAATTAATTAGAATACATTTCTTTAAATGATGCATGATACAAGATTAATCTCATGAAATGATTTACAGTTAAAAGGGTTTTGTTGTATATCTCTGTTGCAAAGCTGTTTTAATCTCTTAACAATCGGATAATTTTCAAGAAAACGGTCATAAAAATACCTATGTTTTTATCTGTGAATACTATTTAAAAATATGTTAATGAACAATTTATATTGTTATTTTTAATTTTTCATTTGTGTTAAGCTTGAATTTTTAAAAAAATACATTTCTAGGAAAATCAAATATTCGACTAGGAATATAGCCTTACTCCGTCATTGTCATTGGATCGAAAAAAGGAGGGGTTAAAATTAAGGCCTACATTTCAAACAATTTTTTAAAAATTCATTTCAATTTTTAGTTGAAAATAATTCATATAAAGAAACAATAAGTAAAATTAATACATTCAATGTTAAGTAAAGCTTTGTTTACAATTCTCAATAAGTTTTTTAATAAAAATTTTAAACATAATTTGAGAAGGTAAAATGTTTTACTTACCTTTGCGTGTATGCACATCATAAATACAATGGCTGCAATGGCCCAAAATCCGCCTATGGAAACGGCTGTTATGCACAAGACGCGGAACATAATAATTGGGGTTTGAACTCTGGATTTAAAATAGTTTGCGAAAAACGTATCCAGTTGTGCTTCCTGAAAATTTAAAAAACAATTATATTAAACATTTTAGTGATATTTGACGAAATTTTTTTATTCATTGTTCTAGCAACATTTTCGGAAGCTTATAACTAGTTTTGTTTAAGTTAAGTAATAGTTGTAAATTATTAGAAAAGGAATGTTGTATAGGGGGTTAAACTATAGTACATCTATCCTTTTTCTAATAAAATACGTTTTTCCTTGCCCATTATTTCGTTCCATAAGCAATATGCGTAATAGAACAACTGAAATTAACTTTATAGTCTAAAGGGGACTCTTTAACAATTTTTTTTCTTGTAATTAAGTTTCACATATTTTTTATGAACAAGTATAAAAAGGTCTAAAATAGAGATTTTAAGAGTATGGAATTACAAAAAGAAAAAATTGACACATACTTTAAAACCTTTCTGTTTCAAATTTATTATTCTCCATGAGATTTTTTTAAGCAGTATTGATTCATTCTAAGTATCTTTTGGATTTAAATTTTTAAAGCGTGGCATAGTTTAGGGGGAAAAATGTATTAGTGTATAAAAAAAACCCGAATTTCATAAGAAAAATTACTTTATTTTACTAAAAAATCTATCGAATATTTTCACTATCCCATCCCTAATTATATTCAATATACTTTTATGTACATTAAAATGATATCATTACATAAATATCTATTGAAGTTTCAGCACTTTTGTACGATTGTGTTTCCAAGTATTACAAACCCAATGGGGTTATACGTAATAAGGTTCTTACCTCACTCATCCATAAAACAGGTACGATGTTGTCTGACACACTCTCTAACAATCTGTGAAAAAATTATTCTATTAAATGATTTCACTGTTTTACAAGCTGCAAGTTAATAAAAAAATATTGTTATTGAAAGGTATTCAATAACGTGAGAATGGCGTTAAAAATAATTATAATAATAAAAATGTTTAATGGGGTAGGAAAAATAAAATATTATTTAAAAAATTAAACTTTTGCATTATTAAAATAATAATAGTGTACATTATTATTAAAACTAATATAATTTAAAAATTATTTAGGATAATAAATTGTTTTGCAAGTGCCAAATCTATTGCAATTATCGAACAATTCAAAATTCAAAAATATATTTTTTTGTAATTATTAAAATATTTTAAACTTTTATTAATGTTTTATTACCTAAATTAATGCGTGTTATTAATGTATTAAAATACGAAGATAGATATGTAACAATATTGATAGACTATTTTTTTTTCCTGATATGAAATCCTGATAAAACATTTTACCCCTTAAATTATCCGATTTTTTTTTCTCAATTAATGCTTGCTTTCCGAAATTTTAATACCTATGAATTTGTATTTTGGAAAAATATTTAAAATTATGCTACTTACGTATATTGTGGAAGTCTCCTTGTTACACTATTTAATTGGATTCTGAAGGCAGCATTAAGGACAAATCCTGTTGTCTGAAATTTATTTGAATTGTTAATATTAAAATATTTAAAAATATTAATTTAATTCAGAATTATTTTAATTATTTATAAAATTTACCTCTTCCAATCCTAATGTCAGCTTTTAAAATATAAAATTTATATTTTACAATTATAACGTAATGACTAAATGAGTTTTTAAAAAATACATTAGATTGTCACTATAATTCTTATATGCATACCCATGCAATTCTTTCAATTCAAGGCACTTTTAATAATAATTATTTTAACTGTTATATTTTGTATGCTAATAAATATTTGTTTTTGTTGTACATAAAAGACATCCTTTCTCTATTACTTAACATCCTTATTAATAAATCTTTATTAGTATTATATGATTGTAAAATTTAATCAAAACTCATGTAAACACAGCAAAGTGTTTTTTTATAAATGTTTAATGAATTGTAAGTTAAATTTGATTCAGTGAATTAATCCATTACTTTAAGTGCCGTATAAAAATATGTAACCAGAAAGAAAAGATATAGTAGTGGAAATTTCAATCGTTCAAATATAATTTAAGAGCTTAGTGTAAGAACGTGCTAAAGTGACAAAAAAGTGACAAAAAGGTGAAAACGAGAAAAGGAGCAATAAAGTTTTTCGTTTGCACTTAGATACGTTAAGAACAGCACTAATAAAAGGTAAAAAATGTGCTGAACCCTTTAATTAAGCATACCCTTTTAATAAACTTTAAGTCATCTTTAAATGAGTTAATATCGTATTTATTGACGAAAAATCTAATTTTTCAAAAATGTCACTTAGCACGTTCTCCCACTAAGCTCTTCAATTATGAAATGTGGTGCTGCCATCTGTTAGTCAAGCTTAAAGACATTTCGGAAGGCTGTTTAAATAAGTCGTTTAAATGTGGTGCTGCCATCTAGCACAAACATAAAGAAATAAAACCCAATGAAACATAAACATTATTATTATAAATTAAATTTCAATCATTATTCATTAGTATATTTCTTGTTCAATATTATGAAGTATTTATATCGTACATACAGAAAATACATTTTAATATTTTTAGCTTCAATACTATAGATAATCGCGTGTTATTAAAATATTTAATTTATAATTACCGGCTCAACATCCAAATACGTCTTATGAGTCTCAGGTATAGGGTTGATACCACCAATATTATTTTTAAGCTTATCTTCACCTTCTAAAAAGTGAGGCAACGATATAACGTATGGAGCACCTAAAATAAAGAAATTTAAGCAATTACACATTGATTTGAGCATAATTTATAAGCAAGATTTTAATATTTTTTAATCAGAAATAGCTTTTAAAATTGGAAATTAAAAATTGCTAAAAGTGATTTTTTAAAAATAGATTGCATGATCTTCTGTGGTTTTAAAGATGACACAAATGAAGACTTGGAAATGAAGTCAAAAGCTATATAATTACTTAAAAGTTATTTAAGTTTAAAATTTCACTTTTAATTAATAAAATAGGATTTACCAAAATCTTTAGCATTCCAGACAGAGGATTGAATAGGTTAAGGGGGAATGGGCGCGCTGGATTGCGGGTCTCCAAAGCAAAGTACATCAGTGTTAATTAATCCAATAGAGAAAAAATATTTTCTCTGCCACATTTCTCCGGCTGTATTGAATATTTTTACAAACTGATTTTTATGTGATAAATGCAACTTACTTACAGGTCCCGACAATACCCATTTTTTTATATTGGTTTGAAACTTTTTTAAAACTTTGAATAAATAACTTTACAAAAAGTATTCGAAGCAATTTCAAAAAAGTGGGATTATAGCGACTTGTAAGTAATCTACATTTATTATTTATTTTATGGTCCAGCGTAGTGCAGTGTAGAGTAATCGTTTCCGACTGTCCCTTTCTAGCCTTCATTAGGAGCTTTAACACAGCCAATAAACTCCTCGTAATTCAGAACCCTGGTCAAGTGACGAGGTTATGGTCCAGCACGCCCATTTCCCCTTAAATACATTTTAAAATACTAACCTTTTTTACAATTCATTGGGACAATGCCAGAGTAACAGTTCTTCCCTTCACAGTAACACGTGTTTTCTGGGTTAATTTCCCCCGTTGAGAATGTATCCGGGGGAATGCCGAATCGCATCGTCTTGATTCCGTGGACTGTGATGTCTCTTTCAAATTTCAGGGGAATTGTTCTGAAAAAATATTAAAGTTAAAATTATTAGCATAATCTATTAAAATAATGCGGTGATTGGTGAGGTATAAATAATATTATTATGTGTATAAATATAAATATAATAATTATTTATGCTTAATATAAGTATAATATAAGCATAAATATAAGCATAATAATTACTTATACTTAATATAAGTATAAATATAATAGATAAGTATAATAATTATTTCTGATTAATATAGGTATAAATAATATTATTTCTATCTGTCAATTTCCATGCGTCATATCACACTAACACAATATATAAAAATTTCTATTTTGCCTTGTTCGTATTTTTGCTATCAAAAATATTCAAATTATCTTGGAGAATATTTTTTTCAATATTGCGATGGTTAGTGAAGTGTGAAATTAAATAATATTAATATTTCTTGTGTTTTTTAGTTCATTTCCATGTACCGTGACACAAGTTCGCGCAATGTATTAGGAACTTCAGTTTTTTAAATATTTTTACGCACAAAACCTTTTAATTAATATAAACAAAAAATATGCTGCCTAATCGGTAATTAAAACTTTAAAATATTACGTTTTTACATTAAACAATTGACATCGTATTATCGAGCTTTATAACTGTAAAACAAGCTTTAAAAAACTGCATTATTTTCAAGGTCAACCTTCATTAAACTATATTTTATACAGAAAAACATATTTTTGCTTACCGACATAAATTAGGATTAAAAAGATTAAGCGTTTGGTTCCTCGTCACTCCAGGTGCGTACTGAACTCCATCTGAAATAAATATGTTTATAAAATTTACAAGTCTGAATGTTAAAAATGAAAACAACGTTTAAAACATTTCGAACGGTAAAAAAATTTAAATGTTTAAAACTTAAGTCATAATTTATAGAATAAAATATTAATGCGTACCAGTTCCGTATATTTGGTTGCAACGATCCTCATTCCACCAATCAACAATACTGAAAAAAGAAATTATATTCATAAATATTAACTAGTTTTTAATATTTATTCAATTAGAACACGTCAACAGGTTTTTTTTATTATTACCTTGGTAAAGTTTAACCCTTTCAATCCCAATGAAAATTTTGCATCGTCATTTAAAAAAACAATTCTGATCGTCTATAACCATTTATGATATCAAAAATCAGATCATTCGATTCTTCAAACATTTTTCGATTAGAAAATATTTTAATAACCCCAATAGATATCATCACTATTATTTTTTAAAAATTATGATCAGAAACGTGATGATGCCAAATGACATCACTGGGTCTGAAAAGGTTTTTTAAAAAAGCTAAGCATTTATCTCTTAATAATTTGATTATGTCCTCAATAAATATTCAACAAAGTTTGGAAAGTTGATTTTTTTAAATTTCCCCCAATTATCGCTTTATAAATTTACTATACTGGCATATTAAATTATTTCGTATTAGTTATCTGTTTTCAGATAGAATGTATGAGGGAAGATATTAGATATAGAAGATATACTTATAAAAGCTTAAAAAATACTAAAAATCCTTTTTATTTTTATCTCACTGACTTTCCTAAATGACCTGAGTTCATATTATATTTCTGAAATTAGTCATTCCTTGAAACTTTTTGAATTTCTTTAAGGGTTTCAATTCTACATTAAGTTTATTCACTCTCCATTAATTCAAACGAGTTTCATCAAAATCAAAAGAAATGAAATTAGAAAATTATGGTAAATCATGAAAAGATTTATCGCCTAAGTCTGCGGTCAAGGGTAAATCTTCGTTAGATTCTACAAAGAATACTAGATTAGAATACTTCAAAGCAATTCGTAATTTTCTTTCTTAAAAAAAATATGACATATGAATACTTTAATTACTTGTACGCTTCAATGTCGGTCATTTTTATACAAAAAGATAGTTAAAACTGGTTCAGTAATTAGATTAATTAGTTTCTTTCTTTTTTGCTTTTGTCTTTTTTTTATTGTTCTGGGTTAGGAAAGAATTCCAATTATTTTTTAAGCTTTTAAAAATGCTATCGCGCTGAAGTTTTAACTTGGTAACGTTGGAAAAAATATTTACTTATAAAAACTTGCTAACAAAATATAGCATTTTTTGCTAAAACCGCCATTAACCTTATCTGTTCTTACGAAATTTAAATATTTAAGGGAGTAAGTTACAGTACCTTCTATTATTCTAATTACAAACATTTGAACGAAGTTTGTTGTCCAAATCCATTAAACCACCCTTTACCTTTGAAATTTATATCGTAAACCCTAATCAGGCCCCAGACCAGTTTCCCCATAGATAATATTAAAGGATCCTACTAAGGTCAATTTCTCCCCTCCCCCCTTCCGAAGTAAGCCCTCTAAATCCTTCGAAGGAATAACCACAGTCATTTCAAGATCTAATGGCGAAGGGTACTTATCTTTTACCAACAGCACGAAATAGTTGTCAGAGAGACATTAGATGTTGAAATGACTCGCTTTTGTTAAGGGTCGCACGTCAATTATATGGAGGGTATTTTTAGATGAACTTTGACTTGTTTAGGATTAGCTGATTGCGATTTCTGCGGAATTTTTGCGATTAAGGGGTAGTTGGTGATTTTGAATGTTTACATGAATGTGTTTAAAAAGTGGTATGCTCCCTATTTGATTACGTTAGTCTTGCTGTTACAGAATAATATTATGCGTCTACTTTTAAAAATCTTGCTGCTTCAGCATAATTGTACTTTTTTTTAATTATTATCGTAATGAAAAATTAATGTTGAATGAAACTTAAACACATATTTTAAAAAATTAAAGATTTATATATTTGTCCTTTTAGGGTCTTATGAGAATAAAGTTTATTTACCTAATATCTTGCTTATTAACTTACTGCCACAAATAACAGAAGTCTTTAAAAAAAGTTTTATGGAAACATAACAATATCATGCTCTCTTCTGAATACCATGAACAGGAACTTTCTAAAGAAATATCCCTAAACACCTTTAAAAAGTCCATTATTTTTTCTGATTTTAATAAAGACTCAATTTTAATGTAACTTTAATATCAACGCAAAACTCATACTCCACTAAACCCGGCCGCAAATTGTCATATTTGATTGAAATCGCCCGAATCCTGTGCCAATTTTCGATTAAATTGCCATGCAGTATCGATCATTTGAATATAATTGCAGGAATCACCTTGTAGGGCGGCGTAAGTCTGGGGGCCCGCGGGCGACTTTTCAAAATGGGCGTGAAAAATCAGCATTCAGCAAGCTTCAGAAGGAATTTGCCTAAAAGATCTCGGGAACTTCTGCTATCTCTCGATTTTATGATAGACCTTGCGGTTTTCGCCAAGAGTTGAAAGATCGTCAAGGTAATTAACTATTGATAGATAATCCGGAATCTTAAAAAAAATTGAAGAGAATTTTTTTGTTGAATCTTGAATTAGCAGGTTGACAAAAAATATCACCTTGATATAACTGTTATGTATGCGTTTGTTTACCAGGTAATAATCGTTGCGGTAAGTTGCATCGCCAATAATAGCGGGAAGTTGTTTATTTGGGTTTCTACATTTTTTCTCCGTTTAGTGTAAGTGATCCTTGAATACTTTAAGGAAGAAATCTAACGTTACTTAGGTTTCAATAGTGTTTGTTTGTAAAATGGATATTTGATGATGTACGAAACAGGGCGTGAACTTATATTTTAAGTGTTCACATTTTCTTACTAGATATGCAGTTTCAATAACTGAACAACCTTCATTTTTATGCTTTTAACTAGGGTGCATGCGCACTATTTTACTTAAATACCATTTCAAAAACCATATTAGCTAACTTTAAAGACATTTTACTTATTACTATTTACAGAAAGTTCGGGTGTGTTTCTTGATTATTATTTTTAATATTCAATCGTTTGTTAATTTAACTATAACACTCACCTTTGATTATTCCATTCTTGAATAGCAGCATAGTCTTCAATTCCTGCTACTCCAGATTTGATTTTAAATACACCATCCCCAACATGTGCCCTCTAAAAATAAAAACTCTCGTTATAAAAATGTATAAAAACTCTCATGAACTTATTTATTATGTATTTAAAATGATAATCATACACAACGTTTTTGAATTATAACTCCTGAGAAATACAAACTTCTTTGCGTTAACTCAAAATAGGGTAAGTTTTGTCTTAATTTGTTTAACGTACCCATTACGTTAAAGTGCACACTTATCCATTTTTTTTTTCAAAAATAAACTTTTGGGTCAATGAAAACTTCAGATCCATAGTTTTTAGAAAATAATTTAATTTTAATTGTTTCGCTACCAATTTTCATTTAAGAATTAACATTGTAATAAAAAAAAACATTTTAAAGAGTGCTTTGGAATTTATTGGATAAATTCTTTTAAAACTACACACTATATCCCTCTAACATCTCTGCATTTATGACTTTATAATAATAAGTTCTGTCTTTAATAATACATTTTAGTTGACACATCTCTTGCCTATCCGTGTTCTGTCTAAGAGAAGTACTTCGAAAGTTTTGCCGTGGAAACTACTGAAACAGTTTATGTATGCTTAGATAATATAAGAATACATATTATCTAAAAGTATGCTTAGCGTATAGCGCAAATTGCATATAAATACTTCTGATATATAAAACTGGCTGGCTATTTAAGCAATAAAATAAAAGGACATATTTCTTTCCACCACCCTTCTACATGTCTACTTCCAGCTTTGGAGCCCAGTCAGTTAGGCATTCGCCTTACAAGCGAAAGGTCCCAGGTTCGGGTCGCAGGCATCGCCAAAATTACTGCCGACCTATAAACGGCCCTTGCAGCCAAAAATGTCCGACGAATAATACCCCGTGTGGAGGGAGTGCACGTTAAATATGCTCCGGAGTCCCATCACTGAGTACGATGTCGCCCTTAACGGTTACGTTGGGGTCGTTGGGTGCCTACTCAGGTGTCGGGTCGTCACTTTAATGTGGTTCTAAAATACGACGTCCGTCGCCTATAGCCCTCGTGTAGCTCCAGTGCAACGATAATTCAAACTAAACTAAACTAAAACAAATATACTTCTCACTTTCAGTTTCAACCTTTCAATACGTCTTTAATTTACCAATCAATCTTAAGCAAATCGTACAATACTCTTACCAATAAAAAAAAACCTAACCCAAACACTCCAACGGCCTTCACTAACCAGTTAAGATATTAATGATCCCGAGTGCATTAAGTACACACACTTTTTTTATAATAAGAATCCTATTCTACGGAATAATTTACCTCATGCAGAATACCAAACGTGTCATTGATTAGCCGAAGGGGCAGGTCTATAAAAGATTCGACCACTTTAGTAAGGTCAGCCACCATTGGTTCGTGATATCCTTCGTAGACTAGCTGTCTGACTGTCCGGTGGATTAGCAGGGTTTCGTTGTAGGATTCGAATATCCCGTTCATGAGTTCGCCTACGAAGGAGCCAAAGAAAGGGGGCATGTTGTCTTCTACGTAGTTGATCACTGCCTAGAAAAGGAAAATACGTAGATACAATCAGTATTGGGCATTAATCAATTAATTTGTCAATTATATTGTTAATCGACTAAAAAAGTAATTGTAATTAAATTAATTACAATTAAAGTAATCGCCATTGAACTTTTAACTGCACCTTGCAATTAATTTTATTAACCTATGTCAATTCTAACACAATTAAAATAATTGTAATTAACTTTTTTAGTTGTTTTATGAAAAAATTAAAAATAACAATAAATTTATGCATTAAAACGAAATGAGTAAATATTAAGGAAATTAAGCTGTAACTTAAGACGAATAAAAGTAGTTAATTGTTATTTTAATTAAAATTAAAACAATTGAAAAAAATTTCTCATTGTTACCACTACAGTTAAAAATTAAATAATTGTTAATTGTAATATTCCACAATTACAAGTAAAGAATTGCTAATTGTTGTGGTTGCGTTTACCAATTGTTAATCTTCAATTGTTCTTGCAATTAAAATTTGCCCAACACTTGATACAATAAGTTATTACAATAAGATTATCCGAACTCCTATTATCCGGAATGCAATGGCATCAATCTCCTTTATCCATCCATATTAGTAAAAGATCATTTAATTTAAATAACTCTTTCTTTAACCCTTTCAGTCCCAATGATGTCATTTGGCATATCATGTTTCTGATCATGATTAATTTAAAAAAAAATTAATAAGGTTGACCTCCATTAGGATTAATAGAAAATATTTTCGAATAGAAAAAGTTTGAAAAATCGAATGATGTGCTTTTTGATATCATAAATTGCTATAGACGATCAGAAAAAAATTCTTAAATAATGATACCAAATTGTCATTGGGTCTGAAAATGTTAATTTTTTTCTTCCATTTAACACGTACATTAAAAAACATTTTTTTCTGAAAATCAATTATCGTATTTTTTTCCAAATGAGAATCGTCTTGAGTTTCGGAAAGAGTTCGCTGAAAAATTTGAATATCACCTTGTCAATAAATCAGTTTATTAATTGCATATGTACGCAATAGTTCAAAGTGAATTCGGTTTTAAATTATAGTACGTGTTTTCAATTAGAGTAAGTGTTCTTTATTATAGTTCTAAGGTAATCATTTACAATATCTCTAAAAATACTATTTTCTGAAATATACACTCTTAAAACGAACGAGCGATTTTAACACAGTCTGATTAATTTTCACTCCTCCAGTCTGGAAAATGCACTTCTCCTTTTGGAGTGGATCCTTTGTGTGTTAAACCTCCGACAGGATCACTAAAAACGAGTGATTTTAACTCAATCTGAGTTAATATTCATTCCTTTCCAGTGTCGAAAATGCACTTCTCCAACTGGAGTGGATATCACTCTTGTTTTAAGAGTGTAGTGATATTTTCTGAAGTTTGACTCGCTTTGCGTAAACGGAATTGTAACGCCAGTCAAAATTTAACGGCAAATATTCTTTATAAAAAAACGTATAAAATCATAAAAATAATTTAGTAGTTTCACACATTTATTATAAAACCTTTATTTTTTAAAAAATAAGTTAAAATCCTCTGTGAATGTCTTCCGGTTAAATCTTTGTGAAACTACGGAATACTCGGTTGTTTAGAACATCATAAATATTGTAATTACGCTCTCCTATCTTTCCGCGTATTATTATTGTCAAGGAGTTTCTTTACGATGCAACATAAAGTAAAAAATGCACTTTAAATTAATATAATAATGACTTCCGCTGCATAAACCTGTCTATTTATATTAATAAAAAATAAGCTTTCTTAGAAAACATAGCTTATTTTGCGACAAAGTAATTTAACTTGATTTTAAATTTCAGCAACTAGCTCATTATTCAGATTATTTTACTTGATTTATAACTATGGAATCAAGTGTATTTTTTACAATAGTTGTATTCAGTGTATTCTTTACGATACTTCCCACACTTGTTTTTCCATGTCTTGTTAGCAACTGACTTAAATATTAAGACCCAACAAGTATTTTTTTATGAAATATAAAATTTAACTTTGGTTTCAAATGTTTTCATCCCTTTAGTGGGCCGATAAAATGGGTACAAAGCATGCTTAGGAATGGAGGTTCCGCGTGAGGCTGAGACCACCTTACAGGGATATATGCCTAGCATCCCAGAGCCCTAGGTCACGAAAGCTGAAATGTGCATGGCAGGCCTTGGCCCAGTAATGGACTGTTGCGCCGAGGAGTTTAGGATTTCAAATATGTTTCGAAATTTCTTATGATTACACACATCAACATTTATAATTAAAGGTAATCTGCTTATATACTGAATTTATAGTGTTTTATATAAAAAAAGGTTCATTAAAAATGTGTGTTTGATGATTCAGTTTTTTTAAAATGCATTACTTTAAATTTTATATCGAAAACTTAACTACAAAAAACTTTTTCCTGAAATACCAGACATACATAACATACAAATGTTATCATATATAACATACCAATTAATAACATTAATATACTTACTAATAGTGGCCCATTAAGTGTGTATATCATTTCTTCCTGATCACCAACTGACAGTTCTGGTACAAAAACGTATTCTTTTACATCTTTATATGTCACGGTACCATCTTCTTCATCCCAATTCATTTCCTCTTTTAACCACCGACCACTGAAACAAATAACAATTATAAATAATTTAAATGAATTTCAATTTTTTATTAATAAAAACATCAGTTTACTCTTTGTTTTATGATTTCATACAAGCTTTTGAGTTTGACCTTTTGTTTGTATAAGAATTAAATTTTTGGCAACTAAAATTACTTGATATTTATTTCATGTTTTATTTCATTTTTATCTGTATTATCTTTATGCAATTCATCCTGCAATTAGTTTTAGCACTTTGGAGATATGGAGTAATGTGTTATGGGCATTAAGTTTTTAATTGATTCAAATTATTTTATAGATTCAAAATAAATTTATTTTGAGGAGTTTTCAATGTCAAGGTCACTGCTCGTAGCAAAAAAAAGTAATGAAATTTTATATTTTAATTGCAATTTTTCTCTTTTCAATAATTGTTAGAAACTTTTAACATAAAATAAAGCGAAACCTACCACAAACTACAGAACCATCTATGTGCAATTATGTATTTTAAAGTTTCTGCACTGCCTTAAAAAAAAAACTTGCGATACCGCTTTTGGCATGAGAAGACACTTTACAACTAAAAATAGCTGATTTTGAGACTTAAAAAAATAAGACTACTTACAGGTTTACTTCTCAGCCGGATACAGCTGTCTAAATTAAATGTTTCAAAATATTGTAGTTACTTAAATCGTCACTTGACTGAGGTTCTAAAATACGATGCCAAGTCGCCAATAGCCCTCGTGTGGCTACAGTGTGACGATAATTCAAACTAAAAACTCGATACTTAATATCCATATTTCTTAAACCAGTAAAGTGACCGATCAAAAACATTTTTTACTGTTTTTTTCTTTAAAATATGTTAAAATAATTTTTTATACTTTGTTTACAAAAAATGTTTTTCGGGAATTGTTTATTTTAATTAAGTTGGTTAACTAAGTTTTGGATTCGATTAGTATAATTTTAAACAATAAGTTTTAATAAAGTATAACTTGGTTACTCACCGAAAAACATATGGGCCAAGCTCTTGTAGAATTGGTTTGTGCCCCTTTTTGGAAAATTCTTCTGGATTTGTGATGTTAAAAATGTAAATTTTCTGGAAAATGGGGATAGGTAGCTCTTTCCAAATGTCATAGAATTCATTTCCGGGTTTTAGTATTAATTCCTAGGAGGTAAAGTACAAGTTGTAGCACTATGTTTTGTAGCTTAAAAAATTTACATTTCTTTAAGAAAACTTAACATACAAAAAACATTATATTATAGAGAGTTCATACTTGTAAAAATAAAATGTCACTTACCTGTGTAAATATCAAGTAAAAGCAGAGAAAATAATACAACTGACAAATATGACTTTTGGAGTAAGAATTACTAAAATGTATAGAAAATTTTAAGATATATCGATTGGAAGGAAATTTTAAATTAATCGATAAAACTGGTGGAATTCAGTGAGCAAATTCGTATCGTTTCTACAGATAAATGACATACAAACACAAAATAACATGTGATTTTTCTAAAAATTCATATTTTTGCCGTTACATCTTCGTATAATGTGATACATGAGAATAATTATAAAAAACATTTTACAAAGAACAATTTCGTAAATAAGATTTTTTTAATTAGTATCTAATAATATTTTGCACCAATTTTACAAATTTTAGGCGATTAACGGAGACGTGGAAACTTAACAATGACATAGCGTAAATTTTGTTTTTTGACCACGGTACTCTTATTACTATAAGAAAAGGGAAATGAAATAAAGAAAACGTCGTTGACTAAAGCTTAATATGGCAATCTTGAGAATATGCAAATACAAATTGTTATTTCTGACTTAATGAGGTAGTAGTATCATTAGTAATTCTATTCGAATAATATAAACGTGAAAAATCTATTTGAATAAATAATGAGGTTAATAAGATGGATACCGTTGAATGCCATACTGAGCATTAGTTGTGGTTAGATTTTTTTAATATTACCTACGTTTTTAACAGAAATAAAAAATTATCAAAATACAATTTTTAAAAATATCCAATCATTTTTTATAAAATATTAAAATTATTTAGTTATTATTCCTTTCTGAACCTTATTAATATATAATATGAAAATTATTTTTTACTGTATTGACATAAAATAAAATTTGTATTGGAAGCCTTAACTATAAAAGAATATAAACTGGCATCGAAAAGAAAGCGAAATGACACTCAAAAAAATAAATATATATAAACTTTAAAATGTTACTAAATTGCACACATATAAATCAAAGATTAAACTTACATTATTTCCGCATCTTATAAAAAAAATCTACAACTTTTCCTCTTATTGATAGATAGTATATAAATATAGGCCGCTGAATCTCACCTAATTTGCTATCGCACAAAAATGTTGTAAGAAAAATTGAAAGTTAAAAGGTGATGTAGAAGAAGTTACAAGAATAACGAAGTATTAAATTCAACTGTTATTTAAAATACACAGGAATATAATGCTCTTTATTTTAAAATATTGTTATTAATGGGCAATTATTTTCCAATTCAGTAATATTTTCCTTCACAGTACATTAAACTTCAGTTTTTAAAACTTGTGTTAAAATTTCACTTCTACATTTTATTGGTAACTATTTTCGTAGCTATACTTAGTGTAAATTAAAATCATTTTTATGGGAAAAGTTATCTCGAATGGTTGTTTTTAAGGTTGTTTTTTTAGACAATGATTTTCACAATTTTGTTTCATGCAAAAAATCCGATATTAAATTATTAACCTTATAATGTAGTTTCACCAGTTTTCTTTTATAAACAATTTAAGGAAGTGTTTTTTTATTACAAAGGGTTTTAAACTTCGAATTACTATAGGTTTTTCATTTAACTTTTTCTTCAAATATATATTTATTACAATTATTTACTAAGTATTCTTATAAAATAAAATCATTTTGCAATATACAAATTATTATCCCCGCAAGTTATCAGATACAGATCATTATATTTAAAAACAACATAATCTTAAACCCACTGTTCGTAAAGGAAAACTTTACTATCCCATCTTTAGAATCGAAAAGGAAAGTTTATTGGTGGTGATGAAAGTATCAGGTTTCTCCCTATCCTCTGAGCATCTTCGCGGAAAAAAGAAAATTACCTGAGACTTATCTTTTGATACCTGAAACTTATCTTGTTACTTTAAGTCTTCAATACTCGCAATAAAACACTTTAATGTGAGGGATGCTTGTAATGTTCTTTATTGCTTTTGGACAGAAAACTGTTCTTTTGATTGAGGAGCTTTGTAGCAGTAGGGGAAGTTATGAAAAATCGCAGTTTCTTTGAAATAAATTTTTAACTTTTATAAACGAAACGTTAAATATTTTGTACGAAGTAGTTAGCAAGATAATTTGTAAGGAAAAATAGTATTTTTTGTTACAAACTCGCATGTTAAGTTATGCGGTTTGATTGTTTCATGTAATAGTAGAAATAAATCTTATAAATATTTTTATATAGCGTATCGAATATCTTGTATGCTACACAAAAGTGAACTGAATAAAAAAAAGTGTGAATTTTGACGCAATTCTAATGGAACTATTAAAGCAAAAAAAAATATTCAATAAATTTTAATTGTATGTCAAAACTTATAATTATCTATAATTTTCAGTACATATAAATTATGTAAAAATGTATTAATTTTTAAATAAAGTGTTTAAATTTATTTTAATTTGAGTGGCAAATACTAAAACAAATTCACCCTTGACGCTTTCATTTATATACTTACTAGAATTAGTGGCAGTTCAGGAAATATATATTGTTAGCTTAGACAAATATATTTACCTCAATTCTTATTATTTTTTTGCCTTCAATCAAAACAGATTTTTCTAACAAATGCAATGTGCTTCCCTATTACTTAACAAGCCTACTTTACTACCTCTTACTTATACAGATAAATTTTACTTTAAAAAAATTACATCTAAAGAAGTAAAACTAAAGCAAGCCAATAAATAACTAGGTTAGACTAACCAGTGAATGAACGTTTAAGGCGCTGCGTTCGCCAGTGAATAAACACCAGGACATAATGACCATTACAACCAACCATATGTCAGATAGCTTCCTAAGTAGATGGGAGGAAGTCAGTGTTGCCAATCCATCTAGTGGAATGATTTCCAATGTTTATTTTTTAATTATACAGGTTGGTTATAAAATAACGCTCGCTATTCGGAGTGGTCTGTAGCTTGAATGAATAATCCAAATGCATCAAAAATTGAGACACTAATTAAGAAGGGGGTAAAAGAATAGAATCATAAAAAGGACAGAATCCTAAAAAATTATCATAAAAAAGAATAATCATAAAAAAGAATAATCATAAAAAAGAAACTCGTCTCTTGACCAAGGTTCTAATTACGAGGCGTAGCCAATTATGGCTAATTACGGCCAACACATCCAATTACGCCTCGTAATGTAGAACCCTGGTCAAGAGACGGGTTTGTTTTTTACGGTTCCATTCTTTTTCCTCCTTCTTGATTAGTAAGTGTCTCAAAGTTTTTTGAATTTGGATTATTCATTAAAGCTACAGACCACTCCGAATAGCGAGCGTTATTTTATAACCCCCCTGTATTTACCAAATGTTCATTAACTGGGGCCTGTTCACTCACTATTCAGTCTACCCTATACCTAGAAACTTATAAATCAGGCATCAGTTTCTTTTTTTTAATGCATAGTCATAAGAGAATTAATTTTGGAATTGCTTACGTGGTGTGTGTAGCATGAGCCTAACAGATTCACCTTGTACAAGGTCATCTGAAATGGACATTCAGACGTAGGTCCCATCTTCAACGTTCAATCTTACACGAAGCTAACTACATCAGTCATGACACCAAGCACAGCCTGACAGTTGATTACTGCAGGGTGAAGCTAAGAATCGATGCGACGTGACTGAACTGCAAATCAGCAAGCACCGTTTGTCGTTCGTGGACACAAAGACATTTGGAGTTTTGCAACTTTACAATGACTTGATGAACATTGAACTCATACGGTTTTTGTTAATTTATCATCACTCAAGGAAGTGATTTATTGGATGAGCGGAAATATAATATCTGGTGTCTAATGGATATTTTCACGCTTTTCGACGCACTTTGATGTCCAATTAAACATCTTCATTGTGCCAATAAAGTTGGAAAGTTGAAGGGTAACCGAAAATGTCAAGATCAAAATTAGCTTTTTTGCATTTGAAAAAGGTTGAAGAAATATACCAAAGGGTCATTATAATTGTAATTTGAATCAAAAATCATTATAATTGTAATTTAAATCAAAAATCATTATAATTGTAATTTAAATCAAAAATAAGTCAAATTTTCTTTGAATTAATGTTTTTTTTAAGTATCGCAGCTGAAGACGTTTTATTGAAATCTGAAGAATACATTGAATTGATAATGATTGAATTGATAAAGAATCATTAACGGTGCAATGCGTTATCAATTACCATCACATATAACCTTGGTAAATGATAGATTAAAGTTGATGTTGGCGGTCTTTCAATATTTTGCATTTTGCTATCATTACATTTAATACGTTAATGACTTCTATTGAAAATAGTTATTATTAACGTTTATTAACCCCTTTGAGGGGAAGTTTAACACTTCTCGTCCTTTTCTCACACTCTGTGTTAAGTCTATGGGACAGGTTTTTTTTCATATTATCTCTTCTTTCATTTTATTTATAGTATAACTAGCAGTATGGTACCGCCTTACTGGGAACCCGTTAACTTCGCATTGCTTTCCTTTTAGAGGCATGCTTACTTGTGAAAAAACACTCAAAATCAAAACAAAATTAAATTCGTTTTGGCGCATGCGCACTTAAAAAAGCAAACACTAATAGAGGATGAAGCAGACTTAGGGCGCGAGCGTATATCTCAACCAAACTCAATCAATCAAACTAATAGAGGATGGCGTCAAGCCCCCGTTTCGGCCCGGTCCATGTATTTTCAAGCCCTGTTATGGTCCCGCAATCCCACGTGAATGACGTTTTTTTTTTTAAACTAATTATATTAATTAAAAATCACAATCAAATATGAAAAAACTAAGCCTCAGGTGCACACGTAGGTATCAAAAGGAATGTATATTAAAAATTTCGAATTTTTTAGAGCTGTCTAAATAGGTCTTTTGCGATCCACAGACATACACACAGACAGACACACAGACAGACTCTTTCTTTTATTATTATAGATTCACAAAATTTGATTAATTAAAAAAATATATAGATGGATAAAAAGAAAAATATAACACGAGATTAAATGAAAAGGTTGCATATTAAGAACCCTATTAAAGTTATTAGATTTTTCTAATGAAAAAAAACAGTAGTTGATAATGATTACACTGTAAAAAATTTGGCATGAATTTACTAACGATTACTTAGTAACTTTACAGGTATCACACCATTTACTAGAAAATCACCTATAACCAATCTCTGATAGTAAGTATACTAAAGAAACTACTGTAGTAATAACTAAGTAAATTGATGTAACGCCTTACAGCGCCCCCTATCTATCTTTTCTAGAGATTATATATCGCAACGATAAGAAACCGAAAAACGTGGGCTTTTTTATTTTTGTATATAAAAACTACGTTAAATTATTTCGAAAACTTCATATCCGAAAAAAAAATGAATCTTAAAATTTCTTAACCAATAACATAAAACGCCTTTAACGATCAAGATTTTAACCTCTTTATTTACACGCAATCAAAATGCAAGTCCCCGATAGCAGAGAGGACTAACGCGCAGTTCCACGGATCCCGATAATCTTGGGTTCTGTCCTCGGGAAATTCGAAGTAAAACCTGACTAGCAGAAAAATTAGTGGCGCCCTCTTGTTTTAAACTTTTGTAACCAGTTTACTACCAGTTTCTTTGTAAACATACAAGAAATTCCCCTGTAAATCTACTACATTTTTCTTAGTATAACTTACTAAGCTTTAATTAGTAATATATACACATATTTCTTATGTAACACTACTAAAAAAACTTATGGAAGCTGAGTTTCCTAGAGAATTCTTAGTAACCTTACAGATATTTTTTTAGAGTGTAGTTGATTCTAGTTGCAATGTGCTCGTATGTAAGGCATACATTGTTTCCTAAATTTTTATACATTTACCAGAAGATGGTTTTCATCTGAACTTATGATATAAATCCTTAACTTGCTAAAAGTTCATGCAACTAAAACTTATAAGGTAGCCATCTTATTTTGCTTTTCATTATAAAACTATTATGACAGATAACTTTTAAACTTAAGTCAAAATTTTTAAATTTAAGATCAATGACCCCCGAAATAATCTGAAATTTGCATATGTCCACCCTGAAAACCGTCTATAAGTTCTCCATATGACGGAAGGGTCAGTCGCTTCCATCAAATCTCTGACGTCATACCCGCCAAATATAAGACATGCAATTTGCGAGATTTAAATACTATGTGTTTACAATTTCTGGCTTCACTCTTTCAACTTTGGTGATAGGTCTCGAGAACGTGTCCTGTCACTCGCATTTGCATGCAATTTTCTTCTCAACAGAACTGTTCTAGAACATTGCAAGAAATTCCGATTTGAATGGACAAGCTCATTTAAATCTTGCGTGTTAAATCGAAAACAACAACAGCGCTGCCTAGCAGAAAATGTCGGATTATATTGGCAATTGACGTCAAGGCTTACGTAGTAAATTTAAGTTTACTTCAGGTTATCGGACTTTTACCGGTTACAATATCTTAAAAGAATATTAAATTACTCGTATTATACCACTATTTGATTACTTTTCTGAATAGTTTTATAATTTATAAAATAATCTTTTGATTAGAAACGAGTAGTTACACACGAAACTCGCATTCTTAAACGAAAAAATACGATATATTATGACCCTGTGCGTTCATTGGCGACATAACCCAATTGAATTAACTATCGTCAAAAGTCGCCAAGTAACGGGCCGGGCCCTACGTTTTAGTTTTACTTCGGAGACTGTGAGTTTTGCAGCTACAACCTTCATTTGAAAATGCTTTGAATTAATATTCAATAACTGGAAGGTATTTGATCCAAACCTTTTCTTACTAAATTTTCCACTTTAGGCAATTTAGTCATACATGTTCAATTTACAATAAATAACCTTTTAGGTGTTTTTTCTTCACCAATAACTTTATTTCAAGATTTTCTTTTCAAACCCACTTAGTTGCTTTGTTTACAAAGCCTTATTTAACCTTATTTAAAAATAAAATGACCTTATACCTAACACCTTATTTAAAAATAAAATGCATATTCTTTAATTTTTAGTAGTTTCCAAAGAAGATTTTAAATACATCCTACAGTATCCATACTATAAATTACGTCACTAAATCCGCCTAGAAACAATTTTTATCCTGAATCCTTGCAATAAACATGTGATAAACTGCTGATTTATAATTATGTGAAAAATGGCTAAACTTTCACTTGTAGTGTTATACCTAACCGCCTATTTTATGGGACGTTTAATTAAGCGCATTTAACGAAGTCAGCAAAACATCATTAGTATTTCCTAAGTAACTAATTATGACGTCGGGTGACTCAATGTTTAACAACCACATTAAAAAGCAATTAGTTAAAATTGAGCTGATTATTGTTTAAAACAATTTGATGTAATTATGGATCTGTGCTATATTTTCTTTGTTGGAATAAATAGTGTGTTTTTATGTACAATATATTTGTAATTATTTTTTTAATACCTTAATTTTTATTTTTTTATGAATATTCAGTGTATATTAGGAGTTTCCGGGTGTTTGGACGGTAGCAGTAAACTTAAATTAAAATAAATTGTAATTAAATTATTTTTTTTATTTGATCTCGGCAATATTTTGTGGATTGACACATTTATTACATCAAAATATTCTAATTCCCAATATTTTACTTCCATAGAAGGAGGTTTTGATTGCACAATCCATAAAAAATATAACCAGTATAACTTGTAAGAAACTTTAATAGGATTCCTTCTAGATAAAAATAGAACAACATTTGTATTATTGCGCATTATTCTATTAAGACCGCAAAGATATTGCAACCAAATATGATTTGCCAATGCGTGATCCTTTATATTACGCAAAGGATAACTTTGTTACAAGTATTTTATTTACCATAAATAATAATCTTCTGGGACCAATAATTATTATCCCCATTAACAAAGAAAACCTGTATTGCCCTCCAACTTAGTAGTCGTTTTACAAGTAACAAAGTATGTAAAAGTGATTTTTGACATAAGAGTTCAAGTACGTGTTATGCTAATCAAAGAGAATGAATATCTTAAAAAGCCCAATGGAAAAAAAATTAGATGCATTAAAATAAATATATTTCTCTCGACATTTAAAAGAATGAAGTTTGTATCTTAGGCAAATACAAATCCTAAAAAAACTTACCTTTTCGAGCACTGACTATTTTATAGCTATGTAATTGTCATGCTTATTTCTTACCTTTGAAGAAAAGTTGCAACCCACAAACTAAATTTATTACATTAATAAATTTAAAAGGAAAATTTCAATTATTTCGTTAACTTTTAGTTATGGATTTAATCTACGTTATTCTTTAGTTAATGCTTTACATACCAAATTAATTAGATTTTTTGTATAAAGATTATGAACAGCAAAATTCAGAAGCGATATTGCAGCATCAAACTACGCAATACTTTGTTCTTTATATTTTAATAGTAACGATTGGTTATTGTTAAGAGAAAGCGTTGCATTGCTTAAACGTATTCTAATTTTAAACTAACACATAATCATTAAATAAAAACAGTTGCTTAAAATATTAACCTCTTCACTCTAGAGGTATACATTAGAGGATAAAGTTACTTTATTACTATAAATCGAAAGCATAATACGCAGGAATATAGTATTAGGCAGTTTTGGGCATTAATCAATTTGTCAATTATTTTGTTAATTGACTAAAAAAGTAATTGCGATTAAATTAATTACAATTAAATTAATCGCAATTAAACTTTTAATTGCACCTTGCAATTAAATTAATTTTATTACCGTTATGTCAATTGAAATTCACAATTAAAATAATTGCAATTATTTTTTTGTTTTATGAATCAATTAAAACTAACAATTAACTTAAAGTATTAAAACAAAATGAATAAAGATTTATGAAAATTAAGCTGTAAGTCTTAGACTTAAGACGAATAAAAAAGTGGTTAATTGTTACTACTACAGTTGACAATTAAGTAATTGTTAACTGTAATTTTCCACAATTACAATTGATGAATTTTAGCTGTTGTGGTTAAATTTACCATTGTTAATCTTTAATTGTTCTTGCAATTAAAATTTACCAAACACTGGTATTAGGCACGTGCGGTATTTTAAGGTTACACATTCCTTGGTCCCTATACCTTTATAAAAAGAACCTACTTAGTATTATACGAAGGACTGTTCCCTAAGGGTTTTTGAACTTGTCCTCACATCAAAACCTCCCCCTGAGTTTACCTCACAAGCCCCGTGTCAGAGAAATTACCAGAAATTTCAAAAGTACAACGATGTGCTGACAGGACAATTACACGCCCCTATGTCTATTATAAGGTAACTTAAAAGTCCTTGACTTCTAACTAAAGTCCTTAAGAGATCGTTGGTAGGCTTTTTCAGTATAATTATATAATTTTTCCCTTTTCCGGCCTCATATTGCAAGGTCCAAGAAGAGGGACCTTTTGAGACCTGTCATAATCTTGTTGGTGCATTGATATATCATATCGCAAAATCTCCGGATGCCGTAATGTGAACTCTAGGGGGGTTGACCTGAGAATTTAAGATTTTTTTATGGCAAAGATGTCGGTTTTTGTTGATTGTAATCTCGAAGGGAAAGTCATAGCATGACATTGCAAAGTTTTGAAAAATTGAGGATGAAGAAATTTATAGTTATGACTACTACTAAAAATATAACTTTTGTGAAATTTCAATTTGAAAATAAAATTGAAATTTGCTCTAACCATTAATGCTACTGTAAATAAGAGAATTAAGGGGATTTTAAATTCGTATTGTGTTCTTATGTATGTTTTTTGAATACATTTTAACTAGTTTACAGAGCCTTAACATTTCAAAAAATGGAAAACCTTTATTTGCCAATATGGTTTTCCAATTAATTAAGTTTTATATTTGTTTCTATAATTAACAAAGTTATTACACATGCTTAATTTAAGGAAGTAATGATCTACGCAATAATTCAACACAAACACACGCTATTAAAAAATAACTCTGTTCCCTTATAAAACATTTTATGCATTGTGGTGAAATATTGGCAGTTCAAGGTTATAAAATCATAATATTTGTTGCAGAAAACAAAATCTCCGACGTATCCTATTTTGAAAATTGACAGGTACGGCAAAATATAACATTATTTCCTCGAGTGGTCACTTTAGGCTGGAAGTTCTTAAAAACCCCTTTGTAGAGATAATGTTAAATAATAAAACATCCTATTCCACGTTGCTTGCTTTCGGAAAAATTACTGAACTAAAAATTCAATTTTAAAATGGCTTCGAATGATAATTCAGTCCATTATTAAACTAAAAATTCATTTTTGGGATTATTTACATTATTAAAATACGAAAATATCAAGGTTTTAAAAATGAGAATTATACGCTTATGTTTAGTAAAATCATTCACTCATATTAAATATAAAATTGTTCTATATTTGAAACCGTATTTTCAAATTTGAGTACGTGATACTGTCAAAGACATTTGTTTCATGGAATCTAGTTTCTTCACAAATTCACATAATAAACACTCACCCTAAAGAGATAGTGTACATGGTTAATAAAAAAATACTTCTTTATGGACTGTAGAATACTCGGAGAGATTTTGTGAAAAATTTACTCAGTTTTGACTTGTAATATTTTGTATCAAGCATGTATATTTTTAGTGCATTGGGGGCACAAATAAAAATTATATTTCAAATTGCGATTTCCCGAGCACTTGATTGAGAGCTTTACTTTTTGGTTTGCAATAAGGAATTTAATTTTAAAAAATATAGATTTTTGGACAAGTTAAAAATCCTTTTTGGTTGACAGAAACAAATGCACTGTAACTGTTTGCAATTTTTATGCGTTTTTGAGAACTTTATTAAATTTTGCTTTAAAATACGTTTTCTTTCAATTGCATTCCAGGGATTGTAATGGTATTTATTTTGTCAGCGATATTTTTTTTAATAAACTCTATTGTAAAAACTCCTAGTCGAAAGAAATAGCTATTTAAAGTATACTATAAACTGTTAAAAAATATAATACTTTGTAATTTTGTCATAAAATTTCATTTCATGAGAAAGAATAATTTTCAAATTGGAACAAGCACAAAAGAGATGCTTCAAAAAAAATGTCAAAAGCGCTGTAAAGTTATTGAAATAAAACAAGATCAGAGTGCAACTGTTATCCCAATCGCATGTAAAGCACATCTTGTAGAAGGAAGAAAGCAATTGAGAACTAAACTACATAATATTCAGCAGAAAGGGAAAACCTACCTACTGCGTCCAGAGCAAAGCCAAGGACAAAAACAAACCTGATGCAGAGGTCATAAAAACTAGATGTCTTGCTACAATATTTCGCAGGTCTTTACACCAGGTATTGCATTGTCTTACTATATAATGAGTTTCGGGGAGGTTTGTTTTAAAGTGTGGTGGTATTTAGCTAGTTTCCCTATTGGCGGTGTTGACAGGTAGGCTTGTCTAGTAATTGATGGCTGCACGTTGGCGAACGCATGTTGTTGCACGTTGGACAACGCAATTATTTAGGAAAGCGGCTAACTAAGCCAGTTAGAGTAAATTTTTGGATAATTTTTAATTAGAAGGGGAGGAATTAGTTAATAGATGGCCTTGCTATTTTTTTGGAAAAGAATTACAGAAAAACAAAATTTGTTGTTTTGAATGGGTTAAAAAAAATATGAGTTAACAAGTTACTTGATGAGTATATTTTTTTTTTTTTTTAACCCTGGGGATTAATTGGAAGTAATAAGTTAACGGATAGACCTTGCTAAATCTTAAAAGAGCCAGCTAGATATTTAATTTGCAGGATTTTAATGGGTTTGATTTTTATGCGGTTTCTAAACTCTTTTGGGGATAATATTGCATATTTTTTGGCTCCTTGTTTGAATAATGAAAAAATGTGGGGGAAAATACTTATGCGCGTGTATGGTCTTAATATGTCTTTTTAACATTTAAGTTCGATAAATCTTCTTGGGTTAATTAAAAATATATACGAGTAAAATATCAATTTCATGTTTGTAAAGTAATGCGTTTATGTGAGAAAACTTAAAAAAAATTTCATCGTTACTCAATGTGATGGGTTAAAATGTTTTTATTTAACTATTCAAATTCGTAAAGGCTAAAGAACTTTAAAATAAGCTGTGTTATATGAATAAAAAATTCTTCAGACACCTCTCAAAACCTTGGGATATATCTCGATATCATTCATAAAATTGTGTCAAGTTCTTAAATGCGTAAAATTAATTTGAAATATTCTGCGAAAATGAAAACATATAAATCTAGAGTTTCACAGTGTCGTCAGGGTTTTTATGTTTATGTAAATTTCAACTACCAAATTTTATTTTTAAATATGAATAATGCATAGCTGTTTTTCCTTTTGGGAATAAACAAGAACCTTTTATAAAGTAAACATACACACTTGACCTGTTAATTTACATTTTAGTTGCATACTTAGCATGCATAATAAATGAAGCTAAAACAGTTTTTAATGATGTGTAAATAGGCATGGTGGCATGGTGATAAACAGTAGGGTGTACAATTTTTGAAACATTCAAGACTTTTCAATGAGTGAACGAAATTAAGAAATCTTGTTTATAGAAAGATATGGAGTATATGTATGTATTTTTATTTGACAGACTTATTAACAATAATTAATTAATTATTTAACAACGATAATCGAAATATTAAGTGTTAGGAACCTTAGGAAGACGATTTGAGGTTTTTTTTAATTCATTCAGTTTTTGTGAGGGCGTATTAAACATCTCTTTTTATTCAGTTCCCAAATTTTTCCGTAATATTTAAACAAAATTATAACGCAATGAAGAAAATAGTAAAATTTCTTTTATTGCATAGGTATTGAAATCGTCGAATGTCTAGGATATTAAATTATCTACTGCCTTAAGATATGTGATATCACCATTAATAATCGAACATTAACCGACTCGTATTAGTTTTCAATGTCTTGCACATAAATGAAAAATATCTTATGCTGTGATAAAAAAAAAAGCATGCGTAAGGTTGGCATAGAAAACAGATACAACTGCAAAAAAAAAATGCTCATTTACATATATAAAAAATTAATAGCCATTCAAGAAAATATTTCAACTCTTCTATATTTAAATTTATTAGGATGAAACCCGCAAGACATGAGACAAAAATGCATCTAAATTTATCACATACAATTAATGACTGGAACGGGTAGTGACAATTAAACACTGTCCTATAAATCAAATTCGAAATACTCTAAATCGATTTGTAATATTATATTCTTAGAAACATCGATGCTAACTGCATTCATTAAAAAATTGAAACCTAAGAAATATGAAATAGCACTCTATCTTCGAAGTATAGCGCTACTTGACAGGTATAATTGATATGCATTCTCTGCGACTTCATTATTTTTCATTAATTCTGATCATGTTTCATAGAGATTAATAGATGGTGGCAATTCTGCTTTCTTAAAACCTACGATGCTTACATAAATGTTTAAAAAATTATCCTAGCATTGAAGAGGAAGGTTGATATTGATAAAAAAACAGCTGTTTCAAAATTAGGGAAAGTAGCCAGTGATCGCAATTTTCCAAAACAAGGAAATTATATTGGAAATTGATCGTAAACTAGTTTTGTAATAGGGTGGTAGTTATGACAATCGATATTCAAGTATTTTCGCGACATTTTGAAAAAAAAAGTATGGTTTTCTTTTTTCTTTTTTAAAGCTCTTCGGGTTTCCCAGGTAATTGTATATATTGTAATATTTTAAAACATTGTTTTGTTTGTAAAGAATTTTGCAATAAAGTAAGTTTCAAAACTTTAAACCATAAAAAATTATGACATTTTTCATATTTCGCGTTTATTGTTAGTTTGAAGTTGGTAAATATTCTACATAACAGTTTTACAGTGTTGATTTAGCTTATATCTAAACACAGCAAAATGCCATTTTTCAACAGTTTGAAATTGTGTAATTGTACGATCATTTCCTTAAGGGGTCTAAGGAGTCTTAAAAATGTGCAAAGAAGATACTACAAAGCATAGTTTGATCTTTCATGTCATTTTTTAACTACTCAATGTATAAGTATAATTTTTTTATATGTAATTCTACAAGATTTATTTATTATAAAACAAGTTTTAAAATTTATGAAACTTTAGCCAAAACTAAAATAAATGATATTAAACAAGAAGCTATTTGAACACATTGTGATTAGGCTTGCGCGGCAAATTGTGAAGTCAAAATTGAAAAAATGACCAAGAAAATGACTTTATATTGTACAAATATGTACAAACAAAGACTTATACCTAAATTCTCAGCTCAATTTTAATCAGAAATTATTTTAAAAATAATTTAAAATCAAAAATTTTAAATTTTTATTAATTTTTTTAGAAAAAAGTTCTTAAAATAATTTCTAATTAAAATTGAGCTGAGAATTTAGGTATAAGTCTTTGTTTGTACATATTTGTACAATATAAAGTCATTTTCTTGGTCATTTTTTCAATTTTGACTTCACAATTTGCCGCGCAAGCCTAATCACAATGTGTTCAAATAGCTTCTTGTTTAATATCATTTATTTTAGTTTTGGCTAAAGTTTCATAAATTTTAAAACTTGTTTTATAATAAATAAATCTTGCAGAATTGCATATAAAAAAAATTATACTTATACATTGAGTAGTTCAAAAATGACATGAAAGATCAAACTATGTTTTGTAGTGCCTTCTTTGCACATTTTTAAGACTCCTTAGACCCCTTAAGTCAGGATATTTTTTTTTTCAATTCCGGAGTACAATTGTAACTTAAACTACCTACAAAAAAAGGCACAGTTTAACTCGTAAATTTTATCAAAAGTAATTATATTATTTTTATTTATCGTATATTTCACAAAATAAGTATTTTAAGGATGGAATATTTGGTTTTAATTAAAAAATATAAATGTTAATAATGTATCAATACAATATTCAATCAAAGTTTAGTGCATTGTAGTAATTAATTTGAGAAAAATATTTAAGCCAAATTATGATAATGACTAAAAGCAATATTGAATGTAAAAACCATAATTAAATGATAGCTTTCAAAAAACTTTTACTGAACTATGAAGATAAACAAAAATGTGGGTTCATTATAACCAAAAGTGGCACAATTTTGAGCCGTTATGCGTACCAAAGCAATTGTTGAACCAGGAGAAAAATTACATAAAAGTTAACTTTTATAATCACTCGCTACTTTCCAGATAAACGAAAGTGTGGTTTTAACCGTACGTGAAGGAATTTTTCGATAGCGTTTCGACCTTGTCACTTTGCTTAAGGGATTTATTCCCTTTACTTTTGGGGGTAGAACGGAAAGTCACGTGCTGAAGATTAAGTGTTTCGATAACATTTAAATGGGAAAACGTGTTTGTCAAAAAATGTCTGACCTTCGACACCTTTGAGGTTTTGGAAGTTATTTTTATAATATTGAATGTGTGCTACTGTGATAGTCTTTGAATATCTTGTAGAACTTTAAGATGGTCATCGGCTATTAATTTCTGCTGCTAAATTTCCAATGGTATTCTAATACATTTGTTTTCTGAATTGAAAATGGGTTTCTACGTAATTAAAAAATCCTTGAGTATGTTCTATTCTACTTCAAATAAATTCCCTAGTTTCATTTTATGAATATAAAAGTATGCTTCATAGTTTAAAAAAGTATTTTTTAGTAGTTAATACTATGCGAGGATTTTAATAATAACATTTTGTACCGTAGCGCATTTTTTTTTTAGATTTCTTGAAATAGCCTCATGCGAGACAATTTCTAGTTACCATATATATTATATACACTATATATTTTTATGATGTTGAAATTATTCGTTTATTGATATTTTGCTTCAAAATTAACTGTTAATTTTTTTTATCATTACATGTGTGCAAAATTTTGTTCTAAATTATAGGATTATCTGTGAGGTACTACTGCAAAGTAGTTTGATTTTGAAATTTCATATAAATAATAATGTAACACTTATTTTATAAAAATAGTACAAAGGCATTTTTAAATGTAAATGATTGAGTCATGCATAAATTTCTAGTCTGAAACCTACATCTTTTACAACACAGCGAACGCGTTAAAAACGAGCAATTAAAATTTTGCTACTGCATGCACATTACCCTGCATTAAGGGTTAAGAAACTTTGCAATAAGGTTTGAAAGAAGAATAAAAACATTTGTTGGTTAGTAGAACAAGAAATGTGTTGGACTTCAGTTTATAATTAGAAGTTTTACTAGATAACGATACCGAGAAAATCTTGTACAAAACGAGATCAGGCTCAACGTGATTGTCATGCAAATAAATTTGTATCTTCTCTGAGGATAAGAACTATTAAACATTTTCCCGACAACCTCGAAAGAGTTCACTGTCTTTTTTTTATATAAATGAAAAATTACAGGAAACTTTTGTGTTGACATTAATATGTTTCATTATGAAAGTACATATTTTATCCAAGGACAGCCAAAAAGGCAGCGCCAAAGGATTCTTTTGCCCCAAAAATCTTTAAAAAAAATAAACGGGGTTTTCCATCAGATAATATCTTCAATCCCCCCTAGTTTCAATTTGATAACGAGAAAAATAGCCCAACTACGACGCGTTTGTAATGAGAAAACCGTTTTATGAAAGAAAAAACGAGGAAAACTGGAAAAAGGACCACTCTTCGCTGCAGACAACCTCGAATAAGACCGCTAAACTCTATTTCAAGATACGTAATATTAAATGAAAGTGGCGGAATGCAAAAAAAATTGCGGTCTCTAAAGATGAGTGTGTTTAATACTATCAAGGTCATTTCCGAAGCAGTGTCACACTTGGTATTTTGCAACTTTTTGTAAGTAAGGTAGCTCTTTGGGCCGGCGGCCTTTGCCGAACATCTTCTAATAATATCAATAGCCTGATCTTGGTGGCTCCGATTTTCGAAGGGTTTTGAAATGTAATAGGTCGGCATGAAGCAATGGAGACACCCGAGACGATGAAGATTCTTCCTGGAGTATTTTTTATATGTCAACAAGTTCAGTCCTTAACCCTTTGAGTCCCAGTGATGCCATTTGGAATCATCACTTTCGATATTTTTTTTAATGTTTATGTCCCGTTATGACATCCAAACACGCATCATTCGATTCTTCCTACTTTGTTCTATTAGAAAATATTTTACATTAATCTCAATAGATGTCAGAACTACTATTTTTTTATTTAGAAAATAGCTAACAATAGCGTTTCACCTGATTTTTGAAAGTTCACTTCAGCTCCACATATTTAAAACACAATTTAAACTATTTCGGTTAAAATAATTACTAAATTTTTTTAAAATAATATGGTCAGACACCTTAAAATATATAACTCGAAGTTTTTAGGTAACACATATATTTTTATTTTGTTTTTTTTCCACAGTTAAAAATTTTTGGCATTATTTCAAAAACCATATAAAAAATTAAAATGATTTTTTTCTTACGGAACTCTTATTTCTGACCTAAAATAAGCTTATTTTGTGAATATCAGATGTTTCTGTAGTGTAGCAAATTTTTGGGACTGGAAGGGTTAGTAGGCAGTGATTTTGGAGGTATATTCACGTTAATAAAAATTAAATGGTGATGGTTCGCTCTAAAGAAAGTGAATATGCACGAAGTCAATATATTAGGCCCAAACAGAGAACACTTCAGTTGTAAACCTTAGAACGAAATCTACAATTCTACGAGATTTTAATATCTTCCTTCATAGGTAGAGGGCTGGGTGGGGAGCCCAATTGGCCAGACGTTTTGCTTGCATGCGATAGGTCCCAGGCTCAGGCAAGGACATGGCCAAAATAAATATCGTCCTAAAAACGGTCTGTGTTGCAACCAAAAAGTACTACGAATAATCCTTGTGTAGGAGTTGCACGTTAAATATGCTCCAAAGCCTAACGCGATGTCGCTCCTAAAGATTGCGTTGGGTGCCTTGGGCACTTGACCGTGGTTCTAAATTACGGCGCCCATCGGCAATAACTCTACTGCGAAAATAGTTCAACTCAACCCTTCATAGATCATATTTAAATTAATCCATTGACGACGACTTTGTGAATACTATTTGCACTTTCATTTGCGAACAAAAAACTATATAGATTTTTTTAATTCGTTTTTCGCATAACTTTTCTTTTTTAACAAAATATTCAGGACTATTGTCTTCATTTGTCTTATACATAGTTAACTTAATTACTTAGATTAAATAATGCAGACAGTTTATTTTCGTGTGGCAAATTTGCTTTCTTATACCCGAAAATGGGTTAGTATGCATTAATTGTAGTGAATACACAGTAGGGGAGAGGAGGGAGGATTGGGACATTTTCACTTAAATATTTTTTTTATTCATTATCCCCTGCTTATTCATAGATTCAAAGGGTTAAATAATAAACTTACATGTTTTCTATTATTTTTAAAAAATACACCCCATTTAAATGTTGAAAATTTTTATAACTGTTGAGAAATTCAAATTACAAGAATTTTGTCCCATCCCTCCCTCTTGGGTGGGAGGAGTGGGACACGAGTATGGGAGGGATGGGACGCATTTGAAAATTAAAGAAAAATTATCGAATATCATAATGAGAAAGGTTAACATCAAAAGAAAAGCAAGACTGATCTCTACTGGTCCCACCAATCAATTGTGGAGGAAGCAATTTCATGATAATATCGTTTTTTCTATTATACAATACATAGTCATCCCGTTGAGGAAAGTAAGAATTTCCGTTCGTATCCTTTCTCAATAATTTTACATTGTAACAATCAGCATTGTCAATACTCTCCACCATTGCAATGTAGAAAACAATTGACCGTTTGGTGATGAATTTGACAAACACAAAATCATATTTGCCTATGTTAGGATTGTCTTTTATCCAGTCAATTTCCATGTCATCATCTGAACTGTCATGTGATGAAAATAATGACCCTTCGCTATCACTGTATTCAATATTCATATCTTTGAACGGTAATTTTCTTTTGAATTTTTTAAAATTTTAGGCTTGCACTTATATATTTTAGTTGGCACCTTTTCCCCCTAGTCTGGCAGCTTCTGCTTCTTCAATTTCCTTCTCAGGGATATCTGTTAATATTCTTGTTTGTTCTTTTTTCCTTTACTTTTATTCAATGGATTCCTAGGTTCTGCTTTAGGAAATGGTCGTATGGACACGAGGAAGGAAGAATGGACTGGAAGGAGGAGGAATGGACGTGTCCCATTCCTCCCTCTTTCAGTGTGTCCCATTCCTCCCTCTACATAATGCTTCTAAAAAATAACTTCTCACATAAACCATGCTGACTTTTGGCTTAAGTAAACTGCTGATAAGCATACATTGTATCTTTAAGAGTACTGTTACACTATATTATGTTTGTTTTAGAAATTACATGAGTAAAGAAATAAAACTAAAAAAAGATTAAAACCTTTCTCTGGAGGTGTGAAAATAAACCTTTTCCAAATGTAAACTGGAAGTTGAATCTGGATAAACTAGAAATAGGTTACAACAAGAAGCTATACATATGCTATCTGGTGGTGAGACTGGAAATAAAATTAGGTCATTTATTTTGCTGAAATTTCAGTTGTCCCACCCCTCCCACCGTCCCAATCCTCCCTCCTCTCCCCTACCTTGTATTATCACAGCTTTATTAAAAAAAATAGAGCCAAATAATTTGCCAAGCACAGGTACAGCGTTTGTTTGGTTGTACTATGGAGATGAACAATGGATTCCCTGTCACGCTGGTTTTTGCATTGGATTTTGACTAGAGAGTATTTTCATCTATTTTTCTACCTACATAATTTGCTTGGAATTTTGGAGTTGGTGGAAATGAAAAAAAAAACTACTTTTTTAAATTTATGGAAGCCAATTTAAGTTATTTAAACAACAAATTTAGTTTCTTTTTAATGAGCTGAAAGTTACAATAAGTAGTTCAAAACACGCATATCATTAAGTGATGAGAAAGCAAACTTTTTTATTTTGAAATTAAATATTTCTGGTGAAGCAATGAAACCCTGAGAAAATAACCTTCCTGTGGTTTTTCTTCGGAATTATATTTATTTTTCATTTATTCTTGAAACCTGAACTCGTTTACTCGTTCTTAATAAGTTAGTATTTCAGTAAGAAATTGTGAAATTAAACTTTTGCAGTTGAAGCAATGTTTGTTTATGATTTAAAAGTTGCAGTTTCAACGACATACCATTTTTTAGGTATGTTAAAAATACATAAAGTATATCTTATACACATGCTTAATTTTATAAGCATTAATTTTATTAAGAAATTAATTTATTATATAATTCAACTATACCTGCATATATTTTTTTTTAAAAAAGGCTATTATATATTTTCAATTGTATCACTACATTTAAAAGCAATTGATAGTAAATAAGAAAAACTTGCATATACTTTTCAAAAATCTATTTTAAAAATACTGTTGTTTTACATAAACTTACCTTTTTCGAAAATTAATAAATAGTTTAATTTTAAAAACAGCATCTTAAAGAGTTATTAAATGTTATTTTTAAACTTTCATTAAATAAATTATATTTTGTAATTATGAATTACATTTGTTAATTATTATGAATTTGATAATAAAGTATATGTATTAATTATAATTTATATTTTTATAATTATTAATATATTTTAATAAATTTGTAAAAAGCATCAATAAGAATACTGTAGAAAAATTCTAAATTCTTAAACATTTCTTCTCATAATTCTTAACATAAGAACAATTTTAAATTTAAAAAAAGTTTTAAACCAGAATAGTTTAGAACAAAAAAGCTAATAAAAATGTATGGAGTTTCGAAAAAATGTTTATTTCATTATTTATTAATTATTTTCAGATAATGTAAGAGATGAACCAAAAAGACCCCATAATATTAAAATAATGCACAGTCAACATTATACAATTACTATTTAAAACTATATTTTTTATGAAATAAAATATCACATTTATAGATAATTAACACAATTTTTTTTAATATTTTTAGAAGAATATTAAAAGTTTCACTTACTCTTTGCATGAAGAACCTAACGATGGGATCAAAAAATCCTAGTAGAACAGAACCTACACAAAGCACAAACATTCCACAAATTCCAAGTCCAAGAACAATTAATCGTCCTTTTGTGGCCGTGACTTTCATTATTAAAATTAATTAATAATTCGTTCCAAATCAGAAAAATTGTCCCTCCAAATGCCAAGTCTTGTCCTTCTCAATTTTTATAATGGGGCTTGCCACAATTTTCGCTTATTTTAAGCTGCCTACATTTACGTCTGTTTATAAATGAAACTGATCTGAAAAAGGGCTGATTGGGAAAAACGCAACCATGTTTTATTTTGCGCGCTTGAAATCGAAGCAGCGCCACCTGGATGACGTATCGGTGACGTCGCCGATTGTAGGCGGAGCTACGGCGAGTCTGCTTGTGGGGAGGTTAGGTTAGCAAGTCAGGTAGGAGAATGGGAAGCAAAAAAATAATAAAGGAAGAAAGATAAGTTTTTCCACCAACAAATTCACTTTCCTTGTTACAGACTCACAAGTGTAATGTCAAGTCAAAATTCGCCCCTCTGCAATTTTCCTTTCCGCAGAGTTGCTCTTTGACGTCAGTGGCTTCAAGAAAACGCTATTTATTTTTCAGGTGTAATTATTCTAGAGTGTTTTGATTTCTTTGGTGAATGATTTTTCCAATTTATTCCTGTTTAGCAGAATGGGTTGCCCTGTGATGACTGCTATTGTCTGAAACATCCTTATCGGTTCATAATAGTAATTAATTCGGTTACATTGAGCGGTTTTCACCCTTTGAATATGTGTTTTGGACAAGAGATAAACAAGATGTAATTTTTTCAATTGGAAGTTTTTAGGAAAAGATTTTAAAGAAAGTTAGCAATCGTTCTAGAGTCTTTAATTCAAATTTGCGGTTTGATTGTTCTAGAGTGTTTTTAATACTTAACTGTTACTTCGTTTTTCGTTTTATTTTTACACCTTGAAAGATTAATGATAATTAAGTAAAGAGAAAAAGCAATTGCATTCAATTGCAAAAGCAGATGTAAATGCTGAGATATTTTAAACACAGCGTGCAATGGTCCAAACGCTTCCAGCCAAAATGAGATACAATATTGAGAGTTGGTAGAATTGTTCGAATTTTATAGTTACAGACTAGCTTACTCACTGGATTTAATCCGGGAATGGCTGATTTTTAATGGATTTATTAATTTCACATGCATCTATTGCCTCATTTTCGAAGGGAGAAACATTAAACTTTATCCACACACACCCTTAATTTTTTCAGTCCCAATGACAATTTAGCATTATTTTTTTGATCATCTTTTGATCATTTATATCAAAAACACATCATTCAATTCTTCAAAAAAAAATTCCATTATAAAATATTTTTTATTAATCCCAATAGATGTCAGCCCTATTATTTTTTTTTAATTATGATCACAAAAATGATGATGCCAAATGGCATCACTAAGACTGAAAGGGTAAATACGGGGAAAAAAAGTACAGTAAAATCCGAAGAGGTGGCAGGTTGCTGAATTAACGTTACACTCGAGAGAGAATTGAGAAGTTATAATTATCCTCAGAAAATATTTTATAAAATTTAAACATAACTGAATTGTAATCATGCCTTAAAATTTTATTTCCCTTTATAATGTATTAAAACCTGCCAATAATAAATGCCAGCGAATATCATAAAAAAAATCCCCAATAGTATACCATATATATATAGGGCTGGGGAGCCCAGTCGGTTAGGCATCTGCCTAGCATGCGAAAGGTTGCAGTTTCGGGTCCGGACATCGTCAAAATAACTACCAACCCATAAACGGCCCGTTGAGCCAAAATGTCTGACGAATAATACTCCGTGTTGAGGTAGTGCACGTTAAATATGCCCCTTAGTACCAACGCTGCATACTATGTCGCCTTTAACGGTTGCGTTGGGTGCCTATTAAGGTGTCGGCTCGTCACTTGACTGCGGTTCTTAAATATGACAGTCTTCGCCAATAACCCTCGTGTTGCTCTAGTGCGACAATAATTCAAACTAAAACTAAACTACCATATTTGAATCGGTGAGTGCAGAAACCACTTCAGTCAAAAAAAAATCCGAAAACTCGTTTGCAATGAAAATAAAAGATGCGTGTTGGGTGCAAAAACTACGTTAGGTTGTTGAGTAGTTCCGTAAATACAGGACGTTTGTTTACGTATGTTTCGAGTGTTGAGTGCAGAAATAATGGAGGAGTTATTACGTTTTTTCTCCCTCCTGAAAAATTTGAAATTTGTGACTAACGTTGTTTCTGCACTCACGTATACATTTATATGCTGCATAGCTTTACGAAACCAAATTCCGTCATTCTTCCATCTTGGATAACGGTCTTTTGAATATTAACGTAACGGAATTATTTAAATCTCCGATAGCCATCTCTAATCCTTTCAACTACTTAAGCACCCGACAAACGTAAAGTCCGACATGAAAGTGATATTATATCGGTCCGGTTTTCCTTCGGACCGTGCAAGTAACGGGTTCTGAAAGTGGTGTCTAGCACAATTCCTAAGTTCAAAATAGCATCCGTATTATAGACTACCACCACCCACTGCAGATTCATTTTCCTACAAACAATGGAAAGTTGCGGGTCGTCTGCGATATGACAGACTATGAGATCACAAGTTTTCAAGTTTAGCTGACAGAAACAATGGATTCTGTGCGGAAAGCTGAATATCAATCCTTAGTTATAATAACTGGGATCTGATAAGAATAAGAACAATGTTGAGTAGAAAATGAGGTATTATGTATGGGAATCTCAAATTTCGCTCTAGTTTTACCACAAATGAAGAATGATAAAGAAAATAAAACTTATTTGAATTGAATGGGGAATTTTCCGAGGGAATTTCTATAAATAAAAAGAAATTATCAGAAAACTCTCTTCGCAAAATTCCCTTTTCAGAATTAGCATTTTTGAACTATTAATTTTGATTTTATTTAAAAAAAATCTGAATTATAGTTTTTCAGAAATAGTCATGAAGCTATGGAGTTTTAACAGAAAAACCAAAGGAGTACTGGAGAAAATGGTCGATTTGAAAACGTAGGACAAAAATAAAAACAGTGGTTCTTATTTTTAAAGACTTATTGAATCAATAATTAAATTATTAATAACACGGTACTAACACAGCAAAGTCAAATTGTAATAGGATACAGACTGATCAAATCGTTCTTTTATATTTACCATAGCACTTTGTTTACTATTTGTATATTGTCTACCATAGAATCTGTGTTAAATCACAAAACACATTATATACTTTCTTACTACCCTAACCATGATAAGCTATCAACTCAACCGTCTACGAGGAAAGTAGTTAAATGTCCTACGCATGTAAATTGATTTTAAAGTTCTTGAACTGATAGGTAATCAGTAACTAAGTAAATGGCAATGATAAATACTTGTGTAAATCAAACAAGACCACAACGCAAAAACAAATTTTTTCGTTGTTAAAAAATTGTCAATCGATAATAATTTACAATTATATTAATCTCACCTAACTGTTCCTTATTTACTGCTAAAAACTATAAAAATAAATAATAAAATTAAAAAAATGAATATTTAAACTAAAAGTTTAAAGAAATCATTTTTGTATAAATTTTACCTAAAACAACAAGACGCGATTTTTGCTGAAAATATTATTTTCAATTGTAAAATAATTTGAGGGTTAAGACAATTTTCAAAACAAAATTAACTTTATTTTAAAATTGGGTTACAAGTGTAGCCTATAATTTATTTGCAGTAAACATGGCAAGGATTTGTTTTAAAAATTAAGAAATTGTGTAAAATAAACAGTTTTACGTTACTTCTTCGTATATTCTAGAATTTCCTTCTTAACGATTTGTGTATTTGCAAAACTGACCAAGGCCTATTTTCAAAAATAAAAGGGTCTATTGAAAGGTAAAAATGTTAGACCCAGACAGTGTCAAACTAAATGTCTAACAAATTATACATATTTAAGATTATTTCTAGAATATGTCAATCAAATAATTATAATAAGGTAGTAAATATATGGCCTCTGGTAGACATGACAGTACTATAATTAGTTTCAAATGTATTCATTTTCAATTTACTCCAGCAAAACTTTCTATTTTCTTTATAGAATATCGCAATGGAAATTATTTCAAAAGCTTACAAAACATCACTGCCGAAATATAAAATTAAAAACAACTTACGTTAAATAAAGAATAATTTCCATACAAAAACTTTGTTTTCAGTTTTTGTTGTTAATGAGGAAATTAAGATTTCCTTATCTAATTAGCCCTTTCAGTCCCAATGACAATTTAACAATGGCATCAACATTTTAACTTTATTAACTTTTTCTGATCATTTATAGCCATTTCTGATATCAAAAACACATCATTCGATTATTCAAACTCTTTCCTATTATAAAATAGTTTTTATTAATCCCAATAGATAACAGCCCTATTATTTTTTAAAATTATGACCAGGAACGTGATGATGCCAAATGGCATCACTGGGACTGAAAGAGTTAAAAAAAAAAAACAATTGTATTTTTAATAAAAACATAAATTAGATATAATATAAATAAAAATTTTACGTGAAAATTCAACACATTCAGGGGGAATGGGCGCGCTGGACGGCGGGTCTCATGAAGTGCCTCATGGTTAATCCAGAGGAGAAAAAAACTACTTTCTCTACTATGTTTTTCCGGCTGTATTGAATACTTTTGCAAGATGTTTTTTTTTAAATAATAATAAATGTAGATAACTTAGAGGTCTCTATAATCCCACTTTTTAAAATTGCTTTGAATACTTTTTGTAAAATTATTTATTCAAAATTTTAAATATATATCGAACTAATTTCAAAAAGTGGGATCGTCGGGACCTGCAAGTCAGCTACATTTTTCACATAAAAAAAATCCACTTGTAAAAATATTCAATACAGCCTGGGAAATGTGGCAGAGAAAATAATTTTTTCTCCATAGGATTAACACTGATGCACTTAGCTTTTCAGATCCCCAGTCCAGCCGCCCATTCCCCCTCAAAACTGTAAATTCTCAATCTTTAATGGGTAAATCACCACTAAATTTGTGTATTAAAAGTATGTAAGTATCTAAGTAAATCGACCCACACATATTTTGCGTAATTCTCTGTCAAAAATGTTGAAGTGTAAAATTCACCCTATTATCATATTTTAATTAAGTTTCATACCTAATGATACCGTAAAACAAAATGTATTTAAAATTTTCCCTCTGGAACAAGTAAATTTTGATGTTCCCCAAATTTGCAAATGATTTCTTTTTTTGTACTTGTCACTGCGTTTAGTTTCTTTATTTAAGGCTATCTAGATACAAATGTAAAAATTTGTAATAGTTGATGAAAGAATCTTCGAAACACGAAGCCCAAGCTTTGCTTTTAATTGAAACTTGTTTTAAAACAGTTTAATTTATTCTGAAAATTATGTAGCAATAAATTACAAGTACTATTTATATAATGCAGCTTTAATTGATTATTATCCATCTTGCAGATGTAGTATAAATGTTAAAAATTAATCGGTTCATTTAGCAGCGCAAACATTTGTACTGTACTTTTAATCGGTTATTTGACCGCGATTCAAATTTACAACACCTGGGGCCAATCAATAGCTGTAGTCTTGCTCTAGTGCGACAACCAAATTAAACTTTTCAAATTATCAATTTAAATAATTTACTTAAGTTATATTTAAAATTTTAGTATAAATATTTTGTTTTTTTAATATTAATATAGTTCCGTTTTTTACAGAAACATTACACATCTAACACTTTAGTTGAAATATTAAAGCAAGTTAAAGGATATTGAAATTTCATTATCTTTTAGATTGTTAAAGAAAGCTTCTTACAAAATTACGTTATTTTCGAGTAACCTTCCCGATGCAACGTGCAAAAATACACACTTATAAAATAATTTGAATTTATAAAGGTAACTTTTCTAAGAATTTTAGCTAATTGATAACATTACCAGCATCATATGCAAACATGCTTAAGTATTTTCCCCAATCATAAAATTCATTAGTCATAAAAAAACCTCTTTAAATGTTGGAACAGTGTTAAAGCCTTTTGAACATTCTTAATAGATATTTCAGACATTCAAAAGACTTTATTGCTGTCCTAAAACTTAGCTAAAATCATTGTAATAAATCTGAACCTAGATAGGAAAAAGACCATTGTCCAAAGAAGTCAAATAAAAGACTTTGTTAACTACCATGGGAAAAAATTATATCTGTGACATTGGACTTATGTCTTTCTTCTGCTTAGGCAAAAAAAGTTATTTTGAGCTTTTCATTTATGAATGAAGTTTTCACCACATTTTGTAACTCAAGTGGTGAAAAAAAATGTTTGATAACAATGAGGAAAAGTCTGCAAAGGATTCATTATTGATATTTCAGAGACTGTAAAAACTGCAAAATTTGGTCAAATCCTATGATTGGCTTTGATTTTGAAAAATGCTACCAACGCCGGGATGACTTTTAGGATTGTCGCTGAAAATTGCAAATGCATACACAGACCATAACAAAAGAAAAAACCAGAATAAACGTAACCATGAAAATACAGCTGTTTCTTCTTCCTCGCATACCGCCGGTTTCCGACCAAGGCTGTCTCAGTCACAGTGTAAACCATCCTGTTCAATATGAATTATCTATCTGCTTACACGAAAACTTCTCAGACACTTCTCTACATTATCTACTAGACAATTTAGAACCCATGAAAAAGGTAGCTAGACAATGTCTAGCCACCTTTTTCATAGGCTGCCCCCTCATCTTTCTTTCTGGTTTATGAAATGTTATTTTTTTTTAATGAGTTTTCTTCTTAATATCTGTATATGTGGCTAAATCATCTAAGTTGAGAAACTTTGGTGACACCTACTGAATTAGTTTCTCGGAACTTCTATTGTAGCTCATGATTGTATCAAACCTTCATATTTAGTTTTCTGTTACTGATGCAAAAATCATTCTTAAAATTTTCCTTCACAAATTAGTAGTTTAGTTTCATCTGCCTTATTCAATGTACAGCGTTTAATGAAATATAATACAACTAGTCTATTAATGTCTTATGTGGCTGGATTTTTGTTTCTCTGTTTCAGTGTTTTGATCTGAAGCAGTTGCATAATAGCATCAGTAGCTTCTATGTAAATACGATTTTTTATTTTCCATGGCGATATCATTATTAATATTCAGTATTGTACAGCTGCGGAAATAAAAAAAAGTACCACTAGTGATTATTTCTGCCGTTAGTCACCCTATAGAATCGGACCTTTTTGAAATTGTAAACAATTAACATTCTGAGTTAATTGTATGACACGAATTTTGCATAAGGGGTCATCTTCATATTAAAAATGTTACTAACTTTAAAATTTCCAATAGTAACACCCCTTTTTGAGTCCATATTTCAAATCTATGACCTATGTTAATACAAAATGCCAAATTTTGTTACTTTTTAAGCATTATAAGGGGAGTTAGAGACGTGCAAAGTTTAGGTCCCATAATGTTAAATGAGTTGCACATAAAAAACTATCCCAATCTATAAATAATTAAGACAATGAAACGAATTTTTTACTGAAAAGAAATTATAATAACCCAAACAAAATGCATTCAATATTGGGGTATTTAAAATAATTTTTATATTTTTTAATAATTATTATATTAATTTAAAAAAAATATGAATAGAAACCCCTCAATATTTTTACAGAAATGCATTTAAGACAGGATGTTTAAGCGAAATCCCAAATTTTAAAAAATTTTATTCATAATTTGCTGAGTAAATCACAAAATACTTTTTAATTACCTTTTAGGGGACTGTGTATAACATTATGTGTAATTGATAAATAAAGACAGCCTTTCAAAAGGAAGAACTAGACTGCGCTTGTCATTTTAGAGATGATCCCCAAAAGGTCCACAAGTGATTCGATTGAATAACTCGTCAAATATTCATCCAAATGTCACAAAAACTTAGATTTAAGGGTTTTCGAGAGTGCTTAGCATTTTTAAGTTATTAAAATGGGGTGTTGCTATTGGAAATTTCAAAGTTCGTAACATATTTAATATGAAGACGGCCCCGTATGCAAATTTTGTGTCATGCAATTAACTCAGAACGTTAATTGTTCACAATCTCAAAAAGGTCCGATTCTATAGGGTGACTAATGGCTAAAATAATCACTAGTGGTACTTTTTTTATTTCCGCAGCTGTACCTTGGTATTTAAACTAAATTAGTTTTTCACAAACATAAATGTTTATTTTTACTTTGGCACTTTGGGTACTTTAGCATTTTGTTTGTTAACGTTATAAATTTTGTTTTTTCTTCATTGACGGTCAAATCAATATTTTTCACAGCTGTTTCCAGAACACTATGCGTCTACTGCATACAAAAGCTTAAACGGTAATTATTGGACAGGGACCGAAACCATTTTGCATCATAATTTATTACATCTAACAAATGTCTGAAATGCATGTTCTAGTAACCATTATTTTTCCAATCCTAATTTTATGAACGTAAAATTTAACGTTAATATTTGAAAAAAAATTTAGTAGCATAAGTGTGGCTTTTTAATATTTCTAAAGTTATGTAAGTTTTTTTTTTTGTAATATACTTAGTTTCTAATCCTATGTCACTCTTACCGTCTACAGAGCTTCTATTATCCAGAATGAGTGCTCGATTATCTTTATGCATATCCTTATACGTAACTTTTTGGAATGTAACCACTTTGTTACTTAAGTTTTCTTCAAAGTACATACACACCAATACGGAAAGAATATTTAAAGAATGTAAATTGATAATTGTACTTTTAGCAGTGTGTTCAGTTCTCACAACAAATACGCATTCATATTTTTTTTAAGGTTAAAATACTTCGTAACACACGGAATAAGCTATTATATATAGTCGTACTTTTTTTTGGCATAGAATAATTCTTAAACAAATTAGTTGCCAATCAAGGCAATATATATTGTGCAGAAAATCGGCTGCACATTGATGTGCCAAATGGATTTATTATTTGTTTTCTAATGCTTCGGTTGCGTTGTTGGGGTTTTAATTTTTTATCTGTACCGCAATTTCAGATTAACTTTATTTTATCTAATTTATTACGTAAGATCGTAAATGAGAATATTACTATCACTTTATACACGACAACTCGAAAGTGTATCGTGTCATTTAAAAATTCCTTATGACAATAACCAGCTATCCATAAGGAAGTGTGGTTTTCACTAAAAGTATCTTTATTTAACAACTTTCTTTTTTATGATTTTATATCTATGTATAACTATCTTTTTCGGGCATTGACAAATAATTGCCTGTGCAGCCATTAAGGCAGGCGAATAGTACCTCGTGTAGAGGAAATGTACACCCTAAATATGCTTCAAACTCCCGCTTACGATGTCGCTCTTAAAAGTTGCGTTGGATGCCTTATTCAGATATCGGCTCGTCACTTGACTGTGGTTCTGGGTTACGACGCAAGTCACCGATAGCCTTCGTGCAGCTGTAGTGCGACGATAACTCAACTTTGTAATGCCTCGTTCCTCTTTCATTTTATTTCTACTTTTTAATACAACTTCTCTCTAGAAAATCTACGAATAATCTTTATTAAAATGGGTATCTTAATTTTTTAAGTGGTATGCCTATCCTTAATTCTCGTAGAACACGTGATTTTAACTAAATTCAATTATTAGCAAAAAGAGAAAATTTTAGTTATCATACACTGTTAAAAAGTTTGGTGCTGGATTGCACCGAAATCCTGGAACTTTCTACTTGCCACCACTATTTGGAACGTTGATTCACCACTTTTGCTTGTATCAAAGTTATGGTTAGGTTTGAAATATCGTCGCACTAGAACTACACGATGGCTATTATCAAAGTTATGCTTTTACCTCAAAATCGGTAAATTCACGGCTTCAAATAACGGTAGAAGTTTAAAAGTTCCAGGATTCCGGTGCAATCTTGCCCCAAAATTTTTAACAGTGTATCTATATGAATTGTTTTATTGATAATTCGAATCTATTATTGTTCAATTACGAGTTATAAAGCTCCAAATGGCACTAAACTACAATTCGACAATATTTTCTCATTAAAATAAAACTATTTTATGGTGTATTGCAGACAATCATAAACTGATGCGTACACATAATTTTAAGTGTAACTGCACCACTGTTCGTAGGAATAATGGACATGATTCATGACTTTGTTCCAACCCTAAACCTTAACTTCTTCTTGATCTCCAAAAGCTAGGCTGTATTTCAAAACACCTCCATTGGCTTAAGTCAGAGTAATTGGCAACAATAGAGACATCATCCGTATAAGAGGAAGCTTATTAAACATGGGCGTGAATGTGTATTTTGCACAACCTCTTTCCGAGCCTCTTGCTAATGTGCGTATTGCGTTCGAAAGAAACTGAAGACTTTTTTTTTTTACCTTAGACCCATAGAGGTATTAGTCTATAGCTTTTATCATTGAGCTTGAGGCTGTATTTAGGTTTTTAAACTTTTAGCTACTGTGGGTACTACTACGGTTTCTAATTTCCAGCCTTCTAAAGTTCTGCAGTACAGCAAATATGACTCGAAATTTAAGAGATTAGTGGAAGAACGTGCTAAATGACAAAAAAGTGAAAGCGTGAAAATGAGCTTTCAAGTTTTTGGTTTATACTTAGATCCGTTAAAAATGGTACTTGTAAAAGGCAAAAAATATACTTAAAGTTTATGACAAAGTCGCATTTGATATAACATTTCCATTGACACAAAAATCTCATTTTTTTTTAAATGTCACTTAGCACGTCCTTACACTAAGCTCTTCTATTGTGATTTAAATTGAAGTTTTGAGCTCGATATCGTCGCATAAATACATCTAAGAATGAATGAGAAATTATCATATCCGTTTCACTGCTTAAGCCAAATTTGAAATACTATTAAATATAAAATGATGTTCCATCACAAATCTCAACCGACTTGGAGGTGTAGGCTCGTCTCCTTATTGTGGTTCTAAATTATGCCGCCCGCTAAATTATGGGGGGGGGGGATATTTTATTCGTTAAAAAAACCTTTTTATATTACCACATGCGGCATCAGATTCTGTATCTATATCAAGAGCGTTATTGTAGGACTTGTACTATTGTGGCTCTAATAACTCTAGTGCAACGATCATTCGACATAAATAGACTCAACTAACTTGGTATTAAGGTTTACGCATTGTCTGCTTAGCTACTCGGAACTCTAACTTTGCTTCTAGTCTGTGAAATCCACTAGCAGCAGGTAAGGATTAACATTAAACAAATTCATTGAATTACTGGGGGGGGGATATTTTATTCGTTAAAAAAACCTTTTTATATTACCACATGCGGCATCAGATTCTGTATCTATATCAAGAGCGTTATTGTAGGACTTGTACTATTGTGGCTCTAAATCAGGTATTAAGGAAACCTGTTAATTAGATGATATACTGCTAAAAGCTTGTTTTTGTTTGATTATTTAATGAAAAACTTCTGACACTGCGTACGGGAAAAGTTAATGAGTTATGCGTCGTTGTCTACTAGATTTCTGGCGATCGGGCTATTAAGGCTAATAGATGGATCCGTGACTCAAAAGACCAATTAGTAATGCAGAATTGCAGAGACGACGTGTCAATTTGGCAAGAGTGAGACAGATTAGTTAGAAATAATGCCTGTAGTCATAGATTTGCTATTGAAAATTCGCAAATGACTCATGTTTCAGTATCAAGTTATTTCAATTCTGTACATTAATTGTATTTCAATATTTTTGAATTCCATGGCGAGTAGTATTGTTTCTTCAAATTAAAATTAAAATAAGTCATTTTATATATTTTGATTTTTTTTACAGCAGATATTTCAAATTAAATATTTTTCTTTGTTCACTATATTATTCTATAATACATAAATTGTTTATTTTCTTCGAAAAATTGCATATGTAATGGTATATTCAAGCAGTAAAATTCTATGATTAATGTACATCAAAACTTTACAACTATTTTATGGAATTGAATTTTTCAAACAGAATATCATCAACAACAATAAAAAGTTTGCAATTTTTAGATTTCTGAAATGTTATAAATTAGAACATATAGTTGAAAACAGCTTAAAATAAACATTTGTCTGTACTTCTTAAATCTCTTCCTTTCAGTTTTATAAAAAAAGTTCTTAAAGAATTTAGCTTAACTTTCTTTTTGGCAATTTATTATGATAAGTAATTTATTACAGTAGAGATCCGTTTATCCGAATCCCGGTTATCCAAAAATCGGTTTATCAAAAGAATTCCGGGCCTTTCGGTTAAAATAAGAAATGTATCCGCATAAATAAATACACAAAAAATAAATACGTACTTACAAAGTTGGATTTATTTCTCAAAATATGCAGTAAATTTTTTATTTCTGCTGCCCAATTTTAGTCCCGTAACTTTCGGATAACCGTGACTCTACTGTATTAAACTCTTAACATAATGAATATTTTAATAATTAATATAAAAAATATATTTTGATAATTGAGAATATAATCTTAATATAATTTAATCAAATTTTACGCTGAGTGAATCCTAAAGAACCAAATATTGCCATCAATTTTTTTTTATATCTATTACTAACATAGAATTTATTAAATAGAATCAATTTAGTAAAATGAAACCATTCTATTTTTAGAATTTTAAGAGTACAATTCTTTAATTCTTGGTGTGTGTGTGTGTAAATAGAGTAAATCGTTATCATTCGCATATCTTATGCTCACAATAAACATAGGTCCGTGTAAATACGTGCGTGATAACGTATAATTTTTCGAACCTATCGGCAAGGTCAATTTAAATTCCCACTTTTTGCCCTTTGAGTGGACAATCATAACAAATTTCAACTCCTTAGTTTGTCGTAATAATATTGCGTGAGCTTTATTGAGCTTATAAAAGAAGTAAAATTGCATAATATTCAAAGATGAATTTCTGAAAAGTTACTAATTGAATAGACTGTTTTTGCGGTTTCTTTAATTGCGTGATTGTAGGAAAAATACTTTTTGTATAAAGTCTAGACTTTTGACGAATGTCTTAAGAAAACTAGCATGTTTTTTCCTAAATATTCCTAATTGTTTTCTAAAGGAAATTGCTATAATTTACACCAATGCAAATAAATAAGTTTATTAAACAAGTATCATAATTACTTAAAGGTCAAATATTTTTATAAAATGAAAATTGTGAAAATAAAATCTCTTCCGTCAACATACGTAAGGGATTTTAATTTCACAATTTTCATGTATGTAAACGATAAAATGTAAGAACGATATGAAATTTTAACGAAACTCATTTCATTTGGGAAAAATCAATGAAAGAATAAAAAAGTAATGTATCAATGGATTGGTATGTAGCTCCTAAATTCACTGAGGGTTAGTATTATTCATATTTAATTCCCTTGTAACAATTCTACAAACAAATTCGCATTAGTCTTGTCGCTTAGCATCATCTGAGAAACGTTAATACAGGGTAAATCAAATAATTAAACGGCTAGAGCTAGTTAACGGAATAGAATTATCAATATTATTTACACAGGATGGGGTTGGGGAGCCCAGTCGGTTAAGCACTTGCTTAGTATGCGGAAGGTCCCAGGTTCTGGTCCGGGCATCGCTAAATTCCTGCCGACCTATAAACGGCCCGTGCAGCCAAAAATGTCCGACGAATAATACCCCGTGTAAGGGAGTGCACGTTAAATAACCTTCAAAGTCCTAACGCTGCGTACGATGTCGCTTAACGGTTGCGTTGGGTGCCTATTCAGGTGCTGGCTCGTCACCTGACTGTGGTTCTAAAATACAACGCCCGTCGCCAATAGCCCTCGTAAAGCTTTAGTGCGACGATAATTCCAACCTAACCAAACTTTTCAGTTTCAGTGAGAGCATTTGAAAAAAACAAATTGATATTTTAGAGCATTCAATTGAAATATTAGTTTTTAATTATATTTTTTTTAATCAAACTGTACACCATTGCATTCTTCAAAACTTTTTCTATTAAAATAATTTTTATATCATCAATACACGAATAATCTATTCGAATTATTTATTTGAAAAATTTAAATTATTTTTTAAAATAAATGCTTTGTACTGTTTTTCGGAATTTTTTTACTACAAAAACGTTATTCGTATTTTGAAATGTGTTGATTCTTTGAAGTTAACTAAGCATTATGCTTAATTTAAATGTTTTAAGTTGGTATTTCAAATTATCAACTTTCACAAATAAAATTTTTTATTTTTATAAACAATAAATGCTTAAAAATTAGCTCTTTTTAAATATTTGTATTTACTTAACAAATTATAAAAACAATACATGAGCAACCCTTCAGCAAAAAAATAACTTAAAATTTCTACAATTTTTATAAAAAATAATACACTCATTGTTTGAAAAACTAAAAATGACCGTAACTCATTTTACATCATTTTTTTTTTTTACAAAAGCCAGGTATATAATCAACAAAGACAATTTTCCGAAACACACGTTAAAACCGATGATGAAACGAAACAGAAAGCAGGAAATAAAAAAGTATTGTCGTCTTAATGGCACAGACAACTAAATATATAGCTATCAAATTACTATACATGTTGCGCAAAGGGGCTTGAAACTCTAAGATCTGCGCCTGTAGCGACATTTTACTTTTTAGCCGGCCGTTGAACCTAAACAATAATTGTGTACCTTGTAAATCAATAGGTTCAAAAGCGAAAGTTTCAGTTTTCACTTTCTACAGTTTAAAGGAGTTTCTTTGAACTTTGATCCGGTGAGATAGCGCTGAACTGTTTCTTCTAGAAAAATCCTTTCTAAATTAGCAGTTAAAACCAAAGTTTGGTAAGGAAAACTTAGGTCATGAGTTTGGTAGCAGGAGAGTTTATATAGAATGTTGGAGGCTTTAAGGAATTCTTTTGAAGTTTAGATGAAATTTCACTATATGTATGTAAAAAACAATGTAAAAAAAACATTCCGACAAAATTGCGAGATTTCACATAAAATTACTTTGATTTTCATTCACAATTAAATTTATGATTAATTTAAGATTCCACTTCACTGTAAAAAAAATAACATCTAAGCTGGTCCTTATAAACAGGATTTTTTTTTTAGATTTAAAAAAAGTTTCATCCCCTCATTTTGTCCTTTTATGAAAAAAGTTTCCTGTAAAATTTTATTAAAATCGTGCAATAATGAGACGCTCCCCACGGAGTTTAAAGTTTAGAAAAATGAAAAAAAAAAAAAAAATGTTTTGCGATATTCCCCTTATAACGCAATCTGTTTACAAATCAAAAAAGTGAACTAATGTAAATTATTTTTAAAGTAATAAATTAAATTTTAATTTCAAGATTAATTAGAAAATTATAGAAAACAAATTCCTGCAACTATTGTATTTACACTTTTGTTCTATGTCCAATAATTATAACGAATATAGTCATGACTTGCAATATATTGTAATACCACTACTTCATGTACCAGTATATTTAATAAATATAGAACAAAATTTTAATATATTTTATTGATTAACAGATTTTGAGTAATAGAAGAAATATTGGAAAAATTTCCCGAACATTTGACGCTTTCCTTATCTTTAAACCCTCGTGTTATTGTTCATCAGATTTTAATAAATTTTGCAGAAATCATATTTTCAAAGAACAAATTGAGAGAGTGGGACATATTGAAATTGAAATTTAATTTTCAAGGACCACCCTAATTTACATTAACAAGTAACTGTTTGATTTTCTTTTGATTTCAAGCACAATACTTTTAAAAAATAAGTCTTTGTATAATCTAATAAAATAAGTAAATTACATAGTACTTCGTTTAATAATATTTAAATATGTGTCTTCCTCTAGAACAACATGAAGTTTTACAAAACTATTCAAAATTATCTTGCATGAAGATCACTATAAATATGAAGATTTTATGCATGTAGCGGTAGTGTAGTGTAATCGTTTCCGGTTGCCAATTTCTAGCCTCAATTAGGAGCTTTAACACAGCCAATAACGCCTCGTAATTTAGAACCCTGGTCAAGTGACGAGGTCGACACCTGAGCGGGCACCCAACGGAACTTCAAGCGACATCGTACACTGACGCCGTCGGGACTTTGGACTCCACAGATTTAACGAGCTCGTATGTCCCAGTGTACTCGGGTCCATCCTTCACGAGTTGAATTTTTCTACTCTTTCAAAGTACAGATATCAGATTTATAGGATGACTGGCAGTTGGTGGGATTCGAATCCCCCGCACTCCTGAGAAGGCTGAATCCTGGGGCGGATGCCTTAACCACTCGGCCACGGATGGGCTTTTATGCATGTAAATTGTGTATACTTTTACACAATTTGCATGCATTGAAATGTCCTTGTAGACAACAAACTAATGAATTCAAAAACTTCTCACCAGTCTTCTCTTGATTAACCGTGAAGAATTCAACACGTGTTATATTGTGAATTAGTGAGAATTTATTTACATAGGAAATGCCAGAATCAAAGTTAAATTCAATATTTATTAAGGAAAGCTTTACTTCAATTCAATTAAACACTTTTATTTCTACAGTTCTCAAGTCTTGACCACAAGAAAAACTTATGTCTCCAGTTTTTGTATTAAAATTTTAAAGGTTCCGACATTGGAAATTTAAGTATTTATAAGGATATACCGTTATAGGTTAATGTAATAAATTTGGTTAAAAATCAAAGGTTTTAGTGGTTTCTTACTCAATTTGACCTTAACATATTTGACCTATACTTATTTGAAATAAATTTCCTATCAGGAAATCAGTATAAAGTTGCGTTTTACTGATATGTGTTCTTATGAACAGAGTTATTAGCTTGATCGTTGAGACATATTTTATTAATTTCATTATTAGTCATAAAGCCATTTGTAATTTGATATATTACCTATAAAATAACTTAACGAAATCTATGTTTGAAAGTTACAGCTATATATTTTTAATCTAAAAACGTTTTATAACAGTTACATAATGAATTGTACACTTCATTTAAAACCTTAAACATCTATCAATATCTTACACTCATTTACGATGATTTAAAAGAAAATTTGCCAAACGAACGCAGATTATTTTCTGGTAAATTATATCCTAATAAACGAAACAAGACGAATAAAGACCACGTTAAGAAAAATTTTAGGTAATACAAATGAAGTTGCACAAAAAACGAATTTTAAAACTTAGTTAACTTTTTTATTCGATACGGAAGAGGATAATGGTACTAATGGCTCGTTAATGGGTTAAACTGATTCTAATGGACCAAACCCCCATCACTCATGAATATTTGTATATTTCAAACTAGTATTTAATATGATGCTAATTAAATATAGTACTACCAAGTTATTTTAAACTTTGCGAGGTACGTGATTGGAATAATATAACAAAGTATACTTCATTTAGCATTTCGATTAATTTTATTGCACATCGCTCATGAATATTGAATTTACAAAATCTAAAAGCACAGAGACCAAAGCACAGCTCCTTAGAATATCAATTTTAATTCGATGCAGCTACAATTTACACTTTAGCTGCGCATTAAAAATTCAAATAAAACAATCTATCAAACCAATTTCTTTCTACTCAAAGCTACAAAGTCTATGTTTCAGAGTTTTCATTATTTATTGATTTGGGAATATATAATCGGTTCAGTCAAGGCCGGGTTTCAGCAAGAGTTAGGAACAGTTGAGGCTTTTGCAGAGTTTCGGTGTCAAGTCATATCTGAATGTCTTGAGGGCATACCTTTTGGGAAAACCCAAATATTACATAAGCGAGATACCTTGGAAGACTTGATGGGATCAATGTCTCTAACCCTGAAACCAATCTTGTCTTTATAATTTCTACATTTTAGGCAAAAGCCGTTAAGATATATTTAAAACTGAAAGCGAAATTCGTATTTTAATAGTTCAATGGCAAATGTCTGACATGCATGTCTTGTTTGACAAGCTTGTTAGACTTGTCAAAAGTGTGATACGTTTATTTTCAAACTTTGACGGAGGAAAAGTGACGAATCTGACATATGAAAATTCGAGTTGATATTAAACAAATATTTTAATTAGTTATTCTATAATTTAAAATAATTCTTAGACAATTTGGCTTTAATAAACGAACGTGTTGAGAAACATTTTAAATTAAAAGTGGAATTCAATGAAAATTGTCTAACAAGTATGTCTAAGTAGACAGGCTTGTGTCACTTGTCACAAGTACGATAAATATTTTGTCGCAATGTGGGCGAAAAAGTGACGTGTCTGACAAATATGACCATTCGAGTTGAAATTCAATAAATATCGGAATTAGACATATAAATATCGGGATTAGACATAGTTCTTCCATCGTTTAAAATACTTCTTAGAAAAATAAGTTACAATAAACAAAATCTATATTTTTCGACAATGAAATACAATAGAAAAATATATAACGTCAGAGGATTCCGGTTGGAAATGTAATTTTTAATCCATTTACTGATAAAGTTATTCTTTAATTTATCATTCAACTATTTTCTCCTTGCGATATAAACACATCTAAAAACTCAATCAAATTATCCACATTATTTAAATATTTTATAACATTTATTGCTATTTTAAAACAACTTGTAAAATTAAAAAAAAAACAATTTTATCAGATATGGGGACTTCCACAATAAAATAGAAATAAAGAAACCCATTCGATTTTATACGACATAGTAGGCGTAAGATCAAATATTGCACCATTTTGAACTTGTCATACTCGAAAGTTAACACTTAAGTGCTAATTCATACCTGTTTGCTCAGAAGATTTGACCAACACTCCCAAGAACCTCGGAAAGCTAGTTAGAAGTGCGCTGAAAAAATATTTTCTTTAACTTATACATTCGTTGAAAGTAGGCAATAAAGTCTTTATTAGTTCTCGTCTCGTTTAAATATTTGTTTAGTTTCTTTGTAGTTTTCCTCTACTGAGTTCGGCAAATACTGGACACGAGCGTTAGAGATTCTATACTTTGTAATGAGAAAAACTCAATACTTAAGCTTTGTGGTATTTCTATTTACCTTCAAAATGCATTTAAGATAATTTTCAATCAGATATTAGCCATAGTATTTCTTCTACGCCGAATTACACGGAATTTCAAAATATTAAATTTTTTACATTTTTGCTTCACTTATCAGATTCCATTGTCAAAATATATATGTGAGAATACTTTGTTTATTACACATAATTATATATAAATCCATGATTTTTTTATTTCAAATTAAATTCATCTATTGTATGTTACCTTCAGCACAAAAAAATCATGAAAATAACGGTGTTTGTCTGATTTCAGTTACAACCTTTTTGATGACATTTCCTCTACTTCTACAAAACAAATTATCCATTTAAAACCTAATTAAAGCTTCAATTATGTTGAAATTAGTATATTAGGAAAATAATTTAAATAATAATTAAATCTAAGAAATCTTTCCCATCCATCTTTTTAAACGCAACTTAACAGATGCCACTTAAGAATTTAAATGAAACAGAGTATAATAAAATTTCTAATTAATATTAATATTTGTCGTTGATGATTTTCTTTGTTACATTAGTAGAAAAAAGAGCTTGAGTACAAAATACATAGGCTTGATTACAGGTGTGACGTCATCCGTGTTTGAGGAAAGTACTTTTTTATTCTCCCAAGTTTGTCAATTTTGAGCTATGAACTTTGGGGTTGCGTTAAAAAAAACTATCACATAATAACTAGGCTTCAATCATATCTTGTTTAAATGTAGTTAATGCACGCTAGTTACTATCTTAAGTTCCTCTAGACAATTATTCCATTAGTTCTTTAGAAACATTAAAAAAACTAATCATCTAACGGATCCTTTGTGTAAAGATATGTACAACAGTGTGAAAACACGTTAATGATAAGTTTTCCTTGCCACTCAATACAATTGCGTCAAGCAGTATTTTTTCGATTAGTATTTGACGACATAGACGACTAAAAATTTCCAAATGCCAGTCAAATTTTATAGCATTTGCTTAGGTTCTTTAATTACATAAAAGGCTTTCTTAAACGGTCATAATATTTTTTATTTTGTATCCACCATGGAGGAAATAAAGTAGTTAGAGATATGTAATGTTTATTTTTTGGGGTTTTATTCAAGGTCAAAATACGTTTATTACATGCCATTTATGTCATAGTTGTCTCGATTTTTTTAATGTTTGTGATAGTTTTTGTTTTAATGAATACAAGTTAATTTTGTAATGTCAATTTATAACTTCCAACCTTGAAAAATAGCTCATGCAATATACAGGTTGTATTTTTTATACATCGTCTCCTTGCCATTATTTATTGACAAGATGTCTCCGTTTGTGACATTTTCGTTTATTTACTTTTAAAATAATTAAAAATCTCTAAAATGTTAAAATTTTAGCCAATTTTACTTATTTTTTCCATATATATTATAGCAAATAATTTTTTTACTTAAATGGCTATTCAACCAATATTAGAAAAATTATATCCACTGTTGAAAATTAAATTTATATTTTATAAGGGCTAAATTAGTCGTACTTACAGTTTTTAATACTTGATGTTTTTAAGACTGCAAAAATTTTAATCAGACATATACAATAAGATATTGCTTTAAAACATTAAATACCAATGGAAAATAAATTATCTTTAGTTGACATTAGCAAAAAACAACATTCTTAAAATTTACAATTTACATACCAAAGAGTACACAAAGTTATGCTTTTCTATTGAAATAACGTGGCCTAAACGTTATTTTTTCGGATACAATCTTATAATACCCCATAAAATTTAATAAAATTATTTTTTAATTATGTTTAATGCGTATTTTTTGCTGCAAACAACGATATATATGTTTTTTAATTATTATCTCCAACCACTAGAATCCAGGAAATCAAATTAAACAAATATTTCAAATTTTCAATGTTTTTTAAAGATTTAATCCTAAATAAGATACTAAATAAACAGCTCGTAGATCTACAGACTTCAAAAATTGCCGTTTTAATAATGTAAACAAATGATTTATCGATAACATGATCGAGAGGAATAGTAACAAAATATATCTAGTGTTTGAATACCGTTTTATAGTTTCTAACAAATCTAGTTTGAAATGAAAAATATTAATACTTTTTATGAAATGTTTCCTCAATTATTTTTAATTTACTTTTTATTTTTTTACTATCTTTTTATTATCATTAACGGTTTTACCAATGTTGTATTCGTTTTCAAGAGCAATGCACGTTTCTTTTAAATAGCCATTCACTGCGTATTTTCAACAATAAAATTTGAATTGTGATGGTTATTTTTGCACATAACTGTAAATTGCAGCTTTTTTATTTTTGCAGTTTAATAACAATTGAATGATGCATAAAAAGTATCCTTGTTATGTAATGTTTGACATAAATTCATACAATAAGTTAAATATAAATTATTTATAGGACAGGCCCGTTTTGTCAAATTAAAAGCATAATTATGCAAATACTTAAAATCCCATTAAATGTGGTATTAAGGATAAAAGTAGGTAATAACTTTTTTTCTTCTAATACAAAAATTAAACTCGTCTATGTTTCATCTTTTCATTAAATTTGAGGAATATTGAAATTTACAGCAATTTTTTTTCTAATTTTTTCATTTATGTCACAACTAGTAAAAATATTAAAAAGTGAAGTTTAATTTTGATAACTTATGCAAATATATATAATTTAATCCATAATGTAATTTAATTATGAACAGGGATTATGTAAGAAACACATAGAAATTCATCCCAAATTATGGTATGTTGTAGATTAAATTAGCATAATTTATCAGAAAGGAATCTGTATAATTTAGTAATGAAACATTCATATACTATTTTTATCTTGACAGCATATTGATTTAACCTCTACTTAAACGCCCTCATAATAACTAGTTTCAGTCTAGTTAACTTTATCATTTATAAACACTTGTACCACTTTTTTTTTCTGAAATTCAGTGTCAGCCGTTAAAGAACCATATTCGCACTATCATTTTATTCAATAACACGGATGGTTCATTAAGCGTTATTAGTTTTTTAGTATTTTAAATTACTTAATAATTTTAAATTTTGAAATGTAAATGAATTTGAAGAAGTTGTTTCTGTTTAGTGAAAGCCTTGACCCTTTCAGTCCAAGTGATGCCATTTGGCATCATCATGCTTCTGATCATAATTTTTATAAATAGGGCTGACATCTGTTGGGATTATAAAAACATTTTTTGAAAAATCGAATAATGTGCTCTTGGCATAATAAATAGCTATAGACTATCAGAATTTTGTTTTTAAATGATGATGCCAAATTGTCATTGGGACCGAAAGGGTAAAAACAAGTATTTTGGTGAGTAAATGGTAGAAAGTCGTGTGGAATAGGCTTAAAAATGTTTAAATGAATCTAATACCTGGTAACAAATTGATTTAAAGAATTATTATAAAAAATACTGTGTGTTTTCAACATTAAAAGATGATTCTGTAATATTTTTCTATTTACTTTAATTAAAATGAGTAGCTAATTTAAATGACAAGCTCGGTTAAAGGCAGACCCTGAAAATAGCTTAAGTATTCAAAATTCGTTTTATAGATGGAATTTTTATTTTGTGTGTTTGCAAAAGTCAAACTTTCTCGATACACCACTATACTAAAACGTCACTTAACAGCTGCTCTGAATCACGAGGACCGTCACCTACTGCTTTCGCATAGCTCTAGTGCGCCTTTAATTTAACCAAAACCGAAAACTAACTTTTATTGTTTAAATTGGGTTTTTTTAATGCCTTGCTTATGCTAAAATTAATGGGTGTATGTTACATTCATTTAATCAATTACTTGCTTTGCAGGAAAACAGCATGTATCAGAATTACCCATGGAAATGGATAATTTTGAAGCACTAATTTAAACTTAAGTTTATCAGTAAGCAAACTACTTCAGGCCATTCTAAGCATTAAACAGTAGATACAACAGAATTTCTTTGAGCATAAATGATTGTTTGCGTTTACCGACCCTATATTTAAACTATTTTATTAAATTCGTAAAAAAAAACTTATTTTTGCGCATAACTATGTGTTTTGCTTTTTCTACAATAATAAAGCCAAGTAACATTGATTTTACTATGACTTGATAGGTAAATTTTATATCTATTTCTAATGCACGGAAATTTTCATTTAGTCCAACATAATTTTCTCCTTTCGACTAAAACGTTGAACAACGCGATCAAAATATGAAGCCTCATAGTCTTAAACTAGTTTTTGCATTACATGCACATATATAATTGTATGATTGTTACTTAATGACATTAACAGAGGATTTAGAAGTCAATGGTTTCTTCAAAAACCATTTGCTACACGAAAATAAGAAAACAAGGTCAATTATCAGACTCTCACTTAGATTTTTCATTTTATATTTTTATTATTATATAATTATAAAAAATGCATTATGTCATAAAAATATCTATTTCTAATGCACGGAAATTTTCATTTAGTCCAACATAATTTTCTCCTTTCGACTAAAACGTTGAATAACGCGATCAAAATATGAAGCCTCATAGTCTTAAACTAGTTTTTGCATTACATGCACATATATAATTGTATGATTGTTACTTAATGACATTAACAGAGGATTTAGAAGTCAATGGTTTCTTCAAAAACCATTTGCTACACGAAAATAAGAAAACAAGGTCAATTATCAGACTCTCACTTAGATTTTTCATTTTATATTTTTATTATTATATAATTATAAAAAATGCATTATGTCATAAAAAATACATCTAAATTATTTATTAACTAAAAAAAGTGCGCGTCGTGGCACTTTTTCATATCTAAACATAAACACTTATATTACAGTCAACGGTCGGAGAGGAATAATTATGTAAATACCTTGATTTTTGAGGCCATTAGACGTATTTGTAATTGAGTTTCTTAGCTTGTTCATTGAAAGAGGCATTTCTGGTTTGATAGCCTTTATCAAAAAATCCACGAGGTATTAAGTCATTAGTAATACATAAGAGTTCTCTCTTCAAGGCTATAAATAATTTCACATTAGAGAGTATTTTTGATATGCGGGTCACTGTGGACATAAGGATAGGAACTCTCAGCAGCATTTAAAAAATGCATTGAATTCTATGTAATAGTGTCATCGATTGCATAATTGTGAGGATAATGTAATTGTAAGATAATGTGTATCATACTTTTTCTATCGTTCCTGAATTGCAGTGTATTTCTTAATTTTTCGAAAGTTTAGAATTTTCATGAGAATATTACATTAACGTAAAAAAAACTGGAAAAAAAGAGTCCTTGAAACTTAAATTATTCATATCCTTGTAAAAAACTCAAAAACAAGCTGTTATCTGTCTATAAATAACATGAAAGTAGTGCGAACACTTACAATAGTTTTTTTTACATATACAAATGTAAACTTATTTTACAGCTTAAATAAGGAATACATAATAATTTTTCAATTGACATTTTTATTACTTATGACTTTAAAAAGGTGTCTTCGTTAATTGACTGACTTAACCATATCAGTTCCAGTGATGTCATTTGGCATCATCATGTTTCTGATCATAATTTTAAAAAAAATAATTGGGCTGACGTCTATTGGGATTAATAAAAAATATTTTCTAATAGGGGAAAAGGTTTAAAGAATCGAATGATGTGCATTTTGCTTTTTGATATCATAAATGGCTATAGACAATAAGAAAAAAATCTAAAATAATGACGCCAAATTATCATTGAGACTGAAATTGTTAAGAACCACGTAAAATTTTTGGCATGAAAATATAAAAGTAATTTTAAATAAATTTTTAATATGACAAACATTAGTCACTGATCTGAATGATATAAAAGCTGACAGCAATTCTCGGTTGATTTTGTTTGGTGTAAAACGATGGAGTACTTGAATAAATGCATCAATTAAAACAATAGAGCAAGACAGAAAAATTCAGCGAATATTGTTCTTTTTCCTACCAAGTCTGTAGCTCTAGTATGACGTTTATTTCACTAAAACAAAACAAAAGATCATATCACCAGCTATTTTTATTATAGACCAACCTGAATCATAGAGGTAGAAAAGATAATAGAGAGGCCCTTGTATACGTAGCGCACAAATGAAGCAGGCTAGAGGGGTGCATCTTGGGATACCTCGGTGTCAGTTTCGGTTACTATGTTATGGTTATGCGCAGTAGCTAAAAAAATACCGCTACAGTGGTGCATCTTGGGATACCTCGGTGTCAGAATGTTATGCGCAGTAGCTCGAAGAACCTGACTGCCCTGCATCAAATTATTTGATCTTGTGGCGCTGTGCTTGTTTCGTACCGGGGCTGCTTCAGGTTGCATCCCGTGGCTTTGGTGGCGATCATTGCTTTGCGCTAGAGCTGCGTGGTGCTCTGGAGCGGTCCCAAGGAAACTGACTAATTTTGTTATGATTGGCATCATTCTTGAGCTTCCGGCCACGCATAGTAAAAATGGCCGAAGCCGATACATTTCTCTCTCTCTTCCCGTCTCGTATGCACTCCCCCCGCTGGCCGGGATTTTATTTTAATCTTCCTGATTGTTTTAGTTAATCTTTGATAATTTAAACTTGAAATAAACATAATAAATTGTAAATAAAAATCTCCGTTTTAAAATCTACACTTGTGTTGTGTCTTCTGTAAGCATTGACCGCATCGAGTCAAAAGATGGTTACTGACGTAGTAGACTAAAGCTCGGTAACCAAAGCTGGTGACCTTCGGACTTGCAACTACAAATCACCGACTGGCCGTGGTTCCTCATCGACTGGCCCTCATCGACTGGCCGTGGTTCCTCACCGACCGGCCCTGGATCTTCACCGACCGGCCCTGGATCTTCACCGACCGGCCCTGGTACATCGCTGGCTCGTTCGGGTTCATTTCTGAAGTGCGCTGGTACACCCCGCCTGGCTCTGGTTGGTCACCTACTGGCATCGGTCGTCTACGGACCTATTCATGACCAAACCTTTCTGCGAGTGAAAGACTTCGCCTACTCCAGCCCGGTGAGTTCGTTTCATTCTGTTTTTGTGCCCGCAATTCTTTTGTCGACGTGTGTGTTGTGCCTGGCCTCAGTAACGATGAATAACGCAGACGGTGTTTTAAAACCTTCAGAAACTGCTGTCAATGTTTTTAAAAACGATTTAAGTGTAAATAATACGGTTCCTAAAGCCCTTGACTTGACGGAGTTTGAAAAATTGAAAGCCCAAATTGAATATTTACAAGCTATTGTCGAAAGGCTATCTCATAGTCAAAATCGGGATTCTCGTAATCAAATTCGACGCAGGTCTCGTTCTGCAGTTAAGAGTCCTGCACGTGAAAAGCCTTACTGTTGGTATCATTACAAGTTTAAAGATCAAGCGAGAACCTGCGTTCAGCCTTGTAGGTATAATTCAGAAAACTAACGCCCGCATCGGCTATGGCGACGGCTGATGCTAGTTCTGGATTAGGTCGCCTGTTTGTCTCTGATAGGAAAACTGGCATTAAGTATCTTATCGATACAGGGGCCTCGATCAGCGTAATTCCAAAAACGTCGACTACCTACAGGGCACCTGAAGATATGTTTCTTTATGCGGCTAACGGAACTAAAATCTGTACATATGGCTCAAAGCGGATTTCATTGGACTTTGGTTTAAGACGTGCATTTGTTTGGACATTTGTTGTTGCCGATGTCTCTCGTCCTATTCTGGGCGCAGACTTTTTGGAACGATTCAGTTTATTGGTAGATGTAAAAAATCGTCGCTTAATAGATTCTGTGACAAACCTTAAGGTTAATGGTACAAACGCTCCTGGTCAAACGTTGGGTTTGACAACTTTGGCTGGAGACAATCCTTACCACCTTCTTCTGCGCGATTTTCCTGATCTTACCAATCCGGCAACAATGACTGCTCCAAAAAAACATAGCATAGTTCATTCTATTATAACCAAAGGTCCCCCCGTTCACGCTAAAGCGAGACGTTTGAATCCCGAAAAATTAAAAATAGCAAAAAAAGAATTTCAGTCCTTTTTAGAGCAAGGCATAATCCAGTCTTCAAAAAGTGCGTGGGCAACTCCAATACACATGGTAAAAAAGAAAAATGGGGAGTGGCGAATTTGTGGCGATTTTCGTCGTTTAAATTCAGTCACGGTTGCCGATCGGTACCCCATTCCGCATATTCAAGATTTTGCATTTGGTCTAAAAGGTAAAAGAGTTTTCTCGAAAATTGACTTGGTTAAAGCCTACTATCAGATCCCATTAGACGAAGACTCTATTCCAAAGACTGCAATGATTACGCCTTTTGGCTTATTCGAATATCGGTACATGTGTTTTGGTTTGTCAAACGCCGCTCAGACTTTCCAAAGACATATCGACGGGGTCATTCAAGGTTTGGACTTTTGTTATGCATACTTGGATGATCTTTTGATCGCTTCGGAAAACGAAGAGGATCATAAAAAACATTTGTCAGAGTTGTTTAGGCGCTTAAATGAGTATGGCGTGGTCATTAATTTAAATAAGTGCATTTTTGGTGTCCCTGAGCTCGAATTCCTGGGGCATCACGTTTCTAACTCGGGTATTTCGCCGTTGCCTAGTAAAGTTGAAGTTCTTCGCGACTATCCTTTACCAGAGAAAGTAGACGAGTTGCGTAGGTTTCTGGCAATGGTTAACTTTTACCATCGATTTATTAAAAACGCAGCTCACGTACAGGCTCCTCTCTATGACTTATGCAAAGGAAAGACGAAGAAAGATCGCTCTGCTGTGCTCTGGACGGCTGAAACAAAAGCCGCCTTTCAGGCATGCAAAGAATCAATTGTCAACGCTGCCGAATTAGCTTACCCAGATGATCAGGCAGAGCTTTCTCTTTTCGTCGATGCTTCTAACGTCGCGGTTGGTGCAGTGTTGCAGCAAAACTGCAATGGCGTTATCCAGCCACTTTCGTTTTTTTCACGCAAACTTACGCCTGCTGAACAAAATTACAGCACGTACGATCGCGAATTGGTTGCCATGTATTCCGCCGTAAAACATTTTCGTTACATGTTAGAGGGCTCTGATTTCATTATTTATACAGACCATAAACCTTTAACTTTTGCGTTCACTAAGCATTCTGATAAGTTATCACCACGACAACAACGCCACCTCGAATTCATTTCACAATTTACTACCAGAGTTAAACATATTCCTGGATCGGACAATTCAGTCGCGGATGCGTTATCCAGAATTTCCGAAATCAAAGTTTTAGGCGGTATCGATTACGAGGCCATGGCTCGGGCGCAGGCGTCTGATGGGGAATTGGGGGTGCATTTGCAGAGTGATAGTGTGCTCAAGATGAAGAGGTTCAGTGTGCCTCCAGCTGACGTGGAACTTTACTGCGACACATCGACGGACGTTGTGCGGCCCTATGTCCCTCAACAGTTTCGGAAGGACGTTTTCAACACCCTTCACAACCTCGCCCATCCGGGCATCAAAGCTACAGTTGACCTGGTTCGAAGCCGTTTCGTCTGGCCATCGATGAAGAAAGACATTTCCCTGTGGACGAAAGCGTGTGTCGAGTGTCAACGGTCGAAAGTGCACAGGCACGTGAAGTCTCCATTAAGTACCTACCCGCTGCCAACGACGAGATTCGCCCATGTCAATCTTGACATAGTAGGACCACTACCACCTTCAAAGGGATTTAGGTACTGTCTGACAATCGTCGATCGCTATACGCGCTGGTGCGAAGCCTTACCCATGTGTGACCAGACAGCAGACACGGTCGCTGAAACGTTCTTCAACGAATGGGTAACCCGCTACGGAGTTCCAGAGAAGATTACAAAGGACCAAGGCCGCCAGTTTAAGAGCGACCTGTTTAGCAGTTTGTCCCGGTTTCTCGGAGCGCAAAAGACCCGCACCACAGCCTATCACCCTCAGTCGAATGGAATGGTGGAGCGGTTCCACCGGCACCTGAAGGCCGCAGTGATGAGTCACGGCACTACACGTTGGTCGGAGGTGCTACCCACGGTCCTGCTGGGAATTCGCGCCGCACTGAAGGAAGACATCAAGACTTCTTCAGCCGAGTTGGTCTTCGGTGCGCCACTCCGTCTACCTGGAGAATTTCTAAGGCCAGATAAGACTAAACTCCAGCATTCACAGTTCCTGCAGCTGCTGAGACAGCGGATGGACTCTCTACGCCCGACACCGGCCTCCCGCCACGCTCCCGAGAAAGTTTTTGTGCACTCTGAGCTGTCAACATGCACCCACGTTTTCGTTAGGGTGGATAGCGTGAGAAGGCTACTTCAACAACCCTACGTGGGGCCATATGAGGTTGTGGAGAAGAAAGGAAAGTTTTTCAAAGTCAAACTTTCTGACAAAGTTAAGTGCATTTCTATTGACCGGCTTAAACCCGCTTTTCTGTTGGACAGTACAGGAACACTTTCGAAGACTGTGCCAGTGAAGAGTTCCAGTGTTCCGGAACCAATTTTGAACACTAAACCTATTTCAAATACTAACTGTTCTAGTGACTCTAAAGTTTATACCACCCGGTCCGGCCGAAAGGTCAGGTTCCGGATAATGAGTTAATTTCTTTTGCATTCGTCTGTAACCCGACTGGAGGGGGAGTGTGTGGCGCTGTGCTTGTTTCGTACCGGGGCTGCTTCAGGTTGCATCCCGTGGCTTTGGTGGCGATCATTGCTTTGCGCTAGAGCTGCGTGGTGCTCTGGAGCGGTCCCAAGGAAACTGACTAATTTTGTTATGATTGGCATCATTCTTGAGCTTCCGGCCACGCATAGTAAAAATGGCCGAAGCCGATACATTTCTCTCTCTTCCCGTCTCGTATGCACTCCCCCCCGCTGGCCGGGATTTTATTTTAATCTTCCTGATTGTTTTAGTTAATCTTTGATAATTTAAACTTGAAATATTAACATAATAAATTGTAAATAAAAATCTCCGTTTTAAAATCTACACTTGTGTTGTGTCTTCTGTAAGCATTGACCGCATCGAGTCAAAAGATGGTTACTGACGTAGTAGACTAAAGCTCGGTAACCAAAATCTCATAGACTTCTCTACCTCTCCTTCCTAACTCTATGATCCGAATCAATGAATAGAAACTATATATGACTTATTTGTGTCTGTGTTATCTTTGGTGGATTTCATTTCACTTATTTGCTCATTCGTTTCATTACTACAGCATTTCGAAGAATTAAATGCAAGATTACTTTACATAAATTGCGTTCAACAGACGCGTTTAATGACGACACTTAAATTATGTTATTGCCATAAGCAAAAAAGTACACGGCAAACTTTTATCCTTATTATTTCGATAATGTAGCAATGAATAAATGTTACATTATTTAAGATTGACACCCCCTTATAATAAGTAACTTGTATAACATTAGAACCTTCATTTTTTCAATATTCTGATGGTTATTAATTTTTTTCGCTACTTAAGCTTAGATGATGTAATAATCTAAACTATCAACTAATTAATATGTAACGTACATACACATTATGTTAGTATTTGTGCATAGAAATATTACAGAACCTTTCATTCATTAACTTAATAATTGAGGAAGTTTGAATTCTGTGTTTCGAAAGCACCCCAACCTATACTTTTGTTTATCCAGGAAATGTGCGAAACGTGATGCTGTAAATAACGCACTTTCTTGAAAATTAAGATTAAAACGTATGCAATGCTGAAGAAACGTAATTCCATAAGGAGAGTCTTCAAAAACTGTGGCCGACAATGCAAAATATAGCCGACGAAACACTCTAATTATCCCTAAATATTTTAATTGAAATATCAATTTTTACAACTTCTCAACTGATTAGGCTCTTCAAACTGATCTTATTTGGCACTTAACTTCAACCGAGAATTCCTCATCGTGATTTTTGCCTTAATAAAAAATTTTATAATAAAATTTTATAAAAATATTTTTTTGTCATGGATCTCATTTCCTACTACTTATTGTACTTTTTTTATATAAAAAAAATTTAATGACATTATTGCAAATTGTCTTTTGGTAAAAAAATGCTCACATACAGATTCAATGTGTTTCTAGTATTTTTGTATATATAATTTCAATTTAACCACCAGAGTCCTTTTTTTTGTATTTCCTTAGCACAAAAAAAAAATCTCAAACAATTTTCATTATCATGTTATTTAAAGTAAAATAAATTGATATTTTTAAAGAAGCAATTTTTATAAATTTGTATTGATTAATTTTTATAAAATTATTTCAACAAAAAAAATGCTGATAAAAAACGCCTGCAAATTAAATTACTAAATCATTGTTTAAAAAAAAAAAGAGAAATGTCAGACTACGTACTCGTAGGGTTAAGTCCCAGACAACTATACATTCTATTAAAATGAAGAAAATCGGCATGTAAAAGGCATTCCCTGTAAAACGGTGGGTTTCTTATTGTCCGTCGATTATATTGCGAATTATTTTATTGAAATAATGGCTATTTTTAGCTAATATGGCTAGAACCGGGGAATAAATCTTGATTCAGCCATTAGAAGAAGGTCATTCCGTCGTAAAGGCCTGGGGGAAATTTTTTTCCTTACCTGTGTACGTACTCTATAACCCCAAAGATTCTAAGTCCTTTATAATATTAGACTGCATTACGAAGTATAAATATTGTTGAAAAAGAATTCAAAATAATTTTCCTTCAAAGTAATTTTTACAGATACATTAGTTTAAATATAAATTATTAGCTGCTAATTAAATGAATGGACTGCCTTGAAAAATCACTCTTTTTTAATGGTCGCACTTCAGTTAACCCTTTCGATTCTAAAACGGCCCACTCGGCCGTACAACTAAGAATTTGATAATGGTATTCCTACCACATATTACGCGGAAACAAAAATCTTACATAGCCAAAGTGTTAATGCTTGGGTTGAAAAAACTAATATATTTTATGGTAAGAAAATTAATTTGTGTTTAAAAAAACGTTCGGGGCTACCTTTCAAGTGCGTTGATACTTTTTTTTAACCCCATCCGTAATAAAGGGCTGTGGAGCCCAGTCGGTTAAGGCGTCCGCCTTGCATGCGGAAAGTCCCAGGTTCGGGTCCGGGCATCGCCAAAACTACTGCCTACCTATAAACGGCCGTGCAGCCAAAAATGTCCGGCGAATAATACACCGTGTAGAGGGAGTGCACGTTAAATATGCTCCAAAGTCCCGACGCTGTGTACGAAGTCGCCCCTAACGGTTGCGTTGGGTGCCTACTCAAGTGTCGGCTCGACACTTGACTGTGCTTCTAAAATATGACGCCCATCGCCAATAGCCCTCTTGTAGCTCTGAGGATAATTCAAACCAAAAAAATCGAGTAGGGTTTTTTTAACACATCTACAATGTTTCATTAGTTCTAGAAGTCAAATGGTTTTCAAACTCAAAAATCAGGTCACGTAGCAAATAAGGTACTTCCCGCTGAGAAATATCCATAGGATCATAAATTAGATGCGTTAAGTTTATTTGACGCTCGAACTTGAAATCTCTGGACCTTCACATTGTCATACAAAAAAATTAGATTTGAATGAAGACGGTTTACTCCTTTTAGCCGCAGATTTTGTTAATAACTTGAGCAACCTGCACTGTTAAACGTTTTGTGCTTGCTTTCACCATAATAATGGTTCCAAGTAGCTGCAACGGCTGTGTAGTGAAGTGTTTCACCATATTTTATGGGTTGAACCGTTTCTCAGGTTTCTGTTTCCAAAACTTGAAAAATGGTTCGAATATTTAATGCCGGAAATATGGTGAAACGTTTCACCACACAGCCGTTTCAGCTACTTGGAACCATTATTATGGTGAAACCAAGCGCACAATTTTTAACAGCGTACATTATTTCATGAATAAGGGGGACTTGTTTTTTTTTTGGGGGGGGGGGATTCCCCTTTTCTTCTGGGGCTGGGGAGCCCAGTCGGTTAGGCGTACGCCTTGCACGTGAAAGGTCCCTGGTTCGGTTCCGGGCATCGCCAAAATGACTGCCGATGTATAAACGGCCCGTGCAGCCAAAAATGTCCGACGTATAATACCCCGTGTAGAGGGAGTGCACGGTTAAATATTCTTCAATGTCCCAACGCTGCGTACGATGTCGCCCTTAGCCGGTTGCGTTGGGTGCTGTCGGCTCGTCACTTGTGTGACATTGATCACTTGACTGTGGTACTAAAATACGATGCCCGTAGCCAATAGCCCTCGTGTAGCTCTAGTGCGACGATAATTCAAACCTACCTATCTTTGTGTAGCTCTAGTGCAACGATAATTGAAAACTACTTCTTTTGACCAAACTAATTTTTTTGATTACTTATAAGCCTAAATTATTTTATAGACGAGGGACTTGTCTTTTGCTTTTGGAGGAAAATATCAGTTTATAATATCTACAAATATAATGAATCAATTCCGTAGTACTAAAAGTATGTTACCTTGTTTATGTCATTAAAAATTAATTGCTATTTACTGAAATTTTTAATAGCCCTCGTGTAGCTCTAGTGCGACGATAATTCAATACCTAACCTAATTGAAATTTTTATTATATTGTAGTTTACGTATTTGAAGAAAAGCCGTGTAAAATCAGAGACCTGATTACTTAAGCAAAATTCACATCCACAGTTGAATAAATAAACGATCCGTGCTGCCAAAAATGTCCAACGAATAATACCCCGTGTAAGGGAGTGCACGCTAAATATCCTTCAAAGTCCTAACGCTGCGTACGATGTCGCCCTTAACGGTTGCGTTGGGTGCCTATTCAGGTGTCAGTTCGTCACTTGACTGTGGTTCTAAAATACGACGCCCGTCGCCAATAGTCCTCGTGTAGCTCTAGTGTGAGGATAATTCAAATCTAACCTTTACTAGAGAGCCTTCCCCTTTGAAAGGTTTTTGAACCATCGTCAGAAGCCATATACAGCTAATTGCATAACAATAATTAATCTTTCAATTGCGACAATGATCTCAAAAAGTGAATGTCCAAAGTTCCCTTACAACGCATTGAATGTCCACAATATCAATTACAACGCATTAACAAGGCAAAGTTTGTAAGTTGTTCTCTAAACACACTTTCGATTAATCCTGTTCTATTAATTGCATTCTACCTAAGGCAGAAATGCAATGTCATCTCTTCTCGAGTGCATATTAAAATGCATATTGGGGTCAAGGAGTAAATTTCAAATAAATGCATTCTTTCCTACGTGTCTGGCTCATTAATTTATTTTTTCTAAGGAATACTCACGAGTTGTGAATATATTTTTTTACATTGTCAGTCAAATCCTAGAAATCGTGAGCTTTGTACCCAACTAATAAGCAATATGGGTTTGAAAATTAGATAGCAGGCTCATTATCCGTCGTTTTAAAGTTGTCAATGAATATTAAAATGTGCGTTTATTTGAATGAATGCTATGTGTCGAAATAATGGCATTCATTGTTTAATTTTGAAATATAACTTTTAGTAATTTCTATAAGGACTAGGGGGTAAAGCCCCCTGCTCGCTACTGCTCGCCAACCTCCGAGAATTGCTACGCAATTCCTCTTTGTTTGCTCCACAAACAAACATGCAAGACCAAGATATTTTAGTTAAAAAGTCCCGACCCGGGGAGAGGGCGCAAGATGAAAAATTAAAGATGCACCGGCTTTGGCTGTTTTTACGATGCGTGGCCGGAAACTCAAGACCGATGCCTTTAACTCATCCCCCATATCATGCCTTGTTTTCCTTTTTGGTTGATATTGGATTTTATTCTCCGATTTAAAATGTGCACTCTTAAAACGAACGAGCGATTTTAACTCAGTCTGGAAAATGCACTTCTCCTCTTTGAGTGGATCCTTTGCGTGTTAAACCTCCGACAGGATCACTCCAATCGAGTGATTTTAACTCAGTCTGATTTAATATTCATTCCTTTCCAGTGTCGTAAATGCACTTCTCCAACTGGAGTGGATTTCACTCGTTTGTTTTAAGAGTGTGTCACTGTTCTTAAATGTTATGTGCTGCTTTTAATCATTTGAAACTTTTTATTTAAAAAAACTTTGTATGATTTTGGATATCCAATTATTTTTAAATGTGTTTTGTTTTATGGTTGTTTTTTTAACCTGTTTTAAAAGTAAAACTTAGTGTTTGGCGCAGTAAGGCCTTAGAAGCCCTTGTGCCATAAAACCCAGACATCCATCCATCCAAGACCGATGCCAACAGTTGAAAAATAAGCTAGTGTCCGTGGGACTGCTCCAGGGCATCACATAGCTCTAGCGCTAAGCAACGATCTCTACCAAAGCCACGGGACGCATCCTGAAGCAGCCCCCGCACAAAACACGCACACCGCCACACTTTCAGCGTTCCTGATTGGCTGAAGCCGCGTAAAGTCACGTGGCTTTCAAGCGCTGCAATTTTATATTATGTCGAGAAATAAACTTGAGACAAATAAAGCCCATGAAAGTTTAATTTTCAATTTCGCTAACATTTTTGTCCAATTTAAATATTTTAAATAAATGTGGTTGTGAAATTATTTGAATGTGTGATGAAACCAACTGCGAATTGCTCTGCTTAATATGTATTTTCAATACTATTGCACTTTATCGTTAGTTAATTTAACCAAACAATTTGTTGTATATTCATGAAAGTCGTGAGAGTTTTTCCTTATTCCTATTTTTAGAAATAGCAGCTAAATACATTTAAACAATACAAAAACATTTACAAACATTGTGTAACATCAAAATAGGTAGAATTTTTTAATTTAGTTTAATTATAAAATTAAGCTTGCTTACTTTTAGATAATTTGCAGGATTTATTTTAGAAAACGTCAAAGTTGATTAAACTAACATAGCTGCTTGGATTAAATCTTTTGCACTCTATCATATTATACCTCCAGAAACGGTGAACCTAAACTAAAAATCGTCAGATTAAACTTATAGAATCGATTAATTTTGCCCCCGTAAACTTACGAACTATGAAAACACAACAGGTGGTCTAAACAAAGAAATCAAGTAGAATGAGCAGAATAGGGATGGGAAACCGAAACCGGTTTTTTGAAAAACCGGTTTTTTGCCCTCGGTTTTGACCGAAAAACCGGTTTTTTGATGAGGCCGGTCTAAACCGGAAACCGGTTTTCTGCCGAGAAAACCGTCCAAAAACCGGAAACCGGTTTTTTCTCAAAAACCGCCATCGACGTTTTTTTAAAATAATTATTATTATTATTTTCAAATTGGAGTTTTGCTCTTGTTTAATCAATCGTTTTTGAAGTCTTCATCAATTATTAACTTCGGTTTTCACATTTCTATTCAAGCTTTCCTCCTAACAGAATAAAAGTAAAACGTTTCAGATTCTGTCCTTACATGTTCCGCGTTGTTCCATTCGATCTCTTCAATCAGGTCTCGCTCTTTTTACTTTTTATTAAATAATTTGAAACTTTCGGCAACGACAGTATTATGGTGTTGTCAAAACCGTAACGAAAATTGTATTTCTACACTAATGGGTCCTGATTCTGAAAAAGTAGTTTTTAAATATTATGGTTCGTCTGTTTATCCCACTTTATAGTTTGAACTAAAAGAGCTACGGACTTCAAGTTTGGTTCACGAGTTCCTATACCTATCAGACGTCATAATAAATTTCAAGGAAATTGCATATGCTTAGGAGAAGCTGCCGTAGAACTTTTTTGGTTTTAAAGGTAGTGCCGAAAATCTAAAGGCGATACACTTCAAGTTTGGTACATATGTATTCCCAGTACTTATATTGGCTATCAAAATAAGTTTTAAGAATAAATTGCGCATGTGCAATGGGTAGCTGTCACAGGACTTTTTTGGTTATAACGGCATTGCAGAAAAACTAAAAGAGGATACCGACTTTAATTTGATACACGTGTTCCCAGTATCTGTCGGACGTCAAGGTTTTCACGAAAGCTACATCTGCGCAATAAGAAGCTGCCATAGAGATTTTTTTTTATTTTGAAAGTTTTGAAACTATCTTTTTATCTTAAGTGTTTGGTAGGGTAGGGTAGGTACATCTATATTCCGGCTTGTGTGCTTGATAAGAGACCCGCTTATAAGCCTTCGTCAAGTAAGACAGACACAGAAAGAGTTTTTACTGTCACAGAGAAAGGAGTACACCCAGGGCGAAGGCGGGAATCGAACCCGCACCCGTTACAGTGCGCAGACCGCTGGCCTGCGATGCTAACCAATCGGCCATCCGTGCCCCATCTTAAGTGCTTCTGATATGAAGTTAAATTTTATTCAATTCCTTTTTTTTTTAATTTAAAAATATAGTAGCTTAATCTTTAATTTGGTTTTTCGATTACTCTCCGGCAAATTTTTTAATATTGCAGTTGCTTTTCCGTTTTCCTAAGTTCCAGATTTCTGATGAATATTTCTACTTTCGGTTTAAAGTTGCTGTGTTTTGCTGTGTGTTATCCATTCTATTTCAATGTTTTATCGTATACGCAGAGCTTCTGCTTTGTGTTAATGCGTAACAGTTTCAGGGTTCGAATAATTGTTCGAAGATTTTGAATAATTGAATGCATTAAAAAAACTATTACCTTCTTCAATGAAACAGCCCAAACACTTCATTATTAATGGGCAATGGACCCCTGATATAAGATACTTTTTTAAATGCTTTTTGTCCGTTATCTGTCATCCGTCTTTTTGTCCTTCTACTTATGCATCAAATTCATAATTGGTTCATAATTCTTTTAACGATAGCATCACAAATTGAAACTTTTAATTAATATTTGTATGTATTGTATAACTAAATGAATTTTCGAACTTTGAATCCTACCCCCAAAAAGTATACTTCAATACTCGCGCACTAAATTTCCTCTAAAATCCTTAGAAAAAAATATAAAACGAAATAAAGTTACAAGTCATCTGTTTCGCAATTCCAAAATAGGCAGATGCAGGGCAGATGTTTATGGCCATAATCTATAATAAATTAAAAAGTGTTGCCTTTTTCCTATGGGCAGAAAAGGAGCCAAGACTTCAATAAATACAATTGAACATAGGTCTTTTTAAAAGTTAGATATAAATTTGTGTTTTGATTCTTTCTGAGAGCGGAATTAAATTTATTACTAAGACAACTATTTTTTTCGATCACGATGAATATGTTTGGTCTTCGATATGAAACAGGCGTGTCAGGCGCCAATGGCCTTCTGAAGGGATTCAGTTATTATACACGTAAAAGGTCTTGCTTATCGTGAGAACTGGAGCCAATTTAATTTTGTTCGATGTGATTCACCTCATATCTTCTTCTGAACTAAATATTACTCAATCTAATCTAAAATTGAAATAGAAATAAATCGTTAGCTTAAGTTTAAAGCAGTACCCTGCACCCATCTGACGGAAAATTATTTAACTTTACTAGTTTAAACTATTTATTTGTAGATATTTTAAATGAAAAAAGTTGCATCTTTTCTTAACACCTCTGACCCGGCTTAAAGACCATCTGTGCAACTTACGTTTTAAGCAAGTTTAAGAATGTGTCTTCGTTTTGTACATTGAATGGAGTGGAGGAAGAAACTAAAGGAATGTTTCCTAAAACAGAGTAATGATACTATGATAGTTTCAGAACAAAGTCGGACGAGGACGGTTTCTTCTGAAGCGAATAATTCTTTCGCCACTCTTACCAGCCGCCAAGCTCATAAATTTTGAGTTCGTATAAACAAATGTTCTTCGAATCGGCAATTATGTTCCCTTGGGTTTCTCGCAAATAAAAAGGGGCCTGTATAGGGGCACTCTCAATTGAGCTACAATGTCTATTGTGTACGATATCTTTAGTCTCGTTCAGTTTAAATTTTAACTTTTTACATTAGCTTTTGGTATTTTCCTTAATATTTTTTAATTTTCGTATTTTTTGTATAGCTTATATTTAATTTTTCGAGGTTTTTTTTTAGTTTGGTGATTTTAGTTTTTTTTTTTTTTTTTTTGTTTGTTTCCCTTTCGTTTAAATTTTGTATTGTTTTCGCGTTACGTGTTTCGTTAAACCTATATTTTCTATTACAAGTTCATGTCGAAAGTATGTGTTTCAATTACACAAGAAAGGAAAGCTAATGTAATTAAAATTAATTATATTAAATGTAATTAATATAATTTATTTATATTTGATATAATTTAATAAACATGATTAAAGCGCAGACATAATTTAAATCGCCGTAAAAAATAATGAAATTTTTTCTTAACATATATGATACAATGAAATAAATATACCAAAACTTGTAACATTTTTAAATTATTAAACTGTTAATAACGCGGTAGAACATTTCAATTATATTAAGTTCCGACTTTTCTTAACAATTTAATTAACAGTTTTAAAATGTTTCTTATTCAGGAAAAGTATTCTATTAAGTAATAAAATAGTAGAAAAAAGGAAAAGCATTTAAAATGTAAACAGCCAAGTACAGCGTTAGGCGCCAAATTTACTCATTTCAAAGTGTGACAAAAAAAAAAAAAAAAAAAAAAAAAAAAGAAGAAGCCTGGCACCAAAGGGTAGTCGGCCGGACTAAATGTTGCACGGCCGCACAGACGGCAAATGGTTGGAATTAAATAACAAAGCAAAAGGAAAGAGAGATTAAATAATTCAAAGCCTAATAAAAATACTCAAAACGTTTTAAGAAAAACCGAAATAAGAAAGCAAAAAGGAACATTATAATCAAAAATGTTAAGAAAGTAGGAAATAGGAAGAAAACCCGGAACTTAGTTTCCAACAAAAACACTTTAAACTGACTTTGAACTGTTTTTTAAATTCGAAAGTAAAGTAAAAAAAAACACCATCAAAACAAGAACAAATAATTATTTGAATATTAATCAAACAAATCAGAATTATTCTGTAATGTTTACAGCTATAGTTTCATTTAAAACGATTTTTATTTTTATTTAATACATTAAAATTTAAGTTAAAAAGTAATCAAAATTCTTGTCTAGAAACGAAATCTAAGCTGCACATGCAATGTTTCTTAGCACATGCATCACCCATACATTCACATAAGAAGTATCTTTCTCTGGCCTTTCTACTACTGGCGGGAAAAGGTGAAGGTCATTATAGAGAGGCGGAATGAAGGATGCATTTAAGCACGGCATAGGATTTTTAAAATATAATTTTAAAAAAAAAGGAAATATTGATGGAATAATGCTAAGATTAATAAAAAAACTCAAAACAGTAATAGAAAAGCTGAAAAAAGAAAACAAAAAATAACATTATAATTTTAAATATTATAGAAGTAAGAATTGACTAATTGAGAAGAAACCATGGAACTTAGTTTCCATCAAAAAACATTTTGTAAAGAAATATCAGAACCCAAGAAAACCGGAATGGAAAATACAAGATTATTAATTATTTAAATACATATAAATAACAAATAATGATATGAATATTTTAATGAATCATCAATATTATTTTATTAATTAATAATTAGTTAATGTTAATTTACGTTATCATTAATTAATTAATTAATTAATGTTAAAGGTAATTATTAATTTATTCTTAATTTTGTTGTTGTTAATTTTTGATTTTTTCAATCAATTAATAAAAAAAATTAAAAAACCGGAACCGGTTTTTCAGAAAACCGGTTTTTTGCCCTTGCAAAACCGGTTTCATGGAAAACCGGTTTTATAAAACCGGTTTTTTAGGGTCGGTAAAACCGGATCGGTTTTACCGGCGTTGTAAAAAACCGGTTTTGGGAAAACCGGTTTTTTCTAAAAAAACCGCCATCCCTAGAGCAGAATACACGATGAAGCCATTCAATGAGACTTGGCCAACTACGTCATTTGTGACGTAAGATACCAAGAGAAAAGTTGCAATATTTTCTGGAGTTGCTTGAAATGTAAGGGTTAGAATGTTAAGGTAGAGTTTAATTGAAAATTCTAAAACCAAAAAGAAATCCCAGTGACATAGGTTTTTTTTTCAATGTCGACTATTATAGGGTGGAAACCCAGTGTGGTTTTTTATAATTTCATTTATAATATTCGTATAGCCCACGCTAAACTAATAAACTGGCCATCAATGTATACATCATTTAAATTTCTAAAAAGAAGTAAACTTACTAGAAAAAGTGCAACGAAAGAAATGAAGACATATTTAGAGCAGTGTTGGGCATTAATAAATTAATTAGTCAATTATCTTATTAATTGTCTAAAAAAGTAATTGCAATTAAATTAATTACAATTAAATTAATCGCAATTGAACTTTTAATTGCACCTTGGCAATTTAATTGATTTCATTAACGCATGTCAATTGTAACTCACAATTCAAATAATTGCAATTATTATTTTTTTTTTTGCTTTATGAAACAATTAAAACTAACAATTAATTTTACGCATTAAAACGAAATGAGTAAAAATTTAGGAAAATTTAGTTATAACTCTTAGACTTAAGTGGAATAAAAAAAAGTGGTTAATTGTTATTTTTACTTAAAATTTAAAAAAAAATGAAAAATAAATAATTGTTAATTGTTACTACTACAGTTAACAATTAAGTAATTGTTAATTGTAGTTTTCCACAATTACAATTGATGAATTGTTAGTTTCTGTGGTTACATTTAACAATTAATTGTTAATCTTGCAATTAAAATTTGCCCAACACTGATTTAGAGTTTATAAACAGCTTTAAAAACTGCCATTGGGTGCCTATTCAGGTGCCGGCTTGTCACTTAACAGTGGATTTGAATTATGCCACCCGTAGCCTCATAGCTGTAGTGTGACAATAACTCAACCCGTTTTTTCCATAATAATGGAATTTTATTTCTAATCTTTCCATCTGTAACTTTTCACCGTTATACGTTTTTGCATAACCAGACAAGAAGTAACTTTCGCGGAAGTATGCGCGTGGGTCTTGTCCATTATTGACTTTATCGGTCCAATGCAAATGACAATGTATCCATTGTTATAGTATGTTAACGGATGTAAGTAATTTATATTGGTGTGAGTTTCTTCTTCTATAGTATTATTGAAGGCATTGAGTTACCGGTTCAAATTCTAAGAGCATTACAAACCTTAAGATTCTCCAATACTATTGTTTGTGACTTTCAAGATCTTTCTTGTAACGGATGTCTTAGAAGAAAGTCGGTTTCCCAGTTTCGTTTCTGGGTGATTTCTCTGTCTGGTTGGAGGCGTTGGACAATTGATGATTTCCGGAAAGTTCTTCCGAAATAAGATTTTCGAGATTGCAAGCGTTATCTGTTAAGATATCGGACAATATATATGTAAATTTTTTCATTTTAATGGATAGATTTTAGATTATTTAACATTTTAGTCACTAGCTTTTACCGAATGAGTTTGTTGGATGTCAAATTCATTTAATGAAAATGAAAAAGCTTCTGACCATTGAAAGAGTTATTAAAACTTTCTTACACTCTTAAAACAAACACTCCTAATTTAACTCAGTCTGAGTGGATTTCACTCCTCCAGACTGGAAAATGCACTTCTCCTTTTGGAGTGGATCCTTTGTGTGTTAAACCTCCGACAGGATCACTCCAAACGAGTGGTTTTAACTCAGTCTGAGTAAATATGCATGCCTTTACGGTGTCGAAAATGCACTTCTCCAACTGAAGTGGATTTCACTCTTTTGTTTTAAGAGTGTATGGCGTTTACTTTAAAGACTCCTCTTTAAAAAAAATAATTAACGTATTTTATATATAAAAATGAGCATTTGTTACTTGATATTTAATAGTTATGTATTTAAAGTGTGTAACTATATAAACTAATTTTAAACAGTAATCAATTATAACATTTTTTTTACTTTAAACATTTATTTTTAATGTTATATTTGTAAAGATATTCTATAAGCTGTAGAAAAGTCAATGGAGAAGGGTTTTAATCTTGCGCTTAAATAAAATAAATATTGCAACAATATATGTAGAGAGTAATTGATTTTATTAAGAAACCTACATATTTTGAGGTATTTTAGATCGGTTATATTCTATACCCTGAAAATGATCTAAGTGGATTCCTTCAAAGCATGTAGGCATATTAATAAAACCAACTTCACCACAATTGCATTATTTTCATGAAATTTTTAAAACAATAATTTTAACATTTTGTTTAATTGTGCAATATTTAAAAATTTATGCAGAAATATCATTATGTGTCTTCATTTTATTTTTAACTTTCAATCTGGATGTCAACCAGTTATTAAAAAATTTTAATTAAAAATGCTGTTTGATAAATAATGTACCATCTTTAATATAATTAAATTAAAAATATTGTTTAAACATTGCTCCTCATTTAAATTTTTCGCCTTGTCCTATATATTTCCTATGGATTAAATTTAAATCATAGCGTTGGTTCTTACACATTATTACAAAGAGACACTTAACTTAAAAACATTTTAAAAGATAATAAACTCCTTAAATCAATGTAATATTGTATATACTGTATATAAGCTAGATACCAAGTCCTATTAGAGGTTAAATTAGGCCCAGGTTAATGATTAATCGAATATCCTCTATCTCATATACTTCGAAAGACAAATAACCTTAATGGGAGTCGGATGGGTGTTTGGGTTAAAAATGACGATTTTCGATTTTTCTTTTATTTTTAATCTGCATATCTATAGCTTCAGTTTACGACCAAGTTTATCGATTTCATTTTAGTAGTTATCTTTATAAGCATTTTTTAGAAACTTCGTGTATCAGTTCTCACCTATAAGATTATTTTCTTTTGCGTTTGCTGAAATATAAGGTTTTCAACAGTTAGGAAAATTTTTCTCAAGAACTACAAAATATATCAACATTTTTTTTGTTTTATTACTTGTTCCCCATTAATAGCTCTTTAATTTAAACTCAGGAATTTTAAATATCTTAGATAAAAAAAAGTTTTATAACTTAAAATCGGAATTTTTGGGGTTTTTTTAATACAGTGGCCGCCGCTTTTTGGAATCACTGGTTAATTGAATCAGCCACTTAATTGGAATAAATTTCGTAGAACAGAACGTAATCACTTTTTACATTGAAAATCCGCCGCTTATCGGAATCAAATCACCTTTTACCGCCGTTTTAAAGACTCAAAAAATTCTATAAAAGTTTCTTTTTTCTACAATTCGTGGTATTTTTTTTATCCCAAATGACTTCTAACGACAAATGCGAACCAAAGAGGCGCCGACGAATCCATCTTTAAAAAAAGGTAAATCGCAGAAATTGTGTTATTAAGGCAAGGAGGGGGAGAGAGAACTATAGTGGAGGGAGGGGGTAGAGGGAAAGGAATTTGTAATCGACACGTGTGCACTCTTAAAACAAAAGAGTGAAATCCACTCCACTCCAGTTGGAGAAGTGCATTTTCGACACCCTAAAGGCATGCATATTTTCTCAGACTGAGTTAAAATCACTCGTTTGGAGTGATCCTGTCGGAGGTTTAACACACAAAGGATCCACTCGAAAAGGAGAAGTGCATTTTCCAGTCTGGAGGAGTGAAATCCACTCAGACTGAGGTAAATTGGGAGTGTTTGTTTTAAGAGTGTGCATGACGGTGTAGATAGTGGACTCATTTTGATTTTTGATCGATTAAATTAAGTACGTGTTTTTCGGAGTGTTATCGCGATGTTTAAACGGAAGATTTTAGCTTAGCCAAAAAATATGAACTCCTAAAAAATATTTGTAATCTAGAAAAATGCAGCCAAAGAGAAGCTGCAATTAAATTAGGACTTTCTCAAGCAACTTTATGTAGGATTTTGAAGAGAGAAATGAAATTATAGAAAGTTGCGAAACAGAGCCCAACATAAATCGGAAATGTCAGCGGGTTGGCAAAGCAGAAGACGTAGAAAACGCTTTATTAGAATGGTTTTAGGTCGCTAGGAGTACAAATATGCCGGGCTCTTCAAATATTAAGAACTTTAGGGCAACGGGGTGTTATGTGTGATGATTATAATTCCTCTTATGACATTGAAAGGAAGGTAATCGATTTTATCAGTTATATGACAACGCAGGCGAAAGCAACGACGCATTCATTCAAGTAAGCAAAATTTAACTAAATTTTAGTACTATAGTAAACATTGTTTTTTGTGCTTTTAAATTTTGTTTTAAAATTATACATAATATCGTTCAAATTATTAAATTTTTGTAGGGATTCGTATATTACCTGTTAATTTGTATAACTCTGGATTTTATTAAACATAACATAACGTGTTTTTCTTAATAATATGTAGTACTAGTATTACTCAGTAACAAGTATTTAAAAAAATCATATGTCTCATGATGACAACTTTTTCTTTATAATTTCATGACTTTCGGTTAAATGGTTCAGCCGCTTTATTGGTTCAAAACGTACTGGGACGGATGTGATTCATTTAAGCGGCGGCTACTGTACATATTTTTTTTAAAATCACTGTTTAAGTATTTTTTTATACTGCAAAATATCCTCTAATGATATTTTATATAGTACTTATAAAAATGCTCAAAAAAGTTAGTCAAATTAACGTGGGTGAGATAGAACCATCCGATCCTACCCTTAAACACAACTTCACAAAAGACAACTTTTCAATCTTCCCCATTTTATTGACGTTAGCAAAAAAAAAAACTTAACATTTGTCTAAACAAAACCACAAATCATTGTCACAAACTTTAAAATCCATCCAGTTTTCACAGAGCATTTGGAACAAAGGAAAAAACACGATTTGACGCAGATAAACAATCAGGAGGACCTAACGGATATATTTAGAGACTTTAGGGTGAAATAACAGTTGACCCATCCTCATGACCTTGAAATCACCTCTGTTTACATCAATCGGTGGGTTGGGAACAGTCGCGTTTGCAACAACCTTGTTGACTTGTTTCCAGGGGTTAGGGCAAGATTCGGTGAAAGTCAAGAGCTTTTGGTCTTTTGTCTTTGCGAAAGCAAGAGGTAAATCCACACCCTCCGGCTTCCTTGGGTCAAATAGCCGAAATTTTGTGGTTTGTCTGATCCCTTTGGTCAGAATTAGTTGAGGATAGCAAAGATGTAACTACTTGATAGATATCACAAGATCAACTTTCAATATAAATCGGAGTCAATATTTTATTGAGTTTACAATAAAATTAAAGAGAATTCATTAATTCAATTAAGACTTTTATTCAACTACAAATTAAAATAAGAAATTTTTATTTCAGTTCTAGAGCAAATGCTAATCTTGCATGACTTTCTCATATGTACGAGATAGTGTGCACTAATTTTTGCAAACATAGTTTGTTAAATTAGTTTAGTAAATTTGGATATGAGCTAACCTTAATGAAATCCCATGAAGCTAGATTATTTTGTTAGTTTTACTTTAAATATTGATAATTATCACTTTTTATGCAAACGCTATTAAAAAAAAATATTGTTTTCTTTGATTCCGAAAACACTAAAATTAGGTGTTTTTTTTAACATCAATAACTATTTGCATTAAGAAAACGCTTTTAAGCATGGAATATTTTATAATAAGGAAACACATTTAACTAAATATTAGATGAAAAAATAAATGTAATTATTAAACAAGTTTTTTTTAATCAACTTCTCCCAGTTTTACTTCTAAATGTCTCCTTCTTACAAAATACAATTTTACTGCAGTTCTTGGAAAAACACTAAGAGAAAAATAACTGTTATTTCTAAAATACTATTAATATTAATTTTTTTTATCTAGGATGATTATCAAAAAAAACTTTATAGAAAATTAGAAACTACCAAAACACTTTTGCGTGTTACCGCAAATCAACCAACGTTGAAACGATTATAATGAAAATATGTGGTTTTATATTTTTCTGTAATAGACAAAAAGATTTTTAGAATGTTCCAAAACATTTGGCATTGCATCTGAAAGAGTTGGTGCAAGGACAGCACGCGCGGTGTGTGTTGTCAAAACCAAAAACGGGATTTCACGAAATTATTTTCAGACTGTTTGAACGACAGTGTGCAATTAAGATAAATGGACTGTAAACAGAAAGTTGATGTGTCAAGAGAAGAAGAATAAAGACGATTTTTCAACCACGTTTCAAAGGAACGTGGTTTTTGAGGAGACACTTTACATTTTTATCTTAAAAATGTAAACAGTTTCATTTCAATCGTAAAAAGGAGAAGGTTGAAAGAAAATTTTAAAAAATGTATTATTGTTTTTAGATTTTAAACCAAAACATAATTTCAGCCTTGCACTAATCTTGATAAAACTTGGCATATGAGACATTTAAACTAAGAGAAAGGTTGTAGGATAATTTTTTACAGAAAAGTTTTAATTTCGAAACAATTCAAGAACTGATAAATTTACGCCCATTTTTTTTTCATAGAAGCTAACAGTTTTTATACGAAGTGTTTATCTAAATCAACAATAGTTTATTATTTAAACTATTTTGCTTCTATTCCAGTGAATAAAAGTCTTGTTAGAAATTCTTCTTTATAAAATAGACAACGTATCTGCAAAACAAAACTGTTTACATCGAAGCTTTTGCTTAAAGCATGCAAAAGAATCAATAAGGATTTAAATTCTTTAGCGCTAGATTTCCGTAGTATTTTTGTTTCAGTTTTTTTTTTTAACCATTGTAATTTTTTTTTTCATTCTTCTTTGGCATATTAAACTAAGATCATTGAGTCTTTATTTCAGATTGTTTTCTGACAACGGTTGAAAATATTTACGTATAGTTGAATGGAAGCGAGAATCAATGTATCCATGCTTATGTATATCAATAAATATGATCTAAAAATAAAAAAAAACTAAACAAATATAAACTATAAATATAATGAATTTGTGTACACTCTTCTACTCGTTTGTATAATTTCCTTAACCCAAACATTCCTGGGAAGTCCTGGATCAATAAACATGATATAAAACTCAACAAATATCAACTGTAAATAAAATAAATTTGTGTACAATTTACTCGGATATAGAATTTTTTTTAACCCAATCATTCCAGGGCAGCTACACAGAAAAAATTACGAACATTATCCTTTGAATCTGCTAAGGCTACTTTTTCAAAACTCTACTTCAAAAGATATGACTAATTGACTCAGATACTATCATATAAAGTACTAGATGGGCAGATCACGTGACCTCCAATGCTAACGACGGGACGCGTATGGAGACCCCAGAGGAGGGGCAATTAGGCCAGTGTTGTAATCTCTTTAAGGAGAAAAGTGCTACAAAAAAATAAAATTTAATTCTAAAGTTTCAAGTGACTTTTAGAAAAAGGTGAAGCGCTTTTCTAGTATATTTATAATGTATTTTTGAAATTTTAGAATTGAACAGTATGTCTTCGTAGTATTTTTCTCCTTAATGTGGTGGCAACACTGGACAAAATGCCCCTCCTCTGGGGTCTCCATGCGCGTTCCGTCATTAGCATTGGAGGTCACGTGATCTGTCAATCTAGTACTTTATATGATATTCGCAAAATGTAGCCGCCAATGATTGGGAGGGAGTTCTGACGGTTTCGTTTTAAAAAAAGTTAATTTGGAAGATTCACTTCCATTTTTTTCTGTTTTCCAAGCCACTGCTAGCCAATAATTCACTTATGGTAAACCTTCGAGATTCCCTAAACACTTGATCAACTCGCTGAACAATACCGTCTGTAGCGACAGACTTGCTTCCTTGGTCCCCTCCTTCATGAACATCAGTATTGTTCAGCGAGTTGACCAAGTGTTTAGAGAAACTCGAAGGTTTACCATAAGTTAATTATTGATAAGCATAGTGGCTTGGATTGTAATGCTTGCATGTTGACGTGGAGCTCAAAGAAACCGTCACAACTCCCTTCAAATCATTGGTGGCTACATTTTAAGAAGAGGGTATTTCAAAGCCTTTTTACAGATATGACAAATGCTTTCAAGGTAAATTATATGGAGAAATAAGCAGTATTTTTCATTAATTTTGGTTTTAAAAAAATCTTTTTTTGTATCTTTACCAGTCTTTTTGTTAAAGCCCTTCGGAGGTTGAGAAAAACAGCCCTCGTACTAGGTATGTAAACGAATACTACTCATTTCGAAATATTAACATGAAAAATATCTCCCTCTCTTGTATCGATACATAATTGAAATTGGTATCATAAAAAGTTTGATCACCGACGATTAATTTTAAAATATAAAGCCTCATCTTTCCTTGTTATCTAATCTAATGAATTCAAATACCATGAACTCCAATTACTTTAAAAACGAAACTATCGAAAACAACCGCTTTCTAACTCGAATATTCAAACCTCAGATGAACAGCAATCATTTTGAAACAATGAAATATTGTTGAATGACCAAAGATAGTAAAGTTCCACTACAATTCCCATTCGGAAAAATGAGCACTGAAAGATCATTCGTGGTGATTGTTAAAAACGTGGTCATGCACGAATGATTACAACCATATTATTTACAGTCTTCCACGTTAGACTTTGGAAGATTCCAAACAAATTGAATTACCATTCAAATGTTAAGAATGGTGAAGGAATTGCGTCTAAACTTAAAGTATCCCTTAGAAAAAATTGTATCATGAAAAATTCTTTTGTTTTAAGGGTCGATTAAAAAACCAGGTTGCATGCTTTGCTTCCATAAAAGTGGAAATGAACAATGTGTAATTTAAGTTATAAATAAAGGTTGGGCTAAGAATAAATTTATAATAAAGAATTGAGGTAAAAGTACTAAAATAAAATTGTACAATTTAAATTACTGCTGTTTGTAAATAAAATACATGAAAATAAATGGATAATGAACCCTTAGAGTATTGTTGAAAACTATCATTATTTTCAGACTTTTATTTAAAACTATATTATTCTAGTTCTTTAATTTAAGAAAATTATTCTTTTGTTAAAATCACGCTGGAAAAAGATTTTAAAAAGCCAGCTGTGATGCTTTTGATCTACAATGTACCAAAGAACAATAAAATCTCCTCTGGAATACTAAAGTAAAGAACAAAACGAACTTTAAATTGCAACTTGGACTTTTTTTATGATTTCTCTTATAAGTAGTAAACCTTATAGTTGGGTTCAAAAGCTCGCGTACATAAGTTGCATTCCAATTCTATTTTTTAATTAAAACTTGGAAAACAATAAAGACTACAGAATGTTCTAGAAAATATGAAACCATTGGTAATTTCAACTTCATTTTTTTTCCGAACTTGTTTACTATAAACGACGAGAAATGATGTTTACACTAATGAAATATTGCCTTAAAACCACATTGTGTGTGGTTCAGATAGATAGAGAAAGCGCCCTTGAAATCCTTGAACCGGATACTATTTGTGGTAGAGGCTCTCGCAAATTCTAAGGATAAACGATAAACAAGAAATCACCAACTGTCACGAAAGAAAGTTAAGGGTCCCCCAGTTTGGCCCCTAAGATGCTACGATTTCGTTGATAGTCTCTCTGGCATGATAGGAATAGGCCTCCCACGTTTAATTGTGGGACAAGGTATCTTGTTTTACTGCAGGCATCACAAGGGGGGGGGGGACTTGCAGGTATCCGTAATAATTTTTTTAATAAAAAAAATTTATATTTTGGTGGATTGTGTTCTTTTGCAGGTTTAACTTTTTCTCAGCTGACAGTCATTTTATGTAACAACATCTAAGCGGTCGGACTAAGCGCTGTCAATCTTAATGCTCTGCCGTGGGCAGGTAAACTGCAGTATCTATAGACTAATGACTTGGACCATTGCTGTAAAAACTCAATAACTTCCGCCTATAACTAAGTATACTAACAGACTGATTATTTTCAGTTCAAAAATTGTCCAATGCATTGTTGTGGTTATTGCAGATCACCAGCCCACTCAATGCTCAGATTGCAATCGTTTCTCTTTGTGAATTTTAAAGTGTGAAGCAATTTTAATCTTGCCAAAAGTACTAACGCTAGTATGAGGTACTTTAGGATATTTTACATTCTCCCATAATTATAATCCTGTGCGTGCTGGATACATGCGTGCCAACGGATTCCAGCTTCGGCAAGTCTCTTACCCTCCAGGTTATAGTCTGGAGTTAGGGGAGAGTGTTGTACCTTGGGACAATTTTTACATTTGAATTTTTTCTTCGATAATTATAGTCAAAATAAAAATTTAAAGGCAGCATTTCAACACACCAATATATTCCTTTATAATATATTTTTTTAAATTCTGGCAGCTTGAAATTAAAAAATTGCCACTCATTTAAAGTAGAGAGGATAAGCTGTCCCAATTTACAATATGATGTTGTACCTTGGAACATACTTTATAATTCAGTCAATCGTCATACACTTGAACTAATTTGTGTCAGGAAACAAACTTTATTATTTTTTCAAGGAAATACACAATTTAAAACTTCATAATTCAAGAATAATTTAAATTATGCAGCAAAATTGCAAGTCCAAATTATTTAACATTATATGATGATACAATATGCTTTACTGTCCCAAGGTACAATAGACTAGATGGTTTAAATAAAAGAAAGATAGTGGCCAATCTAAATGCATTATCATTATGTTTTCATAACCAAAATATTTTAAAAACCTTTTCTTTTATGAAGAAAATAAAATGCAGTGGACATTTTGTAAAAGTACAAAGGTAAAAAATTATATTAGAATGAGAAAAATATTTACTTTGGGGTAGTGAAATATTATTTTTTGTCACCAATTCATCAATTCAATGATGCTAGTGTTAAATTTTATTTTGATGATGTCTGTTGGTTAAGGCTACTATTTGAAATAAACAAAGTATGAATATTGCCAATAGATTCTTAGAAATTGTCAGTGTCCCAAGGTACAACACTCTCCCCTACACGAGAACAGCATGAAATTCGTGCGTTATTACATTTTTCTATTCTAACTTATGAGGGCTTTCGCTAATATTAAGTGCTGATATTAAAGACGCTGTTGCTTCAACGAAACTAAACCTAACTTAAATGTGTCCTGGATAAATTTTGGAAAATGTTGGTGAATATTTTTTTAATAAATCCGAAATAAATGAAGCTAATGTAAATAAAGAGCTTGTTTCCAAATGGCATTGAGTCAAAGTTTTCAAAAATTTATTTCTCCGTTGCTGAATATGACAACACATGTCTAATGATGTCTTTTCAATAAGTAGAAAATCCAAATAGATTTTGAACTTGGAAAAATTATCTTTTCCTTACATTCAATAACAAATCTTACAAAACATAATCGCGTTTTCTGGTGCTCAATATTTAATATGAATGTCATATTATAAAAATAATTAGGCATATGTACGTTTTTATATTTCGGTAAAATGCCTTTGTAACTATAAACTATATGCAAGATAACTGCAAAATTATATTTCTTAAAAACCTTCTCATCTAAATATAATTATTGTTTAGAATAGTCATCTGAAATAATTATTTTTAAGAAGTTATATTTTCAGCATATTAGTACTACAATTATTTTTAATGGTGTTTACAATACAATTTTATAATACAACAACCTATTAATGTTTATGTGGCACAAAAGTGCGAAGATATTTCCTTAATTTACAGAAACATTTTAAATGTTGGTTGATGACGTCGATTTCTTCAATTTTTGCAATCAAATGTGTTGAAATGTTAGTAAAGGGAAACTGGTGACTCTGGTGATTCCCCTTTTACATAACATAATAAGGATGGTTAGTATTTGTGTACATAATTATCTCTGAAACTTCTTTTCCCAGTTTTAACTTAAGTAGTAATTTAACATTTAGACGCAAAACTGTTATGAATACCATATTATTAGTAGTAGTCTACACTCTTATAACAAACGAGTGAATTCCACTCCAGTTGGAGAAGTGCATTTTCGACACTGGAAAGGAGTGAATATTTTCTCAGACTGAGTTAAAATCACTCGTTTGGAGTGATCCTGTCGGAGGTTTAACACACAAAGGATCCACTCCAAGAGGAGAAGTGCATTTTCCAGACTGGAGGAGTGAAAATCAATCAGACTGAGTTAAAATCGCTCGTTCGTTTTTAAGAGTGTAAATAACACTGATAATGCGTCGAAGTTAGATAAGAGATAATTCTGAGTCAATTTATTATACTTAAGGTGAAGGTTTTTTTAATTAGTTAGATTTAATTTTATTAAGAAAGTTTTTGTTATTATGATTGCTCAGATTTTGAGCAATACCTTATCACATTTGTTATATTAATTTATGAGGGTTTTCGAGATAGGTTTTTAAATGCACTGCTTTTGTGAAGAAAACCTAAGTTAAAATATTTATTGTTTCGTCTTAAGTAAATTATAGCTTAGTTCAACATAAATCTATTTATTTTGAAGTAATTTTATGATTATGGTGCAGTATATGGCCTTCAATGGCATTGCGTCAATAAATCCGAACATATATTCATACATCCATTTTTAGGGTTATCTGAAATTTATATTGAAAGATACAGTTGTCAATCATTGCATTTTTTGGCATTAGTGCTTGTTAGGTTAAAATAGCCATTTGAGTTGAAAACTTCATGATTTATATTAAAATTAACATGTGCGGTTTCAAGAGAATTCGCATTGAATTGAAGAGTTAACTGTTTGATCAAGTTTGAAAGTATTAAAAAGTTTTATTCAGTACTAGTATTGTAAAATAAAATATAAAAAAATATTTATAATACGTAAAATTATAAGGCCTACTTATTGTTGTAAGTTTGTTCTTAAATCGCATGTTTTCTTTTATTTAATAGCTAACAGTAGGGTTACCAAAAGCAGATCAGTTCACAATAAAAGTCCAAGCAAACACAAAAGTTCACAAGGATATTCTCCCAGAAAGTCATATTTATTTCACTACGTCCCTTTTTTCGCATACAGTGCGATGTATTGATACAGCCAGCACTCAAATGTTTGTTCTACAATGCCCAGTAATGCAGACTGCTAGGAATTTTAGAAATCTGCTGATTACGACAACCAAAAAACGTTTTGTCAACGTCTCCTAATGTACTTTTCAGATAGTTTTATATACAGAATGTCTTGGTATGGGACCTTGGAGACGCCAGGTATACTGCATATTTACCTTTTGCCTATCTCCAGCTGTCCTAAGAAAGATTGAGGATTTAGCCCATTCCATGCCCCTTGATTTCCCCACTGATACGTGACTCCGGGAGGGGTGGTTTCGGATTTTGGTACAAAAAAAGATAGATTATACTTAAAATACTATATCAGAGTGTCTTGTTTGGATGCTTAGTGATGGTGATTGGAATGGTCATGTTAGGAAATGCAGGTGTCCAAAAATGTGAAGAATTTTTAGATAACTCCCAGTTGCTTAGACAGCCGTCCGAGCGAAGTTTTATGTTGATGTTTACAAATGGGATTCTAGATAGGTGCTGTTTTTATTTTGGGTAGGTTTGGCGTGTATTAAGAATCTTGTTTACACTCAACTATTTTGTGTTTTGAATTTATTTGTTTTGGATAGTTTAAAGTTCATGCACAAGCGAATCATTTGAATTTTAAATCAAAGGCCTCATAATTATTGAATTGAATCGTATCGGCCTTCGTTCTTCCATAGCTCTTGAATTTGTGAGTCTTGAACGAAACGTTATTTTACAAAAGTGTACTTAAAATATTTGTACACTCTTAAAACAAAAGAGTGAAATCCACTCCAGATGGAGAAGTGCATTTTCGACACCCTAAAGGCATGCATATTTTCTCAGACTGAGTTCAAATCACTCGTTTGGAGTGATCCTGTCGGAGGTTTAACACACAAAGGATCCACTCCAAAAGGAGAAGTGCATTTTCCAGTCTGGAGGAGTGAAATCCACTCAGACTGAGGTAAATTGGGAGTGTTTGTTTTAAGAGTGTATGTATAAATAATATCTTTAACTGATTAAAATGCCAAATCTCTAAAGTTAAATATTGCATCCTAATTTCTGCTAAATAATATGTACTTATGTAGTTGAGTAGAATTTGGTAAACAATTTTTTAATAGTATAATGTAATAAATATAATAAATGTTATAATAATATACTACAATGAATATCATAATATAAAAAATTACATGAAATATACATTTTTATTTCCTCCTATCTTTTCAATGAATATTTCAAGGACTAAACAACAGTTTTGTTTTGAAAACAAATCCATTTCTTGAGTTACCTCTCAATTCAAAGCATAACATTTAATCTTTAAAGGCGAGAAAAGTATTATCCGAATGCTATTGCCAACAAACGTTAGCCTAATCGGCGAACAAAATGACACAAGATTGGCAGGCGAATCATTCAATTTTTAACCCTTCCTTTTCCACGGTCAATAACAAAGAATGTTCTTAATAGAAAAATATGGGGAAAGTTAATGTTTTGGTTTGAACTTCAGGATTGCCTATTAGACCTTGATAGTGTCAAAAGATTGTTTTTATAGGTTCCGTACCTCAATCATCATGAACGGATGGAACTACCTGCGTAGGTTTCGAATGTAGACAACGTTCTGGAATCTTTGTCAATCAATGTGATATAATAGGACGAAGGTTTGGTTGGTGTTCTAAGTTTGAAGTCCAACCCGGTGTTTTTTCCTAATAAAAGAGGTAGGCCTTGAGTTTCATATATACAAATGGTTTTTGTGTATTTTTACTTCTTAAAGTTATTTTTACGTATTAAAGGAAATCGAATAATAAACGCAAAGGTTAAGGACTTGAATGTTGTTGTTTTTGTTGACAAATATTCGGCATTAAAAATGACTAAACAGAAATTATGTTATTAGTCCCATTTTTCTTTTAAAACCCTTTGAGCTCTTTTAAACATAAATGGAATTAAAACATACCAACAGCAAGCATTAAAAAGATAATGAATAAGTTTTCAACATCCCTGACATCTTGTTTAAATATCGACAACTGTTAAAAAAATAATTTTAGACACAAAGTTTTGTTGAAAATGTATTTTAAATATCTTTTGTTCAAATAGTAACTATACACTATCTTATCTCCTTAACAACGACTTAGTGAATATCAATAACAACTTAAGTTTAGAAAAAAAACTAATTTATTCGTTTTTCGTGTAACTTAAATTGTCCTAACCGAATAATAGCGTCAATAGAGCTAAATTGGCATGTGGTTACTTAGAATGCTTGTTAATGGCCTGATATACCAGGAACCAGTTTTTAAAAAACTGGGAAATTATTAATATATTAGTCGTGAGAATAATGCAATTTGGTCAAAGATAAATAAATGCCAGAATTGATTATCTTCAAATGGTCCGTTTTAGCTTTCACGATACATTTTTAAAGAGCTACGAAAACGGAAAATAATTTCATGCTTCCATAAAATCACTTTTTCTAATTTAAGGTTGAACACTTTCGAAAATTGATTAAGTAATTTTCTTGATGTAGTCATCAAACCTTGCTTAAATAAAGATTGAAAGCCTATTTCCAGTATAAAAGCTGCGAAAAAAATAATTCCGACAAATAATATTTAGTTTTAAAAAAAATCTTAACTGTGACACTCGATATGAACCCCTTGTGTATATTTTTTTTTTCGTTAACAGCAGTTTACAAAGCCACTAACTTTTTCGATTCTCTGACTTAGGACGTTTGCTAATTATCTTTTTTCTCGTTAACTTTACAATTTCAAAACCTTATTCAGTGATCACTCCTTAGCAATTAAAACAAATCAATTTTATAGCCAGAACCAACAATTGGATCCTCTTTTTCTCTAGCACTCGGATGAGGAGTCTGATGAAGTCTGCCGAATTTAATAGTGAACCGCGTTTGGCAAATTTTAATTGCAAGAACAATTAAAGATTAACAATTAATTAATTGGTGAATGTAACCACAACAACTAATATTTAACAATTGTAATTTTTTAAATTACAGTTAACAATTATTTAATTGTTAACTGTAGTAGTAACAATTAACAATTCATTAAAAATAGTAATGCTGCATAAAATAAAGGCGGTATATATAAATATACAATATACCCTTGTGGTCATCAATATCTTTAATTAAACATGATTGGACAGACATTAAAAAGTTAAAATTTCTTGTAGTAATTTAAATTACATTTCAGTTCCACTCTCTTCTCGAACATGCTGTCTGACAGTTTGAGCCTCTGTGGCACATTTGTCATTGTCAAAGTTAAATTTTCCTATAGCTTAACTCATTTCGTTTTAATACATAAAGTTAATTGTTAGTTTTAATTGTTTCATAAAACAACTAAAAAAAGTTAATTGCAATTATTTTAATTGCGTGAGTTACAATTGACATACGTTAATAAAATTTAATTGCAAGGTCCAATTAAAAGTTCAAGTGCAATTAATTTAATTGTAAATAATTTAAAGCAATTACTTTTTTAGTCAATTAACAAGATAATTGACAAATTAATTGATTAATGCCCAACACTGATAGTCAACATGACCAAGGTTCAAATTATTTTTAGTCAATTACACTGCAGCAATATTGCAAAACGTAAAAAATCAAATCAAAGAAACATATTATATGTAAGCTCAACACGCTTACTAATATGTTAAAAAAAAAGAAAGTGTCAAACTGTGAAAGTCAAGTACAAACTAAAAATCAAAAAAATATATATTTTGTAACAACGAGCCGTCTCTTTATGGAATCCTTGAAAAATGGAAACCTGTCGATATTCTTAAATTAGGTGTTAACTCTGCGTCTAGTTATTATGAGCATTTAAAGGGGATTTAAAGAAATACTTTTTTTACTCGTTACGATAAGAATACGATTTCTGCTCAATAAGATTTCTGCTTGAAGTTTATCTTTTTAACCCTTTCAGTCCCAGTGATGCCATTTGGCATCATCACTTTCAATATTTTTTTCAAAATGTCTATGTCCCGCTGTGACATCTAAACACACATCATTCGATTCTTCACACTTTGTTCTATCAGACAAAATTTTACTTTAATCTCAATAGAAGTCAGAACTACTATTTTTTTTTATTTAGAAAATAGTCAACAAGCGTTTCTCCTGATTTTTGATAAGTTCACTTCAGTTCCACATATTTAAAACACAATTTAAACTATTTCGGTTAAAATAATTACTAAATTTTTTTAATAATATGGTCAGATACCTTAAAATATATAACTCGAAGTGTTTTTAGGTAATATATATTTTTTTATTTTGTTGTTTTCCGCAGTTAGAGAATTTTGGCATTGTTTCAAAAACCATATAAAAAATTTAAATGGATTTTTTTTTCTTATGGAATTCGTATATTTGACCTAAAATAAGCTTATTTTGTGAATATCAGATGTTTCTGTAGTGTAGTAAATTTTTGGGACTGAAAGGGTTAAGTAAACTATTAGACCATAATGCTGATGCCATTGGTTGATCTAAAGAATCGTGGTCGGATTTGGCGATTTTTCGAAAATGTCTCCAAGCCTAAATGATACAAACTACGGCACTTGCCGAGATGGTTGCCATCTCAAAACGCCCAAAAATACTACCTAATTTCAATTTATATTTTAAAGAACATAATCTACCAACCTTTAATTAAAAATGAATCGTCATTAAAGCCTATAAAATATTCTATATTAAAAGAAAATACACTACGTGAATATATTTAAATATTTATCAATTAAGGTTATTTACAAAATAATTATAAATTATATAACATATTTTAAATACTCTTATTTAAGTCACCTTTAGTTACACGATTTAATTTTACCTACTGCTATTAAATGAAATAGCGCCCATGTAGAAAAAAGTTTCAACATTTAAAAGAAAAATCTTGTTGAAATCCACAATTGTTTCCTACACATTGACTTAGCAGCTCTTTGTTACTGCTCTCAGTATAACTTACCATTACCGATCGAAATCATACATAGGTAGCAGAAATAACATTACGAGGTATACATATCCAAATCCTGAAACAAAAGCTGCTATTAGATAAGAATATTTCCATGAAAAGTTAATATAAACATTAAAAAAATATTTGAAGGCCCTGTGTCTTTTTTCTTTCTTAAAAGCAAGTTGGCAAAAAGTTATCCGAATTCATAGCTTTCAATTTTTCATTATATTTTAACCCTAAATATCATCTGTTTTACTATGTTAAATAAAGGAAACATATCTAAATGTAATTCACTAAACATTATAAATGCATTTCAAACAATTAACAACGATACAAAACTAACACTTTAAGGGGACAATAGGATGATTTTCAATGAAATGGATCAACTTACAAATTTCTTCATTTTTTATATAACAAAAGAGAACTAATGGCCAATTTTCAGTTATTTTTCAGTGGGCCTTGAACTTGAAATTCTTATCTATAAGTGTTTTCCCTGAAAAATGCAATAGACCAATTGGTATCAGGAAATGGCTTGAGCACTAAGCAGTAGATGCTTCCTATGTAAAATATTATGCTTTGTTATTTTGGTTTAAAATGGTCTTCAGTACACTTAGAGAAACAAAGGAACACGTTGTTTGAAAACGTGTTGGTGGCATTTATTTTGCTGTCTAGAATGCTTCACATTCCTGGGCTGGTTGCTGCCTAAGTGTTCCACAGGTTTTCCTGCTAAATAATCGTTTATAAATTTCTAATTCCTGTCTCTGAACTTTAATTTAGGATTAACAAGAATCGCTAAATTTAAATTAATTTTCCAATGTTTTCGAATAAATGAAACTGTTAAATTGTTTATGTATTTCACTAGCCTACCAATTTTTTCAAGTCGCCGGTTTTTTCCCCTATGTGTCCAATGTTAAAAGCCGCTCTGGGAGAGACCAGATCTCATTCCCCAAACGACCAGTTTAAAATCCCATTTCTTGAAAAATTATCTTTATCATGTCAAATGACACAATAGCACCTAAGATTACAATATATAAATGAACATTTTTCTGATTTTAAAAAAAATAAATTAGAAAAAGAGGTGAAAAATTGAAAAAAAATTAAACAGTCAGAGAAATTTTTTCTTAGTTTAAAAAGGTATAATTAGTAAATACTAGTTTGTTAAAATAAGTTAGTGTAGTATTTTTTACATACTACAGTTTGTTCAAAACTAAGTTAGTATAATTTTGTGTGTATGTATTTGCGAATAAATAAATGTTATGATTAACTTATTATTGTAGTTTTTTATGGTTAATCGTGCATTGTAAAATTATTTCAACTTTCTAGCAAATTAACTTTTTGTACTCTACGAGCGACCAACCTCCATTATTAGGGAACGGGCGTAGGTCGCCCTTAGAGGTTTCACTGCTAAAGCAAAACTGTAAGCAGTTTTACCAATCGCGTCAGCTTTTTAAGCTGTACTGCATAAAGCTATATCAATCAATTCAATTTTGGAATGGAGTCGGGGCAATTTAGATTATGTGTTAGAAAATTTGCATATTTCTTATTTAAAAAAAAACAAACCTTCACGTCAGAATAGTATTTGTAAAATACAGTAAAGTGCAAATGAAATTAGTTCTGTTGTTTCGCTTGTATAAAGTAAGTGTGAGTAAACTTTATACCAAATAAATGTATATCAATCAATTTTTTCCTGATGTTGAATAATACAGTTACCATTTTAACGTATTTTAATCAAAACAACGAAAAATGACAATTCTACACATTTTTTTAACCCTAAAATCCCTATTATTTCCCTAATTTGCTTTCACATGTGCCTTTCTTCAATACAACCTGGACTTTCAATACACCTCAACCACAATATTATCATTTATTAAAATAGTAGCATTGCCACACAAGCCAGTAAACATAGATCTGAGTGTAAATACAGAGCTTTGGAAACCCAGCAATAGCTTCCAGTAGCGTTGTGATCAATGAAAAGTCGTTTACTCCGTGGTAGCAAGAAAACTCTCCTCAGGGGGTCAGTTCAAGAGTTTCTAGCTGAGTCAGTGCCACAACAACCCAATTTTACAGCAACTGTGGAAATAGATAAAATTTATACGGACACTACTGAACTGGTGAATAGTTTTATTTATTTGTTACAGAAACGAAGTATTGCGATTCGTCTGAGCAATATTGCCTGGCTATCGGTATACTAACTCAACTTTAAAAAGTCCGAATTTTAGAAATGGGTTTGAAATTTTGGTTCCTATTGAGACAAAGGAAATTAAATTTATCAAATTTGTTTATTTTAAATTGGATACTAATTCATTTGAATCCTAATTGACTTATTCTTTTTTATTTGCTTTAGAAACCTTAAGTAAACTTAATCGACCCAAACTTTCAAGTTTGATAATTGTCTACGAAAGGTTTGGGATGCCTGTAACCCATTGAGTATAAATTAGTTTAAATTTAAAAAAATTATGTTCCATGCAAAGTCTTGGAAAATTGCAAATATGTCATTGCCTAAAAAGCATATTCTAAATTAATACACTAAAACTCCTCACATGGTGTTGTTAAAGGAATTTTATAAAACACAACCATGTATAATTTCTTTTTGAAAAAAAAAGCACAATATATTATTTAATTTTCTTTACAAATGCACCTAACAGTACGAAGTCCTTTCAGCTGTTACTGGCTTTTCTAATATCTTATAAGGATTTATACCTATATCGATTATTTCTATAATGTACAAGCAAGCATTAGTCAGTTTCCGGTAGAAGATACGGTTTCCTTAAGTCATCAGGCGTTGCATGAAATGACGAGATAAGATGTTCTATTTCATCTAAACTATTTTTTATTATAAAAAAAAGAGAACGACAACGAAATATAGGGGAGATGTGCACACTTAGGACCACCGTGTACGTAGGTTCGCTCCCTTTATTTTAATACTATGAAGTTGTAAAAGATTTATGGTTCATAGGGGTATGTGACTACACTCAACTGCAATATTTCTACCCATGTTTAAAAAAAAATACAAGTGAACCTCATGAGTTCTTAAAAGATTGATAATATATTTGGTTTTAAAATTTTGTTATTCTAAACATTTATCAACAAATATATTTATATCTATAAAAACAAACTGATAGGATTTTAAATGGTGTTTTATACAAAGTTACATAGTGTTATAACCAGGGTCATATATTTGGCTTGTGTGTAACTATAGGATAGAAGTTCAACAGGAACTATGATCTCGTGTACCAAATTTTAAATCCATTACTCTTTTGGTTTTCAAGCAACATCTTTAAAACCTAAAAAGTTCTATGAAAGTTAACCCTAAAACCTTTTATGAAGTAGGACAGATTACTAGATATTCTCATATCAAGGTTGAAGTCTATAACTCTACAAAAGTCCAATTCACTCAGTTCGAACAAAAGTTCGAATTGTAGAGGGGTTTCAGGCAGACTGACAGACTGATCAATGCTCAAAAACCACTATTTCAGAATCGGCACCCTCCAAAACGCTTAAGGGGTCATAGGAGTCTTAAAAATGTGCAAAGAAGGTACTACAAAGCAAAGTTTGATCTTTCATGTCATTTTTTAACTACTCAATAAATGAGTATAATTTTTTTATATGTAATTCTACAGGATTTATTTATTATAAAACAAGTTTTAAAATTTACGAAACTTTTGCCAAAACTAAAATAAATGATATTAAACATGAAGCTATTTGAACACATTGTGATTAGGCTTGCGCAGCAAATTGTAAAGTCAAAATTGAAAAAATGACCGAGAAAATGACTTTATATTGTACAAATATGTACAAACAAAGACTTATACCTAAATTCTCAGCTCAATTTTAATTAAAAATTATTTTTAAAAAAGTTTAAAATCAAAATTTTAAAATTTTTATAAATTTTTTTAGAAAAAAGTTCTTAAAATAATTTCTAATTAAAATTGAGCTGAGAATTTAGGTATAAGTCCTTGTTTGTACATATTTGTACAATATAAAGTCATTTTCTTGGTCATTTTTCAATTTTGACCTCACAATTTGCCGCGCAAGCCTAATCACGATGTGTTCAAATAGCTTCATGTTTAATATCATTTATTTTAGTTTTGGCTAAAGTTTCATAAATTTTAAAACTTGTTTTATAATAAGTAAATCTTGTAGAATAACATATAAAAAAATTATACTAATACATTGAGTAGTTCAAAAATGGCATGAAAGATCAAACTATGTTTTGTAGTACCTTCTTTGCACATTTTTAAGACTCCTATGACGCCTTAAAAGACACAAATTCTCCAATTCCGATTTTCGACCCAATCGGAATACTTTCATTACCTTACATTTCATATTAAGAAAGTATTAAAAATGCGCAGCATTAGAAAAAAAAAACGTCAATCATGTAATGGTAATCAAACCAGGATAGCAAACATTGTATATTTGGTGGCGCCATCTAAGTATCAGTTTTTAAACTTGATGATGTAAAATATAATGCAGCGATTAAACAACTTTTCAAACAAAAATGCAACGACATAAAAAAAAACTTGATGCGCATATCGCAAAGAATTTATTCAAAATTCCATGAATTAATTGAAGTATATTTCCATTTTTCTTTGAAATTCACGTACTTTATTAAAATATACATCTAGTGAAAGTATGTGTTGAGCATCTGTCTTTCTTTTTCTTATCCTAATTATATTTTCGCCCTCCATCTACCTAAGTTTATGTCCAATAAATGTATAAAGTGTGTTTAAATTCCTACATTTTGAAGTAAAAGTAGGATTGAAGTTTCAAAGTTTCAATTCTAGATGGCGCCACCAAATATTTTTAGCCAACAAATCAAAAATATTTTGGCAATCATGAACGACCAAAACCTTTGTAAAGGCATTAATTTTTCGAAAAAAAAAATTATGTACTGATAATTAAAACTGGAAGATATATTTTGTCACAAAATACTTTTCTTTAAATATCACTGCCAAGTCCTTCCCACTTCAAAAAACATTCTACGCTCTACATTCTAAATAATATATTTAAACTGATTTTATCTGAAACCGACAAAAAAAGCTTTTACGATAGCTAACATGTCACAATCCTATAGCATCAAGCAACAGCTATTTCGTTGCTCAAATTTATAAAAAAGTATTATCGTATCTCGTTTTTGGGGAAAGTCAACGAATCTTTGTGTATACCCATGTTCGATGCATTACCTTCGACTTTGTGGTGTTATAAATTGCAGTAAGAAAAATAATCTGGAAGAGGGTGAAAATCTTCTTTCTTTAGAAACTAATAAACAACTTAGAAAACTAAATAAAAAAATGCATCTCTCGTGACAGTTTCGGCGAGCTATCATTTTAACTTCAGCGTTTTCCTATCCCATCTATAAATCCACACCGTTTAACTGTATAATTGTATTCATGTAGCTTTTCTTCAAAACAAAATCATGCTCAGACATCTTAAAATGCCTAAATATTGGCCAAATACAAATACAAATACAAAAATTGTCGACCAACAAGGCCAGAGGCCCAGCAAGGTTGGTCCAAAATATATCTAATTCCTTACCAGTTTCCAATAGTTATCGAGATTCTTCTTAAAATTGTTGCGAAACGATTAAGTGTTTATAGCCGCTAGGCGGCGCGGCTTTTAGTGCAGCTTAAGAGCTGCTGTTGTAATCCTTTTTCTTCACTTGCCTTTTAGACGTAGTGTAATAAATAGTGTTTTTAGCTACGTGGCTCGTCCTTATTCAATCTACCCCCAGCATCGGATAGATGCAGCCCACTTGAATTGAAGTTTCTCCCAACATTTACTGGTACCCTCGGCGGGACGGGGTGCAGTTGGATTCGAAGAAATATGAACTACTGAATAATTTGAATTGAACTTTGCAAAATCGAACTGAATCATTTGAAATGAACTTTGCAAAATAGAACTGAATACTTTGAAATGAACTTTGCAAAATCGAACTGAATACTTTGAAATGAACTTTGCAAATTTGAACTGAATGTTTTGAAATTGATCTTACTATTTTGAACTGAATTTTTTGAAATTGAACTGGTTCTTTTGAACATGGATTTGAAAGCCTTGCAGGCCCAGAGGAAAGGCCTACGAACTGCATTTTCAATATGCGTGAATAAGATTGAAACTGAACTGTCGAAAGAAGTTTGTGATGTGAAACAACTATCTATATTACGGCTCCAACTCGCTGATAAGTTTCAACGTCTTGAAGTTTCACAGACGGCCGTTGAGGAGTGTTTGCTGCAATCTGAGGACAGTGAACGTTTGTTCGACGCAGACTTAGCAGATGCCGAGAAATATAGAGACCGCTATTTAGAAATCTGTGCAGTGATAGATTCGAAACTGCAAGATCTCGCTCTCCCTTGTGAAAAGGAGAGCAGACATTTTAAACTTCCAAAAATCGAACTGAAAAGATTTAATGGTGAAGCGAAAGACTATTTGACTTTTTGGAGCCAGTTCAAAAAGATAGACGACGATACGTCTATAGCAGATGAGGACAAAATGCAGTATTTACTGCAGTCCATGGAACCAGGTTCGAAAGCAGAACGCCTGGTGCTTAGTTTTCCTGCAACGGCGGCTAATTATTCTAAGGCAATTTCGCAGCTTAAAGAACGATATGGGAGAGACGACCTTCTGGTGCAGATTTATGTCAGAGATCTGTTGAACCTGGTTATGAAGAATGCTGCTGCCGGAAAGACCAAGACAGACTTACCGACGCTCTACAATGACCTCGAAAGTAAGCTTCGAGCCCTGGACAGTTTAGGGAAAACCCAGGAAAAATACGGAGACTTTCTAACCCCCCTCGTTGAAAGCTGCCTGCCAGAGGAAGTGCTGGTGGCCTGGGAACGGAGCCGCAACCACGACTCTACTCCAGATGGGACCAGGAGCCTGGAGCGGATGATGAACTTCGTCCGACAGGAAGTTAAGGGAGAAGAGATGGTCCAGCTTGCCCGGGCTGGGTTCGGGCCACACCCCGTTCATCACCGTAAGAAGGACCCTTCCTCCCTTTCCTCCTCCGATCAGGTAAAAATAGCTGAGCCAACTACGGCTTCAGCCTTAATTAGCCTGGAGAGCCAAGGTAAGCAACCACAACATTGTTTGTTCTGTGAAAAAGCTAATCATTCTAGCGATCGTTGTTTTTCTGCAAAGAAAATGTCTTTGGACACTAAAAAACAGATATTGATTAAAAAAGGTGCATGTTTTTCTTGTTTAAAGTGTGCTGGTCATTTAACTAAATATTGCGATGTTAAAAATCAGTTAAAATGTAAAATTTGTAAAGGCAATCATTATGATTTAATGTGTCGTAAAAATAATGATCAAAGTTCCCTGAATAATAATTTCTCTCTCACAAATAGCAATAGAAGCCAGGTCGTATTTTTACAGACACTACGTGTTCGAATTCGGTTCCAAGGTCGCGAAAAAATTGTGCGTTGTATAATTGACACGGGATCCCAAAGCTCTTATGTTTCTGAATTTTTAATGAACCACTTAGGCGCCCGTGTTTTGAGAAAGGAACAAGTAATTCATGAACTATTTGGCTGTCGCCAATTAGAACCTCAAATTCATGATATATATTCTTTCGAGGTCTCTGGTCTAAACAAAACTTTCTCTTTTAACATAGAGGCACTGGCTGAGAAAAGAATTTGCGGATTCGTACCCACGATTAATGATCCGAATGTTTTGACTGAATTGAAACAGAAAAATATAGTCTTTACTGATTACGAAAGACCAGACACGAAAATAGATTTGCTAATTGGAGCTGATTTCATTGGGAAGTTGTTAACTGGGAATGTTGTTGAATTAGAATGCGGTCTTATGGCTATCGAAACAAAATTAGGGTGGACTATCTTTGGAAAACAAAATTCTGATACAAGCCAGATGGCTTTAACGACCCTTTCAATGCATGTAACGAATATGCCTTTGAATACTTTATGGGATCTGGAAGTTTTAGGCATCTCCGAGCCGACAGAAATAGAGGGTGTAAAGGGGGATCTCAATTTAAACGATTTTAATGATAAATTAAAAATTCTTCCGGGTGGAAGATATGAAGTTGAGCTTCCGTGGAAACATGACTCATCGAAATTGCCCTCTAATAAAGAATTAGTATTTAAAAGGCACGAAAGAATGATAAATAAATGCAAACAAGGGGAAATTTTGGAGGATTATCAAAGGGTTTTTGAAGAATGGGAAAAATTAAATATTATTGAGCGAGTACCTGAAATCGAAATAAATAAAGAATGTCATTATATTTCTCACAGGCCGGTGATAAAATTAAACTCCACCACAAAGATAAGACCCGTTTTCGATGCTTCTGCTTGTGAGAGAGGGAAGCTTTCTTTAAATGAATCCTTGTTTAAAGGAATTAATCTTATTAAGTTAATTCCTGATGTTATTGATAGATTCAGAATGTATCCGATTGGTATTAGTTCTGATGTGGAAAAGGCATTTTTGAATTTATCTGTAGCTCCGAAGGATAGAAATTTTCTTAGATTTTTCTTTCCTTGTAATGAAGGGCAGCTTGTTTATAGACATTGTAGAGTTGTATTTGGGGTTTCAACAAGCCCTTTTTTGTTGAATGCCTCTATAATGCATTTATTAGATAACTGTCCCCCTGAATATGAGGAAGTAGCGCAGAAATTAAAATGTTCTTTTTATGTAGATAACTGTGTTGTTGGAGTGGAGAATGTTATTGAACAAGAACGCTTTATTAAACAATCTAAGTTAATAATGTCGCGGGGATGTTTCAACTTGCGGAGTTTTGAGAGTAATGTAGCAGGTAAACATGTTGACAAACACACTGGGGATACAACCGTTTTGGGGATCAAATGGAATTTAGATAATGATACATTGAGATGTTGTATTGATATAGACGCTTTGACGTGTGATAAGAATATCACAAAACGACACATTTTGGGAATCGTGCAAAAAGTTTTTGATCCCATTGGGTTGTTAACACCTGCTGCATTGCTTCCGAAGCTATTATTGCAAGATTTGTGGAAATTGAAAATTGGCTGGGATGAGGAACTGTCTCCATATGATGTAAATAGATTTTTTAAATGGTTGCAGGAGGTTTCTCATTTAAATGATGTTATCATTCCTCGATTTATGGTAATTAATTCTTCATCTGAATTGCATGTTTTTGTCGACGCTAGCAAGGGGGCGTACTCTGCGTGCGTCTTTGTTAGATCATTAGTAGATTCTGAAGTTAAAATATTTCTTATTCGGGCAAAGTCTAGATTAGCACCGCTGAAGCAATTAAGCATGAATCGATTAGAATTAATGGCTTGTTGCATAGGTTCTAGATTAGCGGTTTCTATTTTAAAGGCCCTAAATTTGCCTGACTTAAAAATAACCTTTTGGTCCGATTCCACTACTGCGTTATGGTGGATAATGGAGCAAGGGAACTGGTCTGTTTTTGTAGACAACAGAGTTAAAGAAATTCGGGGCTTGACGCGTGGCCAAACATGGCGGCATGTACCCGGTGCCTCGAACATTTGCTGATTTGTTGTCTCGTGGTTGTTGTGGTCAAAAGATGCTTTTGTCCAGGTGGTGGGAAGGGCCTTTGTGGTTACGAGAGGACCCGGAAAACTGGCCAATTGGTGAAACTCCCCACCAGTCTGGAGAAGTTGAAAAAGAAATGAAAAAGACTATAAAATATCGAAGCAAACTGTTGAGTGATATCCGTCAACGATTTAGAAAGGAGTATCTGAGCCAGTTGGTTCAGAAACGTAATGAAAGGCCATCTCGAGAGCCAAAGGTCGGTGAAATAGTTTTGATAGGAGATGATACTAAAAAACGGTTGTTTTGGCCCTTAGGTAAAATTATTGGATTGATTCCAGGTCGCGACGGTAAGATTCGAACAGTGAGGCTAAAAACCCAAAATGGGTCTCTTTTACGCCCTGTGCAGCGTATTTTCCTTTTAGAAATACAATCGAATGAAACAAATGAAGTCCTTGATAAGAAACCAGGAGAGGAATCGAATTCTGTTGATGTAACTGAAAAGAAGGTTACACCTGATGATGTTGTAATTAACAGGTACACCTCCTCTGGAAGAAGAGTTCGACCCCCCGATAGACTAAAACTGGACCTTTTGAACAATATTTGCTATGAACTTGAGACTCCTCCTGAGTCTCAAGGGGGGCGGATGTTGCGAAACGATTAAGTGTTTATAGCCGCTAGGCGGCGCGGCTTTTAGTGCAGCTTAAGAGCTGCTGTTGTAATCCTTTTTCTTCACTTGCCTTTTAGACGTAGTGTAATAAATAGTGTTTTTAGCTACGTGGCTCGTCCTTATTCAATCTACCCCCAGCATCGGATAGATGCAGCCCACTTGAATTGAAGTTTCTCCCAACAAAAAATCTTCCACTCTCTTCGAATGCACAACATATTCTGGTAAAGCATTCCACTCATTGACGACTCTATTGTAAAAATAATGTTTTCTAACCTCCCTTCTAAAGCATGATTTATTCAATTTCTGTCCATGCCCCCTGGTCCGGTTATTTAAGGTAAAACCTAAGCCCTCCCCAAGTACTCGTATCACGTCAAATATGACGTGAAAATAAGGTCATATTTTTATGAATGACGTCAACAAGTAAAAAATCACGAAAAAATTGACGTCAAGTTTTCGTCAGTTCAGTTGACGTCTTTTAATGGCGCCATTTTTGAAGTCATTTTTTTGTCAGCCAAATGACGTGACCCAAAAGACGTCAATTAGTTGGTCGCAAAATGACCAAACTGACTTAGGGAACGTCATAAATCACGCCCAATTGTCGTCTTCAAAATCACCTACTGCTACTTCTATCACGTTATCACGATTACGCGGGATTTTCCGAGAGAGACGCTATGCGCCCGTCGCCATTGCAGCAATGGACAGTGCAGAGTGCAAAGTAAGTTTTTATTCTGTTTACAAAAATTTGCATTAATTTTTAATAATTCATAGTATAGCATTGTATTTTGTTTTATTAGAGTTAGGTTTATCGACTATGTTTGGCGATTCATTACTTTTGGGAGCATATTTCTTTAAGGTTTAGAAACAGACTATCAATCGAAGGGTAGATTGAACTTGCATCGGAAATCGGAATTACTCTTATATTTCCCATTAATATTTAAGTTATATCGTCCCTCGGTGTAATTCCTAGTCACAGTCATATTTTTAAGTTTTAAAACCCTTCATCAAAATGAAACAAAAAATCATAGAAGTATACTGGGAAATATACTCAGTGGAACTTATAACTTAACTACGAGTTTGTTTATTAATTTTGAACTTTTTTTTAGCAATGGTTAATTAAATTTCTGTAAAATAATCATAGATTTAGTTATTTCACGATTCAAAATATCAAAGAAATAAACGTGTAATCGTTAACCGCTACCAGCAATCAACAACAATCCTCTGTAGCCGATAACTGATGTGCAGTTCTAGTGAGATACATTATTTACAATCGCACTACACCAACAAACCCTATTCTCGCCAAACGCCTTGAGTCGGCAACCCTTCCTCCTTCGGCTTAAAACCTCAATTCAAAGTGGAATCTTCCACAATCAAAATATTTTGATTATGAAATTTTAGAAAAAAAGAAAGATTGTTAGAAAGAATGAATAAAGTATTTTCTTCTGAAGGATTCATAAATGTGGCAAGTTAAAATTATATGTTTCTAGGTTTCATGTTCGGATGTACGGTATCTATTTACAAATTTTTTCATGTAGTTTCTGGAAGTATTTGGTAAATTGATCCTTTAAAGTCTAAGTGTGTTAGATTACGATGCAACTGCATTAGAATTCGCTTTACTGATACTATTAGCTATACAAGCGAAGTCATTTAATGAATGTATTGATCATTGGATGATCGGATAATTTTGGTATGTATTGTTGTGCTACTTTGTAATCTTGGGATATCCAAACAAAGTAAAAACCATGATTTTGTAAAATATTCCTAACAGATAGCCCAGTTAAATTTGCTAGTAGAAGAAGCATTAAGAGAAAAATTATGAAGTTGTAAATAACAAGCTTTGGCAAATTTTTCATCAGGCATCTTAAGTAAATGAATCCAATATTTTAAAATCAAATGAATAAAAACTAATGAAATACTTGAATGACCGAATTCAAGTCTCAAGATATATCCGGTAATTGGTATTAACTTCAGATAATCAGAGCTGATACATGGCTGATACCTTTAAAATGTATGTTTTTATCTTTTCAGAGCTGAAGGTAAGATTTTAGAATTTATTGGGAAACAATTTGGTGTGCAAGATTTCGTTATTTTTTTAAGATACGAATATTTTTTTGCATTTTGAAATCATTGGTTTTTCACATAGTAAATGGATTTGTGCACAATGCATATGTAAAGAAATAACGGTAAAATCTTAGTCTCTGATACAGAAACAAATTGCAAAATTTGAGAGAGTTTTTAAAGAGTGATAAATAACTTTCAAACAACCTCGTAAAAAACCATGTAAAATATTTCTACATTTTTACTACTTTCTACTTCAGTATTTTTATTTGTGGTCTGTTCCAATAGAAAGTAGTAAAATTAACTCAACGTAGGATGCAATTTAATTTTTTTTTTTGTTTACAGATTCTTAGTTTTTGAGTAACTGACTTTAAAAATGAAAATAAAGAGAAAATTAGTTGATTTTGGCTAAATTTTCTAGCTTGGATTGGAGTAGCGTTACTTGTAACGGTTGCTTATTTTTTAGGTTTCACCGTTGCATTTAAAAAAGCAGTAAATCTTAATTGAGTAGAGCTTAGTTACTTTTAGTGGTAACAAGGTAATGAAAAATTTCGCTACTTTCCAAAGGCTGCCATGTACTAATTTTGAAATGTAACTCATTTAAAATAACTTTTCAATTGGAATTTAAAAAAAACTTTGTTTTGTTTGTTTACTTTTAGTTCTCTTTGAAGAACAGCTAGGTTTTTAAATTATTTAATTATTTTACCCCATGTTTATTATAAAAAAATTTAGTACAAAAGTAGTTATTTACTGAAAGTCGAGTCTAACTTACCCTTCTCCAGAAATTATTCGAAATCTTAACAAGTGGTTTGACTTGCTTTACAAGTAGCCCTGGTAAAAAAAAAAGTAGAGCTAGCTAATTTTCAACTTCTGATCTCTAATGTATGTCTTTTTTTTTTCGGAATCATCGACGAGTTCATCGGTCAAGGACGAGAGGAACCAGGCTGGGTGGCCAAGCTGGTCGGAAGCAAGAGCTGCTGCACAAGTTGTAATAAGCTGAAGGTCTTATGTATCACAGGGCACGAAGAGGACTAAGTAAGTTGAATCAATAATTTTGAGAGGGTTTTTGTGGCTTTGTGTTATTTGTATAAATGATGCATTGTGATTAAAGTTCCACACAAAAATTTTGAGTCCTTAAATATTTTTTATATTTATTTTGAAATAATAGTGGGTTTATGTTATATTTAACACTTTTTTTATTATCAATTACACTTTATAATTTGAAGTGAGTTTTTGTGCTATTATTCATAAAAAATATACTTATTATTTTTTGACTATATTACTGTATTGTTAAATAAAATACCGTATGTCTGGTCATCCTAGAGATGCTAAAATCAGAGTTTAGCAAAATTTTGGGAATAACGTAGATATGTGATAAGAACATTTTTTGAGGTATTGGTTTAAACTTTGCTGCATCTCGGAAGTGCATAATTCTTAGTACGTTATACCTCTCCCGACCTTAAGTTTGCAGTATACAAATGTTGTATGAGAAAGAGGGTAAATAGTTCTCATTTTTGAGGGCGAGAATTAAATGAGGGAGAGAATTAATTTTGAGGGCAAAAAGGTATTTAACATTCAATAAACAAATTTATTTGTTATTTCAAGACATAAATTTATTATTTTTATTAGTTTAGCTTCAGTTAGAGTGTTATTTAAATTATTTTTTTCCTTCGATTTTGACGTAACAGGGCGCACGAACATCAGGGTCAAATTATCAACCAATCGGAGCAGGCGAAGCTTCGGCGCCAGCAGCGTTGTTTACGCAAATTCCTCCGCGTAGTACATTTCTCTGCTGCAAACTTAAGGTCAGTTTTGGTATAGTAAAACTAGTACACTGCTTAAAACAATAACAAGTTGGTTTGTTACAGAACCTGTCACTAAAACCGCTTCCACACCATATTTATGCTCGCAGGAAACACACTTATTATACACCTCAGAAAGAAATTCGCCTCACAGAGACTTCTAATTTAAAATTTTAAACGCCAAAATTAACTATTTTCATTAATATACTTTGTCAAATTAAAAATTACTCATTATCATTTGCTAAACTTGTTGGAAATTTGTAGAATAATGATGCAGTTTCTTTAAGGCTATGTCCACACTGCGACAATAAAAATGACAAGACATTGCGTGGCTTGGAAATGCTTATACGAATTGGTCGAGCATGCGCGCACACCTACCTTGAATTGACCAAATTACATATACATTTCCCTGTGCGCGCAGTTTCTTGTCATTTTTATTGTCGCAGTGTGGACATAGCATAATAAATATCTTTTAGTCGCCACAATTTAATTAACAGTTCGAAAAATATAATTAGTTAAATTGATGCTTTAAAAATAAAAGCGAAACTTTGCATAGTTTTTATGCTAAATTAAAATTCTGTATAAATCTTTCTTCATAAATATATAATGAACCATCAAAAGAACTCTATTGTGATATTACAACAATCCAAACCAAATTATAACACATAAATAAATATTCTTTCAAAGGTTTTATTTTTATTTTAAATAAAGTTTCTTGTACGTTTGACGAAATGGCAACAGTGAAAATATTGAATGAAAATGGCATTTGCATGTTATTTCAATGTAGATTAAAATTTTAGTTATTTAAATTTTAAATATACTTCTAATTTAAATTTTTTAATTAAATTTGGGATGTAACCTAGCCCGATTTTTTGCTTTTAAATGACGTATCCCAATTGTTTGTGCGACTTTTGGTTCGCTCTGTGAAAGTGGGTGACGGACTGAACGATTATATAACCTTCAACTTTTTACGTTATAAGCGTAATGTGGAAGCTAAAAGAAGCACATGGTTTAAACCTTTTCACCCAATAATGATTCCATTTGAAATCATCAGCTTGCTGTTTTTTCTTACTAACTTAAGCTTGCACTTATTTATCGTAAGAAATATGGCAGAATCATGTCTTTGGAAGAGTTAAATGACGTTTGTTTCAATTAAATGAAAATATGGAAAACATGGTAAAATAAAATTCTCAATAAGCAATTTTATTAAATATATTGACACTAAATTCTTCATACTTGCATTTTAAGATGTTTAAAAATGATTTGAACTGAATTTACAAATCAAGTTTTGAAACATTATTGCTATAATTTATTAAAAAATTATGATTTCAATTTTCCCTCCTTAAAAGTTAGTTTAAAAAATTAAGATTTTTTTTACTCCTGTTTTTTACCCTTTCATTTTGGATGCATAATGAATCTATTTCATAAATTTTAGATTTTTCGAATAAAAAATAAAGAGTTGGAACTGAAAGGTTTATTAAAAAATACTCAAATAGGAATTGTGGTAAACCATGCATGAAATATCCTATGATTTTATACTGCCAATGACATAAATTTAATTTATATTTTGGAGGAAAACTCTTCATCTGTTATTTTCGTTACATAGAATATCTATTGTAAAGTCTTTTGCAAGTATACATTTCCCTGCGCGCGCAGTTTCTTGTCATTTTTAAGTTTCATAAAATTAATTTAAGTTATTTTTAAATAAAAAAATATTTTATTTAACATTAATATAACTTCTATCTTGTCCAAATAAATTGTTAAAATACTCATTTTACCACGAGATATTATATTCACTTTTCTTTTTGAATTTTTTTATTATATGATTTAAGGCCGTTCAAAATTAAAAAAAAAAAAATAGTGAAATTCTAAGAGTTGTAATGTGTTAAATGGTTTTTTTTCCCTAATACTTGATTACTTATTGACTTTTCAACATTGTTAAAAAGAAGTAAAAATGTTTCATTTTTGTTGACAGTTTTTTTTATAGAAGTTTAAAAAATGCTTTAAATGAAATGTTTATATTTTAAATCTATAATAATAAAAGAGTCTGTCGGTCTGTGTGTATGTCTGTGGATCGCAAAAGACCTACTTAGGCTGCTCTAAAAAATTAGAAATTTTTAATATAGATTCCTTTTAATACCTACGTGTGCACCTGAGGCTTAGTTTTTTAATATTTGATTGTGATTTTTAATTAATATAATTAGTTTAAAAAAACGTCATCCACGTGGGATTGCGGGACCATAAAAGGGCTTGAAAATACTTGGACGGGGGCTTGACGCCATCCTCTATTAGTTTGATTGATTGAGTTTGGTTGAGATATGCGCTCGCCCTAAGGCTGCTTCATACTCTAATAGTGTTTGCTTTTTTTAAGTATGCATACGCCAACACGAATTTAATTTTGTTTTGATTTTGAGTGTATTTTCACAAGTAAGCATGCCTCTAAAAGGAAGCAATGCGAAGTTAACGGGTTCCCAGTAAGGCGGGACCATACTGCTAGTATTAAATAAATAAAGGTATTCCAAGGTGAATTAAGGGGTCACAGGAGTCTTAAAGATGTGCAAAGAAGATACTACAAAGCATAGTTTGATCTTTCATGTCATTTTTTAACTACTCAATAAATGAGTATAATTTTTTTATATGTAATTCTACAGAATTTATGTATTATAAAACAAGTTTTGAAATTTATGAAACTCTAGCCAAAACTAAAATAAATGATATTAAACATGAAGCTATTTGAACACACTGTGATTAGGCTTGCGCGGCAAATTGTGAGGTCAAAATTGAAAAAATGACCAAGAAAATGACTTTATATTGTACAAATATGTACAAACAAAGACTTATACCTAAATTCTCAGCTCAATTTTAATAAGAAATTATTTTATGAACTTTTTTCTACAAAAAATTATAAAATTTTTAAAATTTTGATTTTAAATTTTTTTAAAAATAATTTCTAATTAAAATTGAGCTGAGAATTTAGGTATAAGTCTTTGTTTGTACATATTTGTACAATATAAAGTCATTTTCTTGGTCATTTTTTAAATTTTGACCTCACAATTTGCCGTGCAAGCCTAATCACAATGTGTTCAAATAGCTTCATGTTTAATATCATTTATTTTAGTTTTGTCTAAAGTTTCATAAATTTTAAAACTTGTTTTATAATAAATAAATCTTGTAGAATTACATATAAAAAAATTATACTAATACATTGAGTAGTTCAAAAATTACATGAAAGATCAAACTATGTTTTGTAGTACCTTCTTTGCACATTTTTAAGACTCCTATGACCCCTTAAAAGACTAATATAATTTTTTATAAAAAAAATTATCCTTTTTTTGTAAAAGAAACAACATAGTGAGATGTGAACAATGAAATCAAATTTGCAATGGATTTTTACTCATTTAAGTGAGTATAAATTAGAACTGTTGCGCCCCCTCTCCTCACCTCGCTTCCTCTGCACCCCTGTTGATCGCTGATTGGATGAAATCGGTTGCACAGTCTCTTTTCAAATTTTGACCAGACTGTGCAACCGATTTCATCCTTTCTCCTGGTTCAATTCCTCGAATATTCATTGAATTTTATGTCAGTCAAGCAGTTAAATAGTATTTTAATGTTTTTTTAAAATTTATTTTGTGTAATCTATACTTTGCGGTGATAAAAATAAACTTCTCTATTTTTAAAATGCAAAGACAAAGTTATTGAATCTTTTTATGGAAATATAGAAAATATTTTTTAAAAAAACTAAATTTATAATCCTTTATATATTTGATTATACATATATTTTAGATGGACAAGGTTTTTATGTTAAAAAAAATTATGTTGGGAATATATATTTACAGTTTTTATAATTATTTACATATTTTTTCTTTTTCAGTTTCTCCTTGAAAGTCTGGTAATGGAAGCATGGGAATGGAATATGTAGTTCTTCAATTGTTTATTTTGTTTATTATTGTTCCTTTTTTTCAAATAAAAATGTTTTGCTTCTAAATGATTTTTGTATTTATTTAAAATATCAAGATTTAAAATTGCCAACCTGTAGTTCTAAATGATTTTTGTATTTATTTAAAATATCAAGATTTAAAATTGCCAGCCTGTAGTTCTAAATAATCAGGTGACAAATAATTAGGCAAGTTTTATATTACTATAAATTCTTTATAATAATACTATCCAAAATATGTTTTGAAGTAAAAATGAATATCATTTTAAAATTCTCAATTATGTACTAAATAGTTTTTGAATTTCAGTTTTCTTTTCTCATCTTATTTCTATGCAATCTCAATCATGGTGTAAAATACAAATTTGTTTAAAATATTATGGAATATTTTGAAGTTATGAAGAATATATTTTTCAAAATAAGTAGTAAAAGAATTTTTTTAATTAATGACTAATGAATATTATGTTAACAGTCATTAATTTAGAAATTTCTTTTTAAGGACAATATATTTTGAAAATGATATATCTCTGTAGTTCAAAATATTGTATAATATTTTAAACAAATTTTTGTTTTACACCATGACTGAAATTACATAGAAATAAAAAAAATCACGTGAAAATCGCTTCATATAGTCACGTGAAGTTAATGTCATTTGATCACGTGAAAATAGCGTCATGTGATCCCGTAAAATTAACGTCATTTGATCACGTAAAATTAAAGTCAATCGATCACGTGAAAATCGTGTCGTATTGTCACGTGAAATTCACGTCCATTTTTCACGTGAAATTCACGTCCACTTTTCAAGTGAAATTCACGTCCATTTTTCACGTGAAATTCACGTCCACCTTTCACGTAAAATTCACGTCCACCTTTCACGTGAAATTCACGTTATTTGTTAACGAAAAGTTCACGTCATCTGGTCACAAAAGAGTCATTTATTCACGTCAGATTAACGTCATTATTTGACGTCGAATATCACGTCTTCAAAATGGACATTGTCACCAAAAAAATGACGTCAATTTAGGGGCATTTTATGACCAAAAAATCACGTCATATTCGACGTCACACGAGTACTTGGGTCCATGTCTCCCTGTTTAATGAACTTGAACAACTGAATTAAATCACCCCTTGATCTCCTATTTTCCAGGGAATACATGTTTAACGATCTTAATCTATTACCATAATCAATACCCGATAAACCCTTAATCATTTTTGTAGCCCTATGTTGAACCTTTTCAAGCATTTCAATATCTTTTCTGAGAAAGGGGGACCAAAACTGAACAGCATACTCCAGATGTGGCCTTACCAATCCCCTATACAATGGCAAAATAATCTCTTTAGATTTAGAAGTGATACTTTTTCTAATATATCCTAACATTCGATTGGCCTTCTTACTTGCTTCAACACATTGTTTACTCATTTTAAAATCATTGCTCACAAAAACTCCTAAATCTTTAACAAACTCACTGTCTTGAATACTCTCTCCCTGTAAAACATAAGAATAATTAACATTGTTCTTGCCCAAATGCAAGGTTTGGCATTTATTCACACTGAACGACATGCCCCACCTTGCAGCCCACTCAGTAATTTTTGTTAGATCACTTTGCAATTGCTCAATTTGCTCAACAGAATTAACTCACTTTTAAGTCATCTGCAAAAATACTTAACTTGCAGTTCAACCCCCAGCTGATATCATCAATAAACATAACAAACAAAAAATCATAAAATTAGCAAAATCCGAGCGTAAAGTTATGCGTCTATAAGCATTTGTTGTCTTTCAGCTAGTTGTTATGGGCGGTTGCTAGGGCCTTGAAGGGTAACTTGTGGTACAGCTCTATTTCATAAAACAGTTGGCAACGTTCCTTCTTATTATTTGTTCTTGTTCGTTCAGGGCTGTGACGCGCCCTGTGGTCACTGTCTCGATCTACAGATCAGAAGGTCCCACGATCGAGTGCAGGACGCTGAAAACTCACCGAGTATATTCGGAGTACGTGCTCGTTAAATCTCTTAGGTCCGAAAGTCATGTGGGTGGTCATTGCGCAGTTTCCCACGGGTACAGGTTCCTGGAGACTATTCTCCTTCCCTTCAGGGACATGGCTAAGTTGTGGAGGTGGCGCGTGATAGATGCCAGCATCTGTTACGTACATGTGTGCATGTGAGTGAGTGTGTTGTCTGAGCAAGTACACAAGCTTGAAAATATATGTATACCAACCGACCTTAAATCTTGTTCGTTCATCGCACCGATTCGCGGTTTTTTACTGTCATTTTATATTTAATATACAATTAGTATAACTATTGATTTATTTAGAACGGTGTTGAAGTATAACTCTTAAAGTACGTATATATATTTTGGTACTGAATTGAATACGTTTCATCCCTTGTCATTTGTTTTCCCATATATGGTGTTCTGTCAACACCACACCACCTGTTGTAAAATTTGCTTAATTTAGGTGTTAATTATGTGAAAAAGTTCACTTTTGCTTAACATTTCATAACTAACAATCTTTTGATATGATTTTCTTATACGACCTAAATTTATATTTTACTTTTTTCATCATTCGTAATGCAACCCACTCCTCCGCCCAAATAAAGTATAAAAGAAACTAAATGGTATTTCTGCTCCTAAATGTAACTAAAGCACAAAAATTAGAGCTTACAAATCCGTTTTTTGTGTACCTTTTATTTGCATATTACATAGAATAGAGTGAACGGTGTATCATTTAATGTGTTGCAATGTATTCGTTCACGGTAGAAATTTACTGTACGGTAACTGTTGGCGAACTTTCCGAAATCGCGCCAAAAGTCTGATTCTGGCGACTTTTGACGTCATGCTCTCTTCGCAACGATGATGTTTTCCGACAACCCTATCTGACCGTTATGGGTTTTGGTCGAAGTCAGACCGGTTGCCACAAAAAACTATTTATCGCCAAATCTGAAAATCGCGCCAATAGTTACCGTACAGTAAAGGTGATCCTTCTTTCACTGACAATACCTTTTTACATGGAGACTTATTAAAATCAGATAGTGTTTATTTTTATTCAACCAACGTGTAAATGTTTTCACACTTAACCTTACTGTTGAATTCTGGAATAGGTACATGGTAGTTTATTCCGAAATTTACGGACAGTTAATCGCTATGGCAACCCTTAAACCACTATAAACAGGGGGGGACAATAGGATGAGTCACTTTTGAATTTTCATTTGTTTACAGTAATTGCTCTGTTGTTTTTAACCATGGATCGCTAAATTCCTAGTTTCGGTGGATTGTGACTTTTTATTTCTCGCCAAACTTGTTGGCGAGAAAACACCTCGTAGTGATGCGGGATTGGACGTTGCTATTCTGAAAACGCGAAGTCAAACAACGGCGGATCACGTGACGTGACGCTGTTCTGGCAGCGTTGTTTGGAAAAATGGCCGCCATTTTCAAAATCCGTTGCACTACAAATTACAACAATGTCAAATGTGACGGTTATTTCAGCCACCTTGACAATCAACGGATGATAAAAGTATGCAAAATACAGCAAAAAAAGTATTTTTTAAAAATAAGAATAATAAATACCGCTAATTACACATCGAATTTTCAAATTTGAACAGCAAACGTAGACCGCGCTGCATAAATCCGTAATCTTTTCCGTTGTTATTAAAGGGTTTAAATTAAAGAAATTATACATTTCGCATTTAAGAACAATAATTGAGAAAATTTTAATTAAAATGCAGTAAATTTATGCTTTTAGAAAAAATAATTATCAGAATAGCAATATCGTAAAGCACGGCAGCACCGGAAATATGACGCGTCGCGGCGTTCACAACTGAACGAATCCAAACAAAATATAAGCAAAAGTGAGTCATCATGTTGAAACCCCCTCCTTCCCCCGTCTTGGTTTAGTGTTACCAGGAACTTCGCAGGAGGAATTTCAGTACATGTTTGCCAGATTGGAATTATTTATCTCCCTTTTTCTGTCGCCAAAATTCCGAAAAAGTCGCTGTCCGCCGAAACTAGGATTTAACCCATAGATCTTCATTCTGATAAGAATTTAATGAATTATTGATATTGAAAATGTGGCAATTCTATTTTATGCTGTGTTTCTGACCATTTCATTAGGTTTTAAAGTCGCAAGCTTCCTTCTATGTCATGTGATCCACCCTACTTTGACTTCGCACACGTTTTTAGAATATGCCTCCCGAGCACTTGTACATCATTCGTGATGTCAACAAAAAGTTTGTCGAGAAAAGTCGCACGTTGTCTTTTCTAGGATTTTAAAATACTATATCCTTCTGGTCTCAATGTACCATGTTCTTTGCAGAAGGATTTTTTTTCTACAGAAACTAAAATTAGCATCAAATCATTTTCATAAACTTTTAAAAGCCTTTAATGTTCTTGATGTCTGCTTAATTGATTTGAATGAGCAGTTTCTTCCTTTATAAGTTTCTATACTTTCTTGAATAAGTATCAACATAAATGTCTATAAAAATCTAATAATTTCGAAATATTTATTAATAAAATAACATGAAGTTTCTCATGCCATTGTTGATGTGGCAACAGCGATTTGAATAAAAATTTCATTTCAATGGGTAATTCGCCGACATACACTTAGACGGAAGTTCTGGAAGTATAAACAGACTTACAAAAAGTGTGAAAAATGCGTCTCAGAGGTCATGCCTTTCTAACATAAAAAAGAATTAAGATCAAACAGATAGAACCGATTTTGGAAGGTGGGTACGGACAGACATAGTCAGCATGTCAATGCCTACTTCATTTTCTCTAATTCTTTCAAATTAAAAGAAAAATAGGCTAAAACCTTGGATGCTAGTCATTAGAAAAAATGTAATAAAATTTAACTAATTTTATTAGAAACTAGTACTGCAGTGCCTAAAAGTACTATCTTAGGGTTGTTGGATTTACTACCTGCGCTGCGTAGGTTAAATTAACACAACATTTTTTTTTATTTTGAAACCTACATGTAAAAGCATTTTATGGGTAAGTGTAGTTACCCTTTTTCTCCTTTGGGCAGTGCTTTTACCTTAAAAATCTGCTTTTTTTTTTAGGGAGAGGATCCCTTTCAAAACAAATCCAATTATTTTGTAATGATTTCTCAAGTTTTATATTAGTTCTCAGTAAACTAATTTTTCATACAAGATGAGAATTTCATGTGTAGGAATTCTGGATAATATTTATAGTTTTAATTGATATTATTTTCATTTCACAAACAAGATAAAATATTTTGTTTAGATATAATTAAGTTTTTAATTTTATCAACTCAGCAGATGTAGGTACTCTTGACCTGATTCAGTCCAGGTTGAGGAATAAATTGGGAACTGTAACAGCAAGCAAACTAACTTTTGACATTCAAAACTTTGAATAAAAAATGAATTATTTGAAATTGCAAAATATAAAAACTCAATATCTCAGTTCTATATAAGTTTTATGTTTGAATAATTTTGTGTTATAGAATTAGTTAATTTGTTTGATATTCTATGTGTTTTGCAAACCTCATGATACTATGGAGTGGAGTTTTTCAACTATTTTAGGTTAATAATTTCATAACTTTTTCAAAATATTTAATAAAAGTAATACAATTAATTTAAAAATAATAGTTTATTTTTTTAGTGTAGTTACATGTTTTAGTATTCTTTAAATGTGTCGATCCAGTAGCTGAGAAGGAACATGCTCTTCTCACGACCTAAAGTTTGCCAGAATCAAACTCGTATGGAGTCAATAAATTTGCTAAGTGCCTAAATTTGCCACTCAATTTAAGATTTTATGGCATGTGAAAAAATCAATTGCTGCATTAATAAATGCCACTTCACAGCTCATTGTTTTACTTTTTTATATTTATTCTAAGTTAGCCCCGGCTGAGTCGTCTGATTTAGTGGATTGGAAAATTGTAGACACATGTCATATGATTATGTGGGATGTAAAAGATCCCTGGAGTACCCGAGGGCTGGGGAGCCCAGTCGGTTAAGCACTCGCTTAGCATGCGGAAGGTCCCAGGTTCGGGTCCGGGCGTCACCAAAATAGCTGCCGACCTATAAACGGCCCGTGCAGCCAAAAATGTCTGAATAATACCCCGTGTAAGGGAGTGCAGGTAAAATATTCTTCAAAGTCCTAACGCTGCGTACGATGTCAGCCTTAACGGTTGCGTTGGGTGCCTATTCAGGTGTTGGCTCGTCACCTGACTGTGGTTCTAAAATACGACGCCCGTCGCCAATAGCCCTCGTGTAGCTCTAGTGCGACGATAATTCTAACCTAACCTGGAGTACCCATTCGGCTTGCTTGGCATACTTAAACATCCACAGAAAGTTCGGATTCATTGTAATCTGACTGTCAAAATTGGTAGCCTAGATGGTACCACAAAAAATGGCTCTCGGTTCTGGGGAATATGCAGAGTCTGCAAAGACTTGACTGCCAATAATGCAGACCCATTGGGAACAAATGTGTACTGAGTTTTTTTTTAATAAAAACTTTTATGGGTGTAGGATTAGTTTTTTTTCTTTTGATATATTTAATATTTCCTAATTATGCATGTTTATAACAAAGCTGTCATACACAAAAAAAGGTGCTTTATTTATAAAGTAGCTATCAACTTACTGTGTTACAAAGATTGCTTGTTTAATCTACAATAGCATTATAATCTTTTTATAAAATGTTTGCAACATTCAAAATTACATATCAGAAAGTAGCAATGATTGTTTACTCTGAAAAACAATAAATATGCCTATCAAGCAAATATTTGTTAAAGAATGCAATTAATGCATTATGTTAGTTTACTGTAATCTGAATTCTTTTTTAATTTTTGTAGGATGAATATTCCAATTGATGACTATGTACTGGCTGCAACCCAAAGTCTGGAAGATCAACTTGATGCAGAAATCGAAAAATTGGATCGAATGGAAGATGAGGATTTGCAAGCGCTGGAACGAAAGAGAGCTGCAGCTTTGAAGAAACAAATTAAGAAGAAGGAAGAACTTGTTGCTAGTGGGCATGGGGTTTATTCTGAGCTGTTTAACGAAACTGAATTCTTCCAAGCTAGTAAAGATAGCAAAAATCTTGTTGTCCACTTTTTTCGCCCTAGCACTATGCGCTGTTCCATTGTAGATAAGCATCTCCAAGCTCTGGCCCCTAAGCATGTCGAAACTAGGTTTTGTAAAATAAATGCTGAAAAGTCTCCCTTTTTGGTTACCCGACTTAAGGTTAGGGTACTTCCTACCATTGTTATTTGTAAGGAAGGTAAGATTGTTGATTATATTATTGGTTTTGATGATCTTGGTGGTGTTGATGATTTCTCAACTGAAATGATGGAATGGCGCATTGCCCGTGCAAATGTAATGAATTATAGTGGAGATATTTATTCTCCACCAGGTGTTCCCAAAGTGAAGAGAGCTAACCCACTTATTAAACGTGCAACTAAAACCATTCGTGGTGGGGCTAGAGATAGTGATACCGATAGTGATTAACTTTGTTAGATACTTCAGTTGCAATACTTACTGTAGTGGAAGAAATTTTGCTATATATTTTTGGCATAATGATACATTTCTATTGTATGTTACATACTTCTATCTCATAATTCTGGTTTCATGTCGCATTATATATAAAAATACATGTATATTTATATATTCAAGTTCTCAATTCCCATGTCTGTAAAATTCTTTTTAAGCATTCACTCACCATTTTTTTTATTTGTATCACATTGAAAATGCTATTGTTATTCATTAAAAATGCTTAACAAATTTGACTAGCTTTTTTTTTTTAGTAGATTTTGAATACTTTTGTTTTACAAATGAACATTTAATGTTCTTTTAGATTATGATAATTCATCACCATAATATCCTTTATAAAAGGAGCAGTTCTTTAGCTCTGTTTTGCTCTCACATGTTCATTATAATATGTTTAAGACAAAAAAAAAAATTTAGACACAAATGGAAAAGTTACGTTAATGCGAATTATAAAGAAAATAAGATAAATGTTATTTGGATAAAAAGTGAACATTTACGAAACAAATTACCCTTGGTCATGAAAGCTGAATTGAGCGAGGCAGGCCTTGGACCTCTAATGAGCTGTTGCGCCGACGAGTTTTTTTTTATGAAACAAATCCATCTCGAACCTTGTGCTTTTGAGGGGGTAACTGGTTTCTTTTTTAAACTTATTTTTCAGTATTTGGTTACACCAAATGTATTAAAATACCACAAAAATGCTGGTTTGATTTTTTGATCAGTTTAAAGAAACTGGTTCTTCTCAAGAACTGCAGCATTAAAATGAACATTAGTTAATTTGTGTTGAAGGGACTGACTTTGAAGAGAAGACTTATCTGATATTTAGATGGTTGAGGCGGTTAGTTTTAACAGGCCAATACGTCTTAAAATCTACAGATTTTAGGGTAAATTTTTGTGATGTACTATGTGGTAGGCAATTGGTCTGGATTTAAATTGAATAGAGGTATTAACCTTTGAAGAAAATAGGTAGAAGTATTTCACAATAAGCGATTTAAATGTACATATTGACTGTTTAACACTCCTGGGTTCATTTTTATACTAAAGTCCGCCTGCCACTTCCTAGCACCTCAAATATTTTTATTGTGGAACAGTCCACTTTGAAAAAAGGTAAAGAAACAGAAGGAGGCAGAGTTGTCAATTCCATTGTGATTGGCAAGCATAGAGGATTGTTGGGTAAGTTTGGTTGGAAATAATGTGTCACACTAAAGCTAGGGATATATTGGTGAAAGGATTTTTTCTAGTTAATTGCAGATGACTGTTACCAGTTGCAATGCATTTCTTCTCTCTTGACTTAATCGAAAATAGATTTGCATATGTAGTATGTATTATTTATCATAGTCAGTCAGTATCACTTGAGGGAACGCTATAAGTTAAAATATAGCTAGCAATAATATTATAATAGTGAACCAGATGCAAGTTATTGAACTTCCTTTCATGTTGAGAAACAGTTTCTAAACCTTAAAGAAATATACGTCTGCAAAATCAATGATTGGCCAAACATCCTTACCCCTTTTCGTTTTACTTGTGATAGTTTGGACTCTTCTAAAAATAAGTCATTGATGTTTTGTTTAGTATATATAAAAAAAATACGAGTAATAAATGAATTGTGAAGTTTAGACTATAAAACGTACATATATTTTACGGTTTGTGTGCTTTATCAGAGACCAGCTTAAAAAGCTTCGTCAAGTAAGTCACAGAATTTTTACAGACACTGAAAAAGTACACCTAGGGCGAGGATGGTAATCGAGCCCGCACCCGGTACAGTGTACAGATTGCTAGCGTAATGGGCTGTGATCAAACCCACTAGGTTAAACGGGCCTCCTATCCCTCGTGTCTGCGAGTGCGCAATGCGGTTCGTTTCACTATATATCACATTTCGAGTTTGCGACTTTCACATTTATACTCATAGATATACATTCATCGAAGTTGAAATAAGATGGATATTATAATTTTTTATTTTAACATCGATTAATCCAAAGCCGCGAAGTACTATTTCGCTATGTTTCGTTAGGTGATAGTCAGATGAGTCCCGTAGGCAGGCAGATCCCACAACCCGAAATTTTCGTTATGAAAAGATAATAAAACAGCAGTTAGAAATTATTAAAAAAAAAATCCCGTTGCAATAATCATCTTGCATAATCATTAATCAGCCACCAAAACGTAAAGTAGACTTATTAATCTGGCAACAATTTATTTTTTAAGATTATTTAGGTTTGTTCACTTTTCTTCGACACAAAAATAGTAATAATCCGCCGGATTGAAAATAGTTCTGTTTTAAAATTTTAATTAAAATTAAGTTTATTTTGCATTATTTTAAAAAAGGCTTAAATACATAACTTTTAGTATATTTTACTTTTGCAAATCAAGTCGTATTTGGAAAAACGCGGTTAATAACAACAATAATAGCAGATTGTCTCCTGTCCTTCGAATCGAATTAACGTTTCAAATTTCGTAACATAAATACAAAACTTTCCTCCTGCTGGCACTCTTCCTGCAAAGGTAAATAAAGATTTAATTATTAAAAAAATATCTTCCAGAAATTTTATTGCTTGGTTTTTATTTACTTTTAACTCATTTTCAATTATTTAAAAAAAACTAATTTATCCTTAGCAAGAAATAGTAATATATTGTGTTATCGTAATGAAACTACAGTGTTTTTTAACTGATGGTTTTACTGCTATATTAAAATAATGGTAAAGGCTTTCAAATAAGAATTAATTACCTCAGAATTTATATTAGTGCAGTTATTTTCTGTGTAATAGCGTTTGCGTGCTAAATTACGTTAATAACCATTTGAAAACCTATACACTCGTTTGAAGCACCGGTCAATTTTGTTTTTGTTTGGCTCCTGGTAACTTTGTTTGGTTCTGTTTTGAAATAATACCAGCTCCGGCAATTTTGTTTATTGTGGGTCTATTGTTAAAATTTAAGGATTAATAAACAGACACACAGACCAAAAAGGCAAGAGTAGGGTTTGACTCTTACTAATTTGTGGGTGTAAATAAGGCTATATAAACTAGTCTTCTCATCCAAAGTCAGATGTAAATGTTATGGTTCACAAATGGCTTGCAGAAAATCTTCATTCATGCAGATACAGCGGCGCAGTGGTTAAGATGTTAGCCTTTGAAGCTGCTGGGTCCGGGTTCGAATCCCGTTGAGGTACGGATGTTTGTGTTTGTCGAGTATATGCGGAGTACATGCTCGTTAAATCTGTTGGGTCTGAATGTCCTGTAGGCGGTCATTGCGCAGTTTCCTACGGGTACAGGTCCCTGGAGAAAATTTCCCTCCCCTTCAGGGACATGTCTAAATTGTGGAGGTGGCGACAGATGGCAGCATCTGTCATTTGTGTACGTGTGTGTCTTGTGTTGTCCTACTTGATGATGGTTTATAAGCGGGTCCTTGCGACCAAGTACACAAGCCAAAAATATATGTCTACCAACCAATCTTCATTCATTAAAGAATGAGTCTGAATATGTGCCTGCAAAAGCAATGAATGGCTAAACAGTAACTCTAAGATTACGCCAAAGTCTTCCTTACTCCTTTTCGTTTTACTTGTGCTGGTTTGGACTCGTATAAAAACCATGTCATATGCTAAGAAGTGATAGGAGGACTGTGCAAAATCTTTTAAATTAAACTGAAAATCGTGTCACCCAGGGCGAAGACTGTAATCGTTGGGGCAAAGAGGTTTTAAATACGAATTGTTGATGTATTATCACTCGTTATTTTAATGCTTAGGAAATAACAAATTTCTCAACTTACATGAGTAAACTATTGCAAGCTGTGTAGGAACATTCTACAAATAGATCATTGTAGTGCTCGAAATAGTTGGGGGACTTGTTGACAATTGAAAAACTTAAGTTGGGGCTGGTCATCAAGTTTTCAAAACTCTGGAAAGTCTGTAACCATTCTCTTAAAATTGTTTAGGAATACAAAGGTGACTTGGTTGAAACCCAAATTTTCTGTGTTTTGTTTTTGAACTAATATTATTTAAAAATCATTTTTATGCTTTAAAGGATCTTTACAGTCTATTAAATTGATTTCTTTTTCTAAAAAAAGGTATGCAAAATGGATTCTCAAGACATGTCATTAACCACTTGTAATGGCGATGCAACAGATGGGTGCAATTTATGCAAATCAAAGTTTGAAGAGCCCAGAGTTTTATCCTGTCTACATGTATTTTGTGAAGAGTGCTTAAAGAAGCATGCTTCAGAAAATGGAGTCGGGCAAGATGTTATCCAGTGTCCTGATTGTAACCAGGAAACTAAGGTACGAATAAATTTGTTATATATTATTTGTTTGTAGAATTCAAGCATTATTAGTTAGAGGCAGTCAAACTGCTTGTGCATATAATTACTATAGTCTACCTTATACGTTTGGACACAAAAAAAAGCATTTTTAGACACAAGATCTCACTTTAATGGTGTAAACAAAAAAGTGATAATAGAGTTCAGGCAGGTATAAATACAGTAAAACCTCGATTAGATGATCTAATTGGAAGCGGAAGAAGGTCCTATAATCGAGAATTCCGTATGATAGAAAATTTTCATTAAATAGTAAAACTCATAGTACTGTTACAGTACATTTTTATACCAAATTGTGTGTGAATGCAATTTGTTTTTATTCTAAAATGTATAATTGTTACAACAATGTCTAACAAGTAAGATATCTTTACAAAAATATACATTGCTAGTTGTTATACATTAACAATCTGACTTTAGATAAATTCAAAACCTTTCATAAAATAAATACAAAATGTGATGGCTTTATGAGTTTTTAAAGCAAAAAGAGTAAGTAATTAGTATTATTAAGAAGGAAAAATTATTTAAGTGACATTTTTTTTATTAAATATTAAATAACATGTTCTGAAAGGACCAAAATAGCCTACTTTCCTGTTACTTAAATACTTACTGAAATTCTTATCAGGGAAACAACTAGGTTTGTAACAGTAAGTGTCGTCTACAACCATTTCTACATAAAATTTATACAATTTAGAATAAATTTCACTGCACAACAGCTAACTATTATTTAAACTTCTTAAAGTCAAAATCAACAATTTTCATTAATTTTTTATCGCAAATTAAATTAATATTACTTATCGTCTGCTTAATTTATTTGTAGTTCTACAAATAATTAAATATTTATTTATAACAAAAATCATGAAACTATTCCAAAATGCGCTTAAAATAAGGAATGTAAATTATAACTAATCAGGTTTATTACGCAAAAAATATGACTTGCCACTTAATTAGTAAAAAAAAAAAAAATCAAATAATCCAATTCCTGACATCATTCCAAATAGATTTATGACCAAAATTACTTTTTTTCAAATAATATTATTTTTAAATGGATAAAGTTTCTCATGCCATTATTGAGTTGGCATCATTGATTTGAATGACTCGAAATCGAATTTCAATGCTAATTCTTTGGGGAAATTCATCGACAAATAGTAGATTTATATCCGTCCAATCGTAAAGGCAGACAGACAAAAAGTATGAAAGTTTGGTCTCATACATTTCTAACAAAAAAATAATTTTTAAGATCGGATGGCTAGAACAGATTTCGAAAGGGGGTTACGGACAGACATCGACCACTTGTCAATATCTACTTTTTCATTTTTTTAAAATTCTTTCAAATTAAAGAAAAGAAAAGTAGGCTAAAAATAGTCTGGACGAAAGTTTACCACTTTTCTAATCTTGACCCTTCTAACCTTTTGTTGTTTTATTGTTTTTGGTTTTAGCTTTTATGCTAAACAATCGCAAGACCCAGCTTTAATGCTATTTTGTAAGATAGTAAAATATTGTAAAATTTGTTTTGGATTTAGATTACTGATATTCTAGTCACAAAAAAAGTCACTATCTTCCAGACAATTTTTTTAGATGTATGTTGTGTATCTGTGTTTTTTCATGTCTAACAGAATGACTCCATTTATTGATTTATTAACTCCAGAAATATAGTGAATGACATATTACATAGTACACTTGCCAATATTAAACAATTGAATATCAAACTAAAAATTGAGTTGCAAGGAATAAGTCAAAGAGTATAAAAATAAGAAAACATTTCTCATCCCTTGCTATTTTTATTTAACAGATTCATGCATTTTAGTAACCTTTTATATTATAACCTAGCTTAAAAAATGTTTTGTGTGTATTTCAGCTTACTGCAAAGGGTTTGTCTGGTCTTCCTTTGGATTATATAGAATGTAATAAAATTGATTTAAAAGCCATCGAAAAATCCCAGCTAGTATGTACCAGCTGTAAAGCAAAAGATACTGCTGTAGCCCGTTGCACTGAGTGTGCCACATTCCTTTGCCCTAATTGTGTTACTGCCCATCTATACATGAGATGCTTTGAAAACCATAATGTAAGTACATTTTTTAATTAAAAATATATTGCATTGAGAGAAATTTATACTCGGTTTTAACAAAAGATGATCAAAATTAATGGGTAAAAAGGCGCAAAAAAAGCTCAATGAGCCTGAACAATAAATGAATACATCTTCTCTAATAGAAATGAAACAAGAAAAAAGTTTCAATCAGTTGTCTGCTTTGGAACCAATGTGGCTTTAGTCATGAAGCTTTAGTAGGCCCATTAAATAATGTTGCAAATATTTTCTTTAACATAATAGGGAGGGTTTTTTTTAAAAGCAAGTTAGCAAATACAAAGACTATTCGTAATTCTAACAAGGTTTGATCGTTACTTAATTTGTTCAAGTCAATTATTTATTTTTTTTGCTACATTACTTTATAAAATATACCATATGCTTAAATCAGTGATGGTTTTTAAGATTAGTTGATTTTATTAATTACATCCAATTTTATTAATATTTTTTTATGAAAAAAATTATGGTAAATGAGGTATAAATTTATTGAACTACATACTTAGTTTTGGTAGGTAGGCTCTTGGAATAGTGATTCAAAATTTGATATGAAATATATTAACATTTCTTTTTTTTACCAATTAATAATTTAGAATTTTAAAAAAATTAAAAAATTATAATTTAAAATTATAATATTATTAAAATTAATTATATGAGGTTTTTAAGCAAAAAATAAGCATATGCAGAAAAAATGTAATAAAAACATTAAAGTTAATAAGTTTTTTTTTTGCGAAAGTTTATATATCATAATTTCGTAAGCCCGCAAAAACCCTAAAATGCTTTACCTCAGCTAAAGGATTCTCCCTATAGCATATTTCTATTTTATCACCTTTTGATTACATATTATAATATATTTTTTGTTAAATCTTATAAACTTTTTTTTAAAAAAATAGGTTTTAACTTTTGAGGAATTGAAAAATGGAGGGAAAGGTTTGACTACAATCCATAAGCCAGTGATTTGTGATTTTCATCCTGATGAAACTCTGAAGTACTACTGTCACACGTGTCATGTAAGTTAGGATTTTGTCATATATTTTTTATTCTGGGTTCTGTAGCAAAAATGCTAATCAACAAATAGTTTATCTTTACAAAGTGCAAAAAATACAATACCCAGAATAATAGGAACAAAATAATAATTTAAAGCTGATGTTCGATATTTATATTAACTTAACAACCTCCTGAGCTCAGCTTCCACTTACAATATATCCATTAAAAGGATTTTTTTTCGTTCTTGTTACTATGGAATTTATTTTAACTTTCTGAATAATGCAGTTTGTATAAATTAGTCTTTTCACTTTTAATTTTTTCTGTTTAGCAATGATATATGGTTGTTTAGAGTAAGCAGCTTTATTCTTTTCATTTAACACAATCAGTTAACCACTACAAAATTGGTTTACCTTTCCAATCAAGTAAAAAATGCAACAATGTGGGTGTTTTCTGTTAAACTGTGTATAGATCTAGTGCAAGTTAAATCCATTGTTGTTCAATGTTAACAAAGTATTTACTTATTTTTAACCAATTTTCACTTAAATTATTAAAAATACACAAAATTAAGTGGAATCTAATTTTCTGATTCTTGAGGTAGAAGAAATTTATTTTGGAAATAATTTCAATAATATCAGCTAAATTTTAAATATTGATATTTAAGGTTCCCATATGCAATGAATGTATGGTTGTAGACCATAAACAGCCTGAACACTATTATGAAAAGGCTGCTGAAGCAGAAAAAAAGCAGAGAGATGAACTAGCCAACTTGATTTTGGAAAGCAAGAGCAAAGTAAAAATGTGTGATGAGGCCACCTCTACTTTAGAAGCACACTTATCTGATCTTCAAATGCAACGTGATAATGCTAAGTCCCACATAGAAGTAAGCTCTTACACAATGCTTTTTTAATATATATCTGCCTAAGATATTTATTTTAAGTAATCATCACATAACAATTAAGCATTTTATTGTCATCCTTTTCTCCTTTAATTTTGAAGTTTTCGATGCTATATTCAGAAATCTGTCTTTAAACAAATACTTTTCTTTTTTGTGCAAATATGTCTGAAGGTTCAGTTAAAGATATATATTAGGGGTATACCTATGAAATGACCCTTTTTTTAAGAAAACTTACCGGTGAATTTTGCGTCACTGGATGAGGGTAATAAATCGAAATATGTACCATTATAATCAGTAACTTTTGCTTATCTTTTTGGTATATTATGGATTCCTTCGTGATAGAACTTTGCGTCCTGGGAGGTAAAAAACGAAGATGCCCATTTTTCAACTTCATCAAAAGTAGCGAAGTGCTGCTCAGCCAGACCATGTTCCATGGATCTGAGCAAGTGATAGTCTGAAAGACTAATATCTGGAGATTATAGCGGGGGCAATAAAACATCCCATGTCAGGTTTTTTAAGGTGTTTTAAATGTTATTTGTGGTGTGATGCCGCGCATTGCAATGGAGCAAAATAACTGTTCCGTGTCTGCGAGCCCATTCTGGCCGTTTTTTGATAAATTCCCGGTTTACATCGGTTAATTGTTGTTGATATTGATCAGAAGTAACTATTTCACCAGGTTTAAGCAGCTCATACTTAAGAAGGCCGTTTTGATCTTACCAAACACAAAGAATTGTCTCTTTCAAAGCGATTTTCTCTTTAGAGTCAATGTTGAGGGTTGGCCTGGAATCAACAAACATTTTTTTCAATCAGGATTGTCAAAATATATCCATTTTCATCACCTGTGGCAATTCGATGCAGTAAACACTTTCTTTGATGTCGATTCAAAAGTTGTTCGCAAGTGACTTTTTTGTTCTCCATCTGTATCTCTGTTAAAGCATGTGGTACCCATTTTCCTTCCTTGCAAATTATTCCCAATGCATGAAAACGTTCACTAGTACATTTCTGAGTTACATTTAACATTTCTGAAATATGAACCCGCGTCATTTTTGGATTTTTATCCAAAATTGTTTGCAATTCTTCATCTTCAAATTTTTTTGGTAGTTTTCAATTATCTTTGTCTATCACATCAAAATCAGCTTTTTTAAATCAAATAAACCATCATTTTCAAAATGATTCAGATGGATAATTGTTTCCATAAGCTTTTTGAAGCATTTGAAAAGCTTTAGCAGCAATTTTTTTGAAAATAAAGTAATGGATTAAAATTTCCCGCAAATGACCCTTTGTTGGCATGAAACATGACATCTTTAAAGCCTAGAATGACTATGAAAAAAACACAGCAGTAACTAATATCCCTGGCAGGTAAAAGGTTAAAAGTAGTCTGACAAAATGCTAGTAGTAGGACGATTCCACACTTTTATTAACCCGGGTGCAGTGCCATCTGTTCATAAAAGGTCATTTCATAGGTATACCCCTAATATTACAGTCGAACCCTGTTAATGCAAAATCGAAGAGAGCGGCGAAACATTTTGTGTGAACCGAATTTCATGTTAACCGTCCGGAATTTGTTTACATTGATGTATTGATTATTTGTTACATGAATATTTTTTAAAAAAACTAAATTTTTTCTAATTTTATGTTGTAATACAATAATCATACTTGTATACAATTGTAATTCAATTAATAAAGTTCATTTTAAGTAGTAAATAAATAGCCGCCCCGGTGGCACACTCGTTAGGATTCTAGCCTTTGGAGTTGCTGGGGTCGGGTTCGAATCCCGGTCAGGCATGGATGTTTGTGACTGTCAATAAATGTTGTTATTTGTCTATGTTCTTGTGTCGTCTCTTTCTTTGTGTGTCTTTTGTGCTTGTGCCATTGCTGGGGCTTAGTACAATAGACTTAAAGTCGCAGTGCTTGGCAATCTTGCCCCCCACCAAGAAAGTCATAAGTAGTATATACGATAGAATTTTATTTTATGGAACGTCAATTAAGAACAATGCATAGTTACAAAATGCAAGTAAGAAAATAGTGCATACTAACACATGTAAATAAATTCCATAGCCTAAAAATGGCAGCAAGGTAACTAAAGTTATAGCTTTCTTCTGTTTTGAATTAAATTCTGTTGTGAAAAAGAATCTACTTCGTCTCAATGATTTAATGCACAAGCTGTGTTATCTTTCTGCATAATAAAGTTCTGTATAGTTTTTTAATAGTTTTTTTTAAGGCTGCAGAAGCTTCAAGACAGTTTACTTAAGATAGGGTACCATTATCTTCCCCGTCGGATTCATTTTATGTTGCACTATAATTTTTTTTAGACAGTTTAGCAATTATGTCCTCAAGAGACAAAATGTCATCGTTTGATACATATTCTTCAAACAGGGATGCTGAAATAATTTTTCTACTTTCAGCTGTTTCAATCACCACTTCGTAATTTATCTTAGGCTCTTCTTCGAAATCATCTGGCAAACATTGTTCCTTAAACCATCATGTTTGAAATAATTTAGAATTGTTTCAGTTCCAATTAACAGTGTTCCAATTGCTTTTCAAGTAACACAAAACCTCCATAGAATATTTGGTTTGATTGTCAAAACACTCTATGGTTTTCCTAACAGCTTATTTCCTGTGTTGTATTTTAATTCATTTGATGATCCCTTGATTGGTTTCATTTTTTTTCTTTGAAACTTTGAATTACAAGGAAAAAGCCAAATTCTAAATTTTTTTCAGCAGTTTAACAGGAGTTTGGCTAAATTGATTTTGCATTTGGAGATTTTTTTAAAATTCGTTCAAAGCTTTATAGGCCAGGGAAATGCTATCAGTGCATCGTAAGCAAAATTTCATGTTAAGTGAGTTTGCCTTTTTGAGGTTTGACTGTTTTTTCAGCTTTAAATTAATGTTTTTTAAGATTCCTGTAGACGGTTTGATGTCACAAACTTTCACAGGTGGCGCTGCTACTCAAAAGTCTATCCAACCTACATAGAAATATTCTGGCTCACGGGTTTGTTGATGTTTTGAACAGCGCTATCGCTTTGCGGTGTGTTCAAGATTGTATAAAAACATATAAACTCAACAATTTATTTTGGAAAATAAATATACTGTACAATACAATATATTCAGAAATTATTGTGTTGTATCAACCAATGTGCAACATTTTTTGGTAATGTTTTCTATGAACGTGGAAGCATTGAATCGGATGCCTAGATTTTAAAATTCTTTATGCAGCTTCTGAGTTTGTAATATTCAACACTTGATTTTAATGATCCAAGCTGTTTTTGACTATTTTAAACTAGCATCAAATAGAATTTAAAACACAAATAAAACCGACTTTATTGTCAAATTAAAAATAATAAGAATCATAATTATGACTTTCTTGGTGGGGGGGCAAGATCGCCAAGCACTGCGACTTTAAGTCTATTGTACTAAACCCCAGAAATGACACAAGCACAAGAGACACACAAAGAAAGAGGCGACACAAACACATAGATAAATAACATTTATTCAGTCACAAACATCCATGCCTGACCGGGATTCGAACCCGACCCCAGCAGCTCCAAAGGCTAGAATCCTGACGAGTGTGCCACCGGGGCGGCAAGAATCATAATTACGACCAATAATTTTAATTAATAAGAGGACTTTAGAGTTGTTATGAGGTAAAATACTACAAATATTTGCCAAAAAAGTAAAATTCTTCAATGTATATATAATATATGTAAGTAAGAGGCTATATAATCTTGCAATTGATTAAAATGACAATCCATAAATTAAAAATTATTATTCATAAATTGTCTTATGTTTGTATTATTTTTTACACCTACATTATCTACTTGCACTATATATAAATATACATTTATGGTAAAAAATTGTTTAAAAAATTTCATTATGGCAGTGATTTCCACGAAAACAATCTTTTATCTAAATAATAAAACACAATCTCCAATTGGGAGTAATTACTTTTATATTTGGGGAAGTACTAAATTGTTTTTTTTAACCACGCAAACGTTAAGTTAGGTTGTATAAATAATTTTGTTTCTAAATACAAAAGCAAACAGATTAAAAATAAAAATGATTTTCTCAAATTGTAATTTTTTTTAGTCAAATAACATATTTCAAAAAATTTAATTGATTCCAATTATATTTGGGGATAAAACTGTATTTTTCAAAACACCCATTTCACCCCCCACATTGCGCTACGGCATGAGGAGAACATCAACATTGAAGCTAGCGAAACCGATCTTCCGGTGTCTCAACCGGAAGTTAACCTGGTAGTTTTTATTGGTAACCAATCGGAGGAAGGCTATGTTTGTTTGGAAACTTTAAATCATCTATAGAAGACACTCTGACTCATGCTAACTGTCACTGCCCATGTTTTTTTTCATCTGTGATTTGAGTATGCTCAAGGGTAGGCTAAGTAAGCAATATAAGTGAATGTTAAAAAAAATATTTTTAAACAAAACTTAGCTAAATGCTTAAGATCAAAGTTTTATTAAAGCCAATTTTTAAATAATATTTAAAGATTTGAATATGAATATAGCTATTATATTATTAACTATTATTAGTTCTCCCCATGGACACGACACCAATTAACCATTGCTTGTGTATATGGCTAACTAAAACTTTGTAATGTGTATCTTTGCTTTAGATGATGTAATTTAGCTATATTATTCTTTTTAAGGAAACATTCCAGAGTTATAAAGCTAAATTAGAAAAGTGGCAAGAAAATATTTTAAAGGATTTGGATTCAGTTCACTCAACACAGGAGCTACAAATTATGGAAACTTATCATGATGTAGAGAAAACAATTGACAAAATAGAAGATGCTTGCAAGTTTGGCGAAAGACTTCTGACTTGTGGCAGCACACTTGAAATCTTAAGTTTAGTTGATGTAAGTTGAAAAAAATATTCAAGAGATTAGTTTAAATATTACACTATTTCTATAATTGAGAAGCTTTTCCCAATGATTTAGCACAGTGACAAGAATCACTACTCCCATATCAGGGAGATAGTTTCTCTGGAATATGTTTACCCGCTCACATAGTGTTGTTTTCAGCACTTTCAGTATAATATGGACATAATTATGTAGTTATTGTTTGAAAAACAAACCTCCTCTTTATTTTGTTTATTTAAAATATAACACGGACCTGCCAACTAACTGGATTTAATCTGGCAATGGTTCGTCCAGTCAACTGCACTTCTAATCATTTTACAGATACTTGGAATTTTATTTACACTTACAATCCATGTTACCTCTGTGTAGACACCAGAGCAAAATCGGAACAATCCTATATTTTTTATTGGAAATAAAAAAGAACGAGCAGTTTCCGACAAAAACTTGTTCTAGAGCTTGTCAAAACTCGTAGAAACCAATGTAATATGGTAGTGATGTTAGTTTTCTTTTAGGTTTATGAATGTCCAGTCTATTCTAGTTTTTAAAATCTTTGGCTGAATTGCACTTTTCTCATAGAAACAATATATTAATATATAAGTTATATGTGTATATTTGTCTAATTTTACAAAATTAGAAAAATCTTGTATCTAAGCAAGATATTTTACTTAAGTGAATTTTAATTATATATATAAGCTTAATTCAAAGCAAAGTAAACAAAAATGTTCTTAAATGCTTTATTTTCCATTTTTTTTTTTAAATCGTTTAACTTTATTTTTTAAAATTTTCTTTGCTTTTTAAGCTTTAATCCTGCATTCTTTAACAACTATTTTTAGCAGTAAAATATTTAGACTAATGCAAATTAAGTTTGTTTATGGTCTTATGTCCCAACATCATATGTGATGTCTGGAAAAGGTACCATCCGGTTCTGGCTTGCCTGCTAAAATGTTTATCTGGGTCTTTCAGATTTGCTTGATCAGTGTTCGAAATTGGGTCATTCTTCAGAAACTGGCAGATTGTACTTATTATTATTAAAAAAAAATTAAAATGATTTGATTGTTCTAAATTTTTCTGTGGGATGTATAAACTAAGGAATATTAATGAAAATGTGGTTTTGTTTAATTCCTTTTATTTTATTAATTAAAAATTTAAACAAAATCTTTATTTTGTTTATAAGTTAAAATATAACTAATTACTGCTTGATTCTGATGCAGTTTATTCCTTATAACATGCTTTCTTATTAAACTAGCCTGTAATAAACCTTTTATATCATGATTTGGGAACTAAATAAAACATCTAAGATAATTAAATATATTTTCAACTTATGAGTTTTGTCTCCCAATGAAATATTTTTGTATCATTAATTTTTTTAAAGCATATTTTAAAACCATGCCTTGTTTTTTTCCCTTTAGGTGGTGGGTAAGCAGTTATTGTCACTTATAAACAATACTCCAAAGTTGGACATCACTGTCGGAATTACTTTTGAAACAGATGAAAGCAAATTTGAAGATGGTATTAAAAAAACATTTGGAATTGTAAAAATGCCATCTATTTGTAGTAAAGACGAATCACAAATATCTCAGAAAACTTCTCCAATGCATTCCAGCTCCTCTTTTGAAAGTGATGCATTTAGCCTTTCCACAGGTGTTTTGACACCAGAAAATGCATTACCTACCCTAGATGTTGACCTTGCTAATAATATGGTTGCCCAATACAATATAACACAGTTAGTTAGTATGTCTGGGAGATGCATATCTGAAAATTCTACACCACCACCAATAAATTTTGCTGATCTATTATGCTCTACCGCTGAAACAAATGTTACTGCAGCCCAGTTTAATGCCATTAACAATCTTGCAGCCCTTGCCAAAATGGGTTCTATAACTATAACCAATGGTAAGCAATCTGAATTGTTTTGTTTATACTTATAAGAAAATATTCCAAGCATTTTACCTAAATTGCTCCTTTGTTCTTAGTTAAAAGAAGCCTTTTATTTAAAAATATACTATCAAATTGTTCAGTAATATTAAAGTTGTTAAGTAAAGTAAACACAGCTAGCTTAAATTTTATACTAATTGAGATTAAATATGAGCTATGCAGGATCTCATTAAATTTTTGAAAATTATTTCTTTTAATAAAGTAATAATTAATTTGAATGAATTTTGTAAAAAAATGCAGGTTGTATTCAGTGTGTTTAGCATCATTTGTATTTAATTGTAAAATGTGAATTTTTAATACAAATCAGCCAATTTTTTTTTTTTGTAGTGAAGAAAATTTTATATTTTTTAGAATGAAACGCTTAAGACAGTTTTAATCTTAATTTTTTTAAAGGAATAATTGTCTTCCAATTGAAAAATGAGTTGATAAGCCTTGAAATCAAAAAATGCAAAATGATTTGACAATTTTTCAATGTAAATTCTAACTTGGTAGTTTCTGGAAATTCTCCCATTCGGGAAGAAAAAATTCTCATTACAGCCACTTAAAAAAATTCTGTTGGGTCGAAAGGTTTCAGATTTGTCTCTGAGTGAATAAGTAATTTTTAATAAACCTCTACAATTTAGAAACTTATTACTGCATAATTTTATCTGCTGTCTTCTCAGTAATACCCATGATCTATGATCTTTCAAATTGTTTTTAATTGTTTTCACTTGATAGTATTTTTTCCCAGCATAAATTCTAAAACAAAACAGATTTAGAGTTGCTTTTGTTACTATAAAATTTCCTGCAAATATTTTTAATCATGTTTTGGTGTTTTAATGACTTTTTCTGCTAATTTTGTAAATTAATAATTAAGAGATAGTAAATGATTGCCTTCAAAAGAGCTTTTTTTTAAAAAAATTAATTTGTTATCCATTTGAATTTTGTGTCCCCATAGGTCAACCTGCTATGAATGGGCAAATAGTTTCAGGTTTAAACCTTCTTCCTACGTCAGTGAATAGTTCACCTCCTGCAAGTACTCAAACAATAAGAAGAATGAATTCACAATCTCCTATTGTTGGACTGGAAAATCTGAATATCTTGAGTTGTAGTTCTATTGATAGTACTGATTCCAGAGTTACTAGTCCATTGAATGGACGTGTAGTGAATGGCATTCCATTACTTGGAGGTGGACAGAACTTAAGTAGTCCACCGCCAATATTGCCACCATCTCGTAAGTGCAGATTAATTAATCATAAATTATGGCTTTACACTATACACTTAGATACTTTTTGTTTGTTTTCTTTTTAAGTATAATTTACTCAGAATTAAGATTGTTTTGTGTGTATATTATTAGCAGTTAGTTTTTTACCCCTTCATAAAATTTATCTAGATTTACACTTGTACATAAGCAGTCAAAATTTGCAATTTAACTATTACATACAATAATTTTATAACAGCTTCACATTTAAAAAAATTATTTCATTGAACAAGAGGTTTTTTTATCCACCACTCCCTTTGTAATTTACTCGTAATATAAATAAAGTAGACATTAATTTTTAAAAATTGATAACTCATACAAATAATGTTGTAGAATAGTATGTAATTGTGTTTTTTTACTCCACCCACTAAGCACTGTCACCAGGAAGTGGGCAATCCTTCAATTCAACTGGTAGAAGTTCCACTGTTAAGTTGAGCACGATGCAAATAAGGTAATCACTTATCTATTTAAAATTTTATAGATATTTTTTTATATGGTATTTAATAATTGTAATTTGTTTTACAGTTGCAAGTTTGGTCAATTGGGCCCTGGTAAGAGTCAATTTAGTTCCCCACATGGATTTTGTTTAGGAATTGAAGAAGAAATTATAGTTGCTGATACAAACAATCATCGTATTCAAGTCTTTGAAAAAACTGGAGATTTTAAGTATCAATTTGGTGTTGCTGGCAAAGAAGAAGGTCAATTGTGGTATCCTAGGAAGGTAACCACCTGTATAATTTTTATTTAATTCATACATTTCTTAGCTTTAAAAACAATTATCTTTCGAAATAGTTTTCCTAAAAACATATCTATGCCAATCACAACACAACGAGAAATTTTTTTCCCTGGAAACGACTACATGTACACCTTCTCTCATTAAAAAAAGTGATTTTCTAGGACCCCTTGGTGCCAAAAAAAAAAATTAAGTTAACTTGAAAATGCTAATATACTCTCTGTTACTGATATTTACTGAAGTTATTTTCTCTTGCCCGTTGTGTGTAATTAATGTTATAAGTTTATTTTTTATGCATACCAGGTTGAGTCTATTATAGTATTTTTGACTATTTTTTTTTCAACAACAAGAGAAATGCACATCAGTTACATAATACTAAGGAATTATTATTTGAAGTACATTTCATTATGAAGTATGTTTTTTTTCTAATTTTTCTGCCTAAAGTTCAATGTCATGTTTTTATCATGTGGCTGGCTTCGATGCAAAGAGCTCACAGCATCCCATCCCGACATCACCATTTTAGATTGTCTGCACTGTAACTTGCATACGTTACCTTCGGTCCTTCCAATTGAAGCCCATAAAATACGAAAGAACTTAACTCAACCTGAAACATATCTTTGTAATTCTATGCGTATAGGGTAAGGGGCTACATATATACATATACAGTAAACTCGCGATTATCCGCGGGCCACTATCCCCCCCCCCCCTTTTTCAGTTCAAATATAAAATTTCAAAAAAAAAAAAAAACTCGGTAAAGGAATTTTATTTGTATCAAAACTTTTTGGAAGAATGCATTCCAAGAACAACGAATTCCTTTCTAGAACGACGAACATATTCAAAGAGCGGCAAATACATATAAGAAGAACAACAAATGCATTAAAATAAAAATGACTATAGGAAACCTGGTGTTCAGCCCGGTGCACATCACGAACAGGTCTTTGTTAAAAAGCGTCCCTTGTAAAATAAACTGCCCCCTATTTTAATTGCATTGCTTTATGTGATTTTGATGGTAGCAAAATGCGCGAGAAACTAAAAGATAAGTTGGCAATTAATAAGTTGGGTCTTGGCAATTCAAGACGAATTACAACTCATTAAAAATATGAAAAACGGATCCTCTAAAAATCAAATGTGCTTGCTGTGTGGCATAGAAGAAATGTTAGTAGACATTTTGAAGTAAGTAAATTTGTACATGCTGTATACAATTACTGTAATTTACTTTAATAAAACCCAGAATAAAGTTTGTTTATAGGCATTTTCTTCATTTTTGCGGATTACCCGCGAATTCCCTTATCCGCGAAAGCCGCACCACCCAATTCCGCTTTGATCTGAAATAATTTTTTCCAGTATTTTTCTTAATTGTTGGAGTAATTGAATGCTTGCAACAATGGTCCAAGTCATTATAGAAGTTACTGCTGTTTACCTGCTCACAGCAGTTGCTACTCAACCTAGTAGCTGTAGATAAAGTCATCATCCCTTGTTATAACCAATCATGGGCTACTTATGCCTGTTTTTAAGTCTCAGCTGAACAACATTCTGAGTTATCTGTGTGGAACTCAGTTTGCAGGAGGTCCGTCTATAAATGATGTCACCCTTGGGAAGGGGAAGGATGTGTTCATTCAGATGTCGAACACTTTGTGACATTTAGAAAAGAAGTGTTTCAATCAGTGTTCTATCGCCCACTTCTCTTAGAAATATACAAGATCAAAACCAATTTAAACAAAAAAAAAGGGAAAAATAAGTTTTAGTAGCACATTGCTTTATTTCTGTGAATTGGTAGTAGATAAAAAGTTCAATATCATTTATGGACAGCCCCAAATTTTTAGAGGCTAGAAAAAATTTAAGTGCTTTTGCATGTGATTTGATAAAGAAGAGTATGCATAAGATTACAGATTAAATATCAAGCTTACTTAACCAAGCGTCCGATTTTTTCTTTTTGTTCTATAATTCCATAACCAGTTATTTTAATGCATTTCCAAGAACTAGCGTAAAATATAAATCTGTTCTGCATTTCAACTAATACCATTTCTTAACAAATACAAAATTTAAACTTTTTAAATTGATAATGTTGATTTCTCATCCCTGAACTTTATCTCTGGGTGTTGGTTTCTTCGATGGCTTTTTTACAAAAGTGCAAACAAAGACACTGGTAGGAATATCCAACCCATGAAAACAGGATTGAATGTTTTTTCTTCAATTTTCTAATTTAAAAAGTGAATTCATGTCTTATAAGTTAAATATAAACTGCCAAACTCCACGGACGTGACGCTGAGACATACCACGAACATGGCATATCACGCTCTGTAGTCTAAAAGAAACTATAATAAAATAGGAACTCATATATAATTCTTTCTGTTCTATACTCTATAAACTGTATTTTCATTTTTCCTCATAAGTTTCTTTGCTTTTAAAACCCTTTATTACATTTGAAACGGGCAGGAATAAGACACTCAACAGTAAATGTAGCTGTTCTTGGTATTATTAGGAGTGAAATTAAACAGCTACAGTAAATTACAACAACAGTAAAAAAAAACAACAGCAAATTAACCAAAGCTTCAAAATAACCAGTTTTTAAGAAACGGGTGTTTTTAATTTTAAAAAAAGCATCCATTCTTAATGAAAAAAATTGATAAATTTTCTTTGCTAATTTTTTTATTAGTATTTTAAATCACTTATAAGCATTTAGACACATTTATTTAAAGTTAAATGTTTACTATACAAATATATACATTTGTAAATAGTATATCCACTATTGATTTTTTTTTCAATTGTAGGTTGCTGTAATCCGTAGTTCTGGTAAATTTGTAGTATGTGACAGAGGTAGCGAGAGATCAAGAATGCAGATATTTACAAAGACTGGTCATTTTTTGAAGAAAATAGCTATACGGTATATAGATATTGTTGCTGGTTTAGCAATAACTAGTGAAGGGACTATTGTTGCTGTAGACAGTGTTGCACCCACAGTATTTATTATATCTGAGGCAGGAGATCTTTTACATTGGTTTGACTGTAGTGAATATATGAGAGAACCATCTGACATAGCTGTTTGTGCAAAAGAATTTTACATATGTGATTTTAAAGGTCATTGTGTCATAGTATTTTCTGAAAAGGGAACGTTCCTTAGAAGAATTGGTTGTGAAAATGTTACTAATTTTCCCAATGGTATTGATATCAGTGATGCTGGAGATGTTCTAGTTGGTGACAGCCATGGAAATCGTTTCCACATTGTTGTCTTTTCAAGACAAGGCACTTTGTTATCCGAATTTGAGTGCCCTTATGTGAAAGTCAGCCGATGTTGTGGGCTTAAAATAACATCAGAGGGCTATGTTGTTACATTGGCCAAAAATAATCATCATGTTTTAGTTTTGAATACTCTATACATTGTGTAAGAGATTTCCACTTTGACTACCTTTAGCTGATGCTTAGGGAGTACTACTTATTAAGAGAGCATTTAGTCAATTTTTTTAATGCTAGAGAATAGCTATTAGGTCATAGAATTCTTAAAAATAACCATATATATTGAGATATAAGTATGCCAAGGATATCAATATTTAGATCATAGATAGAAGCAATAGTTAAACGTCTAGCTTATAGCATTTTATTGTTCATTACAGTAGGATTTACCTATAGCAGCTAAATTTGATTGAACAAAACTGAGTTTTGTACCAGTCTAAAATAGTTATAATGTACAACATTTAGACCTTAAATGTAACGTAACTCTTCTTGTTTTTGCAAACTGAGTTGAGAGAATTATATTTACACACGTGAAGTAGCCTGTGATATATGTATATATAAACATAACATCTAAAACATACACCATTTGCTCACACTCTTAAAACACTTTTTTGCTAAAACTTTTTTTTTTAATTTTTTTAAAAAGTCTATACTTATATTTGTAGGACCAGACAATCTCTTTATTGTATCTTCTATATTAAAATATCTACTTAGTGTTCATAATAATAAGTTTTTGTACTTAAGTCGCCATTTTTTTGTATGACCTTATTGGGTTATTCTCCTTTTTACCTTTTTATTTTATAAAACTTTAACATCTATTTTTTCCTTTTAAAATATTTGTATGCATTCTATTCAATCATTTATTAAATATTTTGTGACTGCTAAACCTAAATATTGGCAGTAGAAAATTTATTTTATGAATTTTAACTTTTTGTATTATATTACTAGTCTATGAAATGCTTGATGATACATCCTTTGTGAAACCTTGGAAGCTAATGATTCTTGTTATTTGCAAATTTTGTACTGTTTGAAATTGTTATTGCAAAATTTTATAGTAGTTATGTATGATGAGATTTTAGTTTTATAGTCATTTTTATTTCCTAAAGTTGATAGCATTCGTGGTACTCAGAATTGCTGTTTCATTCAGTATTTCAGTTTTGATGAGATTTATTTGAATTTGTATGTTGAACAAATTTATGTGCACAATTTGCCAAAATAATTGTTTCAGTGCAATTTGCTTTGTTGTTCAGATTCACCGTTCTAAGCTTGCAAAAATACTATAAACATTTATTAATGTCTTAGGGCTGTATAAGAGTACTTCTATAAGGGTTATTATTGTATAAAGTGTTGTGAATTATTTTTAATGGTATTTTGGAAAAAAAAACATGTTTGTATACAAATGTATTTCATTTTTGTTATTTCTTTTATTCAACTTTTTGATTTCATATGTGACTAAGTTTATGTCTCATCCAATTTTTTAAGTTTTTTTTATGCTATTAGTGTTTTCTTTTAGTTAATATGCGAGCAGTATTTATCTTCACTCATTATATTTATATGCAGATACATGTTTAAATGTTAGTGCTCCAAAGGATTTGGAGTTATAGTTCCAATTATTATTTTTGCTCTTAAAAGACATTCCACTATGACTTTAAACTTAGTGTATACTAGTCTAGTCATATAGCTAAAAGTAAATAACTAAAGTAGAAAGAACATAGATGGGATGTTTCCGTTTTCCATTTTAAATTTTGTTTTTTTATTTAAAACTATGTGATGTTTTTATTTTTAAAGAATTAATTCTGCTTCAGATAATTCAAAATGAATATTTGTAAATTACGTAAAAGTTTTGATACTCAACCCTTACATTTAATTCTGGTTTGTATAGTTCTACCAAGATTTATTTTAGACTTTTTTTCCTTATCTTTATTTAACTTTTTAATTTTAAACCTTTTTCTTATGAGCTTTCTAAGTTTTTTTGTCTCTGTTATATGTAAATGTGATAACTAAAGGTCTTTTAAGTTTAAACTTTTAATTTGAAATGTACATAAGTTTCCAGTCAAATTTTGTTAATTGGAGCTTGAAAGTTGCAACATCCACATTTATTTTATATACATTCAACTTGTAATGGAATTGTTCAAATTTAATGACATTTGTTAGTTGCTCTTTTAAAGTTTGAGCTTAGCAGAAAAGTTGTACCAAATATGTGCTTCTGTATATCTATTTTTATGTACTAATGAGAACTTTTATATCAATATATGCATATTTCATTGTGTTCTTTTTAGTAATTTCTTTCACTTGCATCTTTAAATTAGATAACATTAGCATATAGTTAATTGTCAGTCGTTTGTTGGTATAAAAATTTAAAATATATAAGGAATTAGGATAATTATAAATTTATTATAGGTTATGAGTATACATTTTTTTATTAATGTTATAAAAATTACTAATACTATAGTTTATTTAAAGTTACAATCACTATATACTTGTTAATAAATTTTTTAGAGCTTTACTACTTTATTATTAACACCAATTTGTACTTTTACAAGTTTTATCTACATTAAGTGTTGAACTTTTATAATGAATTTAAAGTACATGAGAATATTGTGTTAAATGTATTGCAATAAAATTGTTAATAGGTTTAGAAATGATGACAGCTTATACAAAACTCACAACTTAATTTTTTGTTGACTTTTTCCCCTGAAAGCATAAGCAAAAGCTTTTAGAACACTCCAATAATGATTAATTCAGAAGCCAACAGTTAATAAGTCTTTGTTTCTTTTTTAAAGTTAATATTTCATAATTGGTGAGTAGATGTTGCTGCATTTGTTTCAATATTCGTTGGCTAAACAGCATTTTCCCTAACTACTTCTGAATTGAAATTTATAAGTTTTACAATAATGCCTTCATAATGTCAAAGCTATATATAACATTTGAAAATATACTCCCATATAAGATAAATTCTTTTGTATTAATTATTAACATTTTTATAAAAGATAATGCGTGGAGTTCTTAGAAATATTCAATAATTTTTAGGTTTGTATTTACTTTATTAACAGATACCTTGGAATTTCTATTTTTCAATCCTAGTCTATTAGATGATAGTTATATAAAGGTATCTACCCTTTTCTACAAATTCTTATATTCTCATTTTTATTTTTCAAATGATGCTCATGATCTGAACGTTCAATTAAAATTTATATTGTTAAAAAAAATTATTTATTTTGTTGAGACTTTAAGAGTAACTTTTGCCTGAGTATATTAAAACATAAATGTAAAGTTTCCTATTTTGTTAAAGCCGGCAGTTTTATGTAAATAAAGCTATAAATTATTGTAAAGTTAAATTTTTTAAATACTTTTAACTACTGGAATAAAATAATTTAACTCTTGATAATATATTGCTACCTCTAGTTAAAATTTAGAAATATATTATAGCTTTTGTTAGTAACAGATATATAAATATAGTAGTTGTTTATTTTACCTAAATAGACTTATCTGATATTAAGCTACATAAATACTAGTCTAAAAATAGAAAAAAATTAACGTTGAAAAGATATTGTTGTAATTACAGTTCATAATTGTAAAGCACTGTAATAGCCATATTTTTTACTGTGATGGTATTGTTGACTAGGAAATAAAGCAGTGTTCACTAGATTGTTTTTTCCCTAACATTTTTAAATAATAAGGTCAATATGCCTAAATAAAACAGGTACAACACTCTTTCAAATAATTTTAAACTGTTTATTAAATAAGGTAGATGAAAGATAAGCTTGTCATGAACAAAGCCACAAAGGTGTTGAGTATTTAAAATATTTGGTCTAAAAATGAGTAGTCGATTGAAGGTATAATTATTTGGCAATATTACAAAAAATAATGCAGGCCCAAACGTGGTAGCCAAATGTGCCAGAGTTTGGCTTGGCATATACCAGTATTTTTATTTCTTCGAAAACCTTTAGTATTAGTTTTTCTAAATTGCCACAAAAATTGTGAAAAAGACCGCTTGTGGGCATCAGGTTGCTGACGGGGAATAGTGCTATTGATGATTGAGTTTGGTGCACATCTTTAGGGGGAAAAGCTCAGAAATTACATCCTTTTTTAAATAAGCTTAAATACAACAAAATTTAAAATGTCAAAAAATTATTTTATTTGAACATCAATTAATCCCTTAACATAACATTTATGCAAGTGTTTTAGATTCATTTTTTTTTAAAATGAGGATAGGCTGACAGTACTTAGAAAGATGAACATTAGTATAAAAATATACCTCTTTTGGCGATCTTGGATGTGTCCAGTTTTGTATTTAAATTTCCTAAATAAAACACTTTCTAAACTTGTTAATGATTTTTTTGTTTTAATTTAAAAGTAGAAAGCATGTTTCTTTAATAAATATATATTTCATCTTTTATTGCTCAATAAAGTGTGCTCTCATTGAGGAAAACTAATTGTATGGTTCTTAGGCACATTGACCTTCTTAAAATTTTAATTTTGTTAGGAAGAATAGTTTTTTTTTTTTTCAAATTTGTTGCATTGACTTAAACTGCTGTTATAGAAATGTATTAGAATGTATTTAAATGTAAAATTTATTCGTGCTGCAATTGTATTTTTTTTTTTTGCCATGACAAAACCAATAATGGTTTGGGCTATATTGTGATTTGTTTAACAACAGTGGCTTCTGTTTTGTATCTTTCAGTTTACGAAATCGTGTTTTCTATATGTGTAGTATTGAATTAGAGTACAGCATTTTTATGCTTCCTAATTTTGTGCCACTGTTTTATTGTTGTTTTTTAATTTATACTTTTTGGCCTTAAGGTCATGGTTATATATTTTCAAAGCACTTCAGTATTTGGTGCTGTTTTTAAAACCACCTAAAAAACTCATTTATTTAAGCCACTCTTAGGAAATTATTGAAAGGCACAAAGTTTTTTATAGTATTACATTTATGCCCCTACTCTAGCAAAGGTGTGTTATTTCAATTTGAAAATATATATAGCAAGTTAAGCTAAGATTTTATTTTTTGCCATATGACCTATTATATAGTGCAGTACAAAATACTTGATCCCAATGTTCTGAATGTTGGTGTAATTTCTTAGAATGCTTGTGCACCATTCTTCTACATAATTATTTCAATTTATTGGGCGTTTGAAAAAAAAAAAACTCTAAAAAATTGAAATAAAATCTATGTACAGGAGACATTCAGAAGCTATATTGGTATATAATAAGGTATTGCATTTACTTGTGCTATTTTTGGAGATACATAAAAAATATTAAATTTGTAACAATATTCCTATGTAATAAAAATATGTTGCAATCTATTCTTTTGTTTTAGCTATTGACTGTCATTTTAAAATTGGAAAATGCATGTATACATTGCACACTCAAAAACAACTAAGCTCAGTCTAAAAATTTGTAAAAATTCGCACATTGAAGCACAGGGATTATCGAAAGGGAGACCAACTAAATTCACGGGGGATGAGAGGCGTACGTCAGAAATGTGGATGTCTTGCCTCTTTTACTTTTTAATTTTTCAATTTCTACAAAAATTATTTATAAATAGGCTGACCTCGAAGCACTATCGATGGGAAGTTCAATATGTTAATCTGTAAGGTTGTGTTGGGCTACCAGTCAGTTTGCGATCTTGTCACTTGACCGAAGCTCGAATTTCCTAGTGCCATCGTCAATAGCCTTGCATATCTCAAGTGCAACGTTAATTTAACAATTGTGAATACCATTGACGCTTTCATTTTCGAATAAAAATATTAACTTGATAACATTTAACATAGATTTTTTTCGATGGCTCATGTAAACGGGCCTTACATGAGCCATCGAATCCATGGATTGAAGAGCAAGCTCAGCAACTTTTCCCTCTTGGGGATTTTCTCCCAGTCGAAACCGGAATTGCAGGGTTTCATTAGGGGGTTTCGCAAACCCTCCAATGAAGGAGGGTTTGAGGTTTCATTCCACGGATTCGGCCTCAGACTATCATTTGATTTGGGTTAGAAATCCTGCTCGACCTCTTTTTCCCTTAATGGGGATTTTGGCATTCCATGGATTCGATGGCTCATGTAAACGCGCCTATTCAGGTTCATTCCAAGGAACTTTCAATAGCGTAGCGAACTGCAATGGCTAGTGTAGCTCTAGTGCGACGCTTTGTCAACCAAGCCCTACCCTCAGTACCTACTACTTTTGAAGTTAAGGTCAGATAACACTGACAGCACATGAGCTAGCGTCAACGTAACCTCCAGCACTGTACTCTACTCATGTCACTTTGTTGATTCAACCAAGCAATTATAGGGGCAGTGTTAAAAATGCGAAAAGAGGTTGGCAAGTGGTAGCTGGAAGTTATACAGTATTCACATTAATGTTCAATTTAAATTCAAAGAGTTCTATAGTAGGGTAGAGGAACCTCAGGTGTCGATCTCGTCACTTGACCAGGGTTCTAAATTACGAGACGTTATTGGCTGTGTTAAAGTTCCTGAAGGAGGCTAGAAATAGGCAGCCGGAAACGATTACATTACCTTACCTGGATTGGATTGGTTGACATATATTTTCAGGCTTGTGTGCTTGGTCGCAAGGACCCGCTTATAAAACCTTACCTTACCTACCTAGGGTAGAGGAACGATTCGTACTGAGCTGCCATCTGCAGCCATGGCTCACTATGGAGCCCGAATAGAGTGGCAAAAGTGATAGTTAATTTATAATTTTGATACTGAGAAAGGAAGTAACACCCAGATCAAAGGAGGAAATTGAACCCGCACCCTTTACAGCGCGCGACTGCAACCGTTATGGCGCGCGATCCAAACCACTCGGCTTTCGGCCCCACATGCCACCCTATAGTCTCCATTGTGCGGTTGGTAGGTTCAATCTCTACCCTATTATAGAACTCTTTGTTAAAATTATAAAATCGGCTTGAGGTTCCATTGAGTGCCCGCTCAGCAGTCGACCTCGTCGCTTGACCTTGGTTCGAAATTACGCGGCGTAGTTAGTTGCTTTAAATTTCATGAAGGAGGCTAGAAATAGTCAGCCGAAAACGATTATTGCCAAATCGGGGTGCGTTCGTATTCAAACACGCCCTATTACATCAAAGTTAGTTCCTACAAGAAAATTTAGCTTGTTCTTCATGATGGATAATACGACTGATATTGAAATGACTGGTTAACCGAAAGGTAATTTTTTACATTAAAATATGTTTGTATTAATTAGTGAGCAAAATATTTTTTTAAAAATTGTTTCATAGAGATATAAAATCTTCCCAAATTGATATTTGTAATATGTTGCATTAGTATTATACATGTATAGTGTATACCTTGTGAAGATATAAAACATAGGAGTCTTAGGAAAAGTCAGGTTTTTTTAGTACTCTGACAGGTCTGGGAGTTAAAAGTATTTGTACATTCATCTATGAGCGGTCTACTGCATTGTTATTTTTTTTAAAAAATCCTATTTATAGTTTTGAAAATATTGCCATAATTCCATGCCAAGTGCAACTAAATCTTTATATTTTTCCGACGTAAAATCAGGTATCTGCTTTCATTTGACTGTGGTTTTAAACTACGACGCTCGTAATAGCCCTCGTGTAGCTCTAGAGCGACAATTTTTCAAACTAACCCCCCGTAAAATCCGTTTTTAGTAATTACTTATACATATTTCACTCCAGCATGGATCATAGGGTCACCGTCATGGTCCTTCACCTCACTCTGTTGGCAGCAGCGGTCTCAATCTCTCTCCATGACTTGTTAAGTTCTTTTACTTCACTTTTAGTAATTAAGTGTAGTATATAGAGGGTAAGTTGGGGTAACCATGACCTTGGGGTAATTGTGACCAGTGTTCCTTTAAAAAAAAAAAAAAACTCGATTAAATATAAATGATTTTTCAATCATGTTTATGAGCATAGCTGTATTTTAAATTTTAAATAGTTATTTGATGAGGAAAATAATAAAAAATGGTCACTGCTCGCAATTTCCGCACGTGGTCATATTGAGCCAACTACCTTACTTGAAATAAAAATGAGCACACTTCAAAATGAAATAGCTTTTATTGCACCGTAAGAAATGAAGTTAACGCATGATACGCAACAAAAGAGTCAACTTTCATCTTTACATCCTTACCCAGAAAATATTACAATAACTTCTAAACTCTACACATTTTATTCTCGCATATGAGAATAGTTCTGAATGAACCGACTTAATTGCAACAGTTGCTTTCTTAAAATTGTACGACGAATTTAACCCTTTCAGTCCCAGTGATGCCATTTGGCATCATCATGTTTCTGATCATAATTGAAAAAAATAATAGGACTGGCATCTATTGTGTTGAATTAAAAATATTTCCAATAGAAAAAGTTTGAAGAATCGAATGATGTGCTTTTTGATATCATAAATGAATAAAAATCTTGTCATGGACGATCAGAAAAAAAATCTAAAATGATGTAGCCAAATTGTCATTGGGACTGAAAGGGTTAATCTTATGCAAAAATGAGTTCCATGTTGGTAGCATATAAATATAGTGTAATTTTAATTTTACGACTCTCACATTTTCTTAATTTGCTTCTTGCTGAAGAAATTCATTTTCCCCCTATTTGCTGACTATTCCCACTATTTAGTTGCAGTTTATCGAATTTGACATAAAATAGTTGGGTTTGATATGCAGAGCAATAAAAACATTGACTGAACATTTTTGTATCATGTAAGTGTGAAAAATATATTGGTCAACATTTATACTAAAATCATCGAACATAATACAAAAATAAATGTTAATTCAAATCGCATGGAAATTCATTCAAAGTTCATACTTTTCTCACTAATTTTATCTTTCAAGACTAGAAAACAGGTTAGTTAACAAATAGGAAAACAATTAACATACAGTTTTTAACTAATAAATTTCATCACTACAGAAATTGAATCAACATTAGATTGTTTAGTTCTTATATAATTAAATAAAATCTATAATCGAGACTAATCAATGCATATCATAGATAGACCGGATACTCTTAGATCGATCAGAAGTTTCTAAAATTCTCAATTTCAATTTTTAACGCAGTATTTAGTTACTTACTATACAAGCAATTTTTTTTTGTTACTGTACATTTTATGAAAAATGAGGAAGACTCCGAATTTACAAAAATACTAACTACAATTATACAGAGTTTTTATCATTGAAATCATAATAAAAATTTGGATTGCATTTGAACGCCAAAATAGTTTTTGTTAGAAACTGCATCACATCTGTTTAATTTGGCCCTTTTAATTTCATGCGGAGTTTTAGCATATAAAATGGTATATACAGTATAGTCAGGGCGGAAAAGATGTAAAATTGGTTTCGCATTCTAACTTCATAGTTAATTCTTTAGTTTATCATAGTCTTTTACTGTACATCTGCCTGTTTCAAGGTAATCCATTAATATCCATAGAAACGTACTATTATGGTTTATTTTACCTTCTCATGCATTCTATTTTATGCAAACACTCATAGGTCTAAACATTTGACAAAAAAAACACATATGAAGTATTGTGGTTTACAGTAAAACACATTTAGTTTGTAGTATAGAAATGTTCTACGAGAAAAAGGGTAAATAGTTCTCATTTTCGAGTGCGAGAATCGAATAAAAAAAAGGCATTTCACATTCAATAAACCAATTTATTAGTTATTTCAAGACATATTTTTATTAGTTTTTGCTTCAGTTAGAGTAATATTAATTATTAATTATTTTTTCATTCGATTTTGATGTAACAGGGCGCACGAATATCAGGGCGGACTTGTCGCAAATTAGCGACCAATCAGAGCAGGTAAAATTACGGCGCCTTTTCTTGGCGATAACATGGTTTACGCCGTTTCTTCCGCGTAGAACATTTCAATGCTGCAAACTTAAGGTGTGTTTTTGTCTAGTGATCCGAACAAAAAAAACCCACAATTACGTAACAGCAGGAAAAGAAAATTTTTTGCCTTGAAGTGTCAGTTGTAAAGTAAAAGACCATCTTAATTTCTAAAATTCGTCTTGAACTTTTTGTACATTTGTAACATCAAATAGTATTTAATTGATTAACGGGATTATTAGTATTTTATTTAATATGGACGAATTCACGAATGCATTCAAGCTTTTTAGATGTTCTGATACCGCTTTTTGATGTATCTATTTTTTAACAACAATAAACTACAGTTTTGCAAAGACAAAATGGAGAGTACTTTTTCATGTGTTTTAGTCATAAAATGACATTTGAAACTCATTTCTTAACAAGAAGTTAATTTTTTAAAAAATAAACTATGCTGTATTATTAATACGTTCGATACGTAATATTTTGATGGCAATTAATTTTTTCCAATCCGCTAAAGAAATTGAATCCTTCCGAGTGTGTTAAAGCAATATTAAAAATTTAAAACTCTCCATATTGTCAATGTACAACAAATAAATGGCGTTCCAAAAATATCTACTCAATATTTTAAACTAATAAAAAGAGAACTATGAGAAATAGTGATCCTAATATTTTCGAATTCGGTAAGGGATTCCAATTTTTTTTGACATACAGTAAAGAATGTTCGAAATTTTGTGGAAAGGTGGCCCTTTTACAATCCTGTTTGCAGAAACTGCTGACCGAGTTTTAAACGTGTAAAAAAAATTAAGGTATGAGGTAAAATGTTTAAAATTGAGGAATTATAAGGAAAACAGGTAAATATAATTAATTCAATACTAACAAATCTTACTGTTTATAATTTATTTATGTTGTTATAGGTCATCCGCTTTTCATCCGTTAGTTGTTGAAAATTTGAATTATTGTAAAGATACTTAAGAAAAGTAGTTTTTTTTAAATAAAATGTAAAAATTACTTGACTATTTTTCATAGTTCCAGTTTCATTAAATTTAAAATGAAGAAGTTACTTTTGGAATACCTGTTTCATTATTCTAATTATGAAATTCTATTATTGCATTAGAACAAGTCAATTTTTACAAATGCTTAGTATATTGTTTTCAATTAAGATGTCTTTAAGTTGTTCAATACGTTTGAAAAAGCTTTTTTTACGATAAACTTGCCAGTGCCGCACACAAAATTATTTCATACCAATATTATTTTAAGGTCATAAATAAGGTTTCAAAATAATTAAGAATACGAGAAAGGATCTCCTCACAATTTACAATCTAAACTTAAATATTACCACAATAAAATACGCATACATTTACATAGCATTTTGAGGAATATTCCGTGGAAGTTTCCCAAAATATGAAAATCGCTGCTACAATTGTACACTTTTTTCAATATTTTCTATTACTTAAAAAAAATTAAATTAGTTATGTGATAAAAGTAAACATATTTTTCGCTTCTAAACAATTATTACTTGGAAAATATGGAAAATGAACTTCGGAAACTATAACCTACTTAACATACATTAACAATAAGCCACTAATGTACACTGGACAAATATAGCAAGAGCTTGAAAATGAACCAGCTTCCGAATGCAACACACACTAATACAGCTACATCTTTTAAAATATTATTCCTAAGTCGAAATGAGATTCATTTTAATTTTATATCATAACTATATACTACTGAGATGATTCTTTCTTCTTGCACACGAGTACTGCTGAACATAGTTTCCTTCGGGAATTCGCAATCGTCCAAGTCTGTATCGTCTTCCTTTCAAAATGTGTGAATAAACAGAGATGATAACTACATTTTGAAGAAGTAATAGTCAAAAGGCCTTTGTATATAGGAGGGTTTCCATTCCGATTAGGTTTGTCAACAGAAAAACATACAATGAAAAACTGGTGTGTTTTAGCTCTTGTATGCCGATAGAATTCAATGATGTACTAAAGTACGCATTTGAAAATGTGTTAATAAACAGATCAGTAAGTTATAATCTGCTATAATTAGTAGGCGAAATTAAAACCATTTTTCATCAGAATAAGACATTTGGCAAAAACAATCGTGAAGGCGTTGGAATTTTGTTCGGCGAAAGTTATTTGAGCAATAAAAACAGATAATATTTTCACTTGGAGCACTTTTTCCGTGAAGCCAAGCTACTGTCCAATACAAAATTGAATCCTCTATTTATCTGTTGACAAACAAATTTGAAATGGAAATCTTTCAATGGACAAAACTCCTTTTGAATATAGCTCCTCATTTATGCTAAGCATGATAAACACGTAGTTCGCTCAAGGAACAAATCATAGGCTTGTTGGCCAGCAGTCAAGCAGAAATTGAACTTCAACAACGCGAAAAAAAAGTTTCTAAGCATCAAAACACTGATAGCAGTTTATACTTCCAAAGTCTCTTCTCTTGAAATAGTCATCCATCGGTCGAAATCAAATTTGAAGGGATGTTTTACATGACAACCATCCTTCCTTGGCGAATATTCTTTGACCAAAATGATATTTTTAGCTGTTTGCACACCCATACTCAAGTTGAGCTCAAAAGTTTCTTTTATACAAAACCATTTTCACAAAAGAATAAGTCTAGTTTAATATAAATTAGTTTTTGGAAATATCTTCATCCTGAACTTAAAAATTGAGAATTTGCCGCCAGTCTTCTATTATGGCGAGAAACTTGTATCAGGCTTTTTTTTAAAAAATAAAACTAAGTATAATAACACAAAAACTTCTTCAGTCAACTTCTTATAGTAAATTGAAACCGTTATAGGTGATTTCCAGAATCAATCATGAGAATAGTCATCATTATAATAATGCAATCATAGAAACTTAGGGTGTATTGCATACTCTTTTTTTTAAGTCTAATTATGGCAATACATTCTTCATGTGAAGTTCAATTAAATACTATAAATTAAAAATAACATTTTAATACTATCCTTCTCTATATGAACTATAAAAAAAGAAAATGATATGTATAACTCTTAAAGTATACACTACTAAAAGCACTGGTTATACACACTGCCATGTAACTTTAAAACAAACTCAAAATATTTTGAATTTTCTTTTTATAAGACAGTCTTCATATTTCCACCAAATGGTTTTCTTCTTAACAAGTTTAGTTCTTCAAATAGTTTCTCCGTTTTGGAATGAAAGAAAATATAACATTTTTTCCAACTAAAAGGTCTCTATAGTGAATCTCCATATCTTAATCTTCCCAATCCTTCATCCATATATACTTTTCTTCTGCATTCGTACATTATAGGATAGAGCAACTTGCCGAGCAGCAGTTACTAGAACGATCCTTGGATTTTTGCCTTTGATCTGAAAGAAAAAGAAAATTCATGTTGTAGAACAAAATTTTAAGTAAATAACATTTAAGTACACCTACACTTCTTGCCAACCTAAGTTGGGTAAATAGAAATATGCTATGGAAGATGTCCCTCCGCGGATGTAAAGAGTTCCATAAATTATTTGTGAATCCATCCAGAAAACATGTTTTAAAACATCAATTTTGTTTAAGGTCTAACAGATTTGAATATTATCTGAGAAAATTTGGCAATTTTATCAGTATGAAAAGTGTATTTTGGTTAATGTGTATTCAGATCTTTTGTATGTAAATAATATTTTACAAGAGTTTCCAACTAACGGACCAACCTCGCTCTTCCCTCTGCCTTTTCACTCTGTTTTTACCCAAGTTAGGTTGGCAAGGAGTGTAGAAAGCTATAGTAGTTTTAAATTGGGTTCAATCGAAAGTTATGTTACATTAAACCAGAATCTGTTAAATAATGTGTTAGATACTGTAAAATATCCCCTCGTAAATTTTAAGAGTTGAGAAAAAGGCATAGTTTATACTTTGATATCGAATTCATGTTATGATATAATTATTTCGCAGTGATATTTAACTTGTTACAATTGAAGAGCTTAGTGGAAGAACGTGCTAAGTGACAAAAAGGTGAAAACGAGAAAATTAACTCTTAAGTTTTTAGTTTGCACTCATCTCTGTTGAAAACCGGAACTTGCAAACCGTAAATAATATACCTAACTTAAAGTTTATGAAAAAGGGGCAGATTTTCATCGTTAAATGAGTTAGTATTGATAATTGTTACAAAAATCTCATTTTTTACAAAAATATCACTTGGCACGTTCTTCCACTAAGCTTTTCAATTGTGAAACATCATCCGATGGAAGAAAAAAGTTAATCGTAGTTAATTACATATTCAATTACTACTTACGATAGAACATAAAACATTTATAAGAGTTAATTACAAGTTTTCTTTTTAAATTTAAATCAGTTTTTTTGTTTTAACTTATGGCACAATATAACCATAAATTGAAGAAATCGGAACTCTAAACAAGTATTAACCCTCTAATGCATGAATTTTTATTTTCATAAAAAAAAATATATATGTATCTTTAATACTTATACATTATGGGAAAAATACAGAAAAAATGTAGCTGTATTAGAATTTAAATAATTTCAATTTTTAATTTTTTTTTAAATATGACAAAAACAACTAAAAAATTCCAATTTTGATAATAATGACTAGAAAACTACTAAATATATTTCAAAATAACAATTTTTAACTATAATTAAAAAATTTCCAAAACAACTATATAACTAATAAATTTTCAAAGCAATTTATTAGTATTTAGTACTAATATTATTATACTTTGAATACTGACAAAAAGGTAATTTCACAACAGTTTAATAATCCTACACTTTAATTTTGAATACGCTTTTACTACTATCATCTATGAGGATTATTAGTAACCAAAACTTCAAAATGGAATGCAATAGATGAAAAAAACACAAATTTGTCGAGAGGGAGCTCTAATTTAATAGAATAAAGTGGATTATGTTACTTGTTGCCAAACGGCAACAGTATGCATTAGAAGGTTAATTGCTCTCAGATAAGTTATGATTGAAGGACAGCAAAATAACGAGGCACTTCCTAAAACATGTATTTTATCGTTATTTCGCACCATCGTTAAAAAGGGGCCTTAGCCCAATTTTATAACATTAAACAACGCCATTTTCCTACGAGGGTATATCAATATAAACACAACAAAAATCAAAATAAAATGAAGCGCCGAGACATCGCCAGCATTGTGAGAGAGCGATAATTACCCTAATTAAGGATTACCCTTCAAAAGCGAATGCAAACAACGGAATTCATGCAAAAGCGGCGGGATCTAATGAATATTGGAAGAAGGCTATGACAAAGCACAACTGGATCATCAATCACAGCTTGAACAATGCGCCGGGAAATTCTGGAAGGTGTTTTCCCATTTTGGTGAGCGGTACTTGCAACTTGGGCAGTGGAGATATGGCCGCAATATTCGGGGAAATTTAAGTGCTGCTGCAAGTACCCTTAAAATCTAGATATGATGTTGGTTAAGTCTGTCGGGTAAAGGTGTGGTGATGTCAGTTTAAGTATTTCAAATTAACTTCATTTTTTATTTGCATTTAGGGTCTAATCTAATAACTACATTATGACGTCAGGGTATTTGAAGTGCTTTCTTTTACATGACTTTTAATCTATCTAATAAACAGTATCTCGTATTATTAACATTTTAATGTTGAAAAGTTATGTGTAGAATAGGGACGGGCGTTTATAAAATGCATGGGTGGGTATCTTCAAAAAAATTTCAGAAATTATAATATTTATATAATATATAGATATATTATTTAAACTTTCGTTGTTTAAGGCAGAAAAGATATTTAAAAAAAAAGACAATTACGCAAAAAGCAAGTAGAACCAAAATTAAGAAAAAATTTTAATAAGTAATGCTCCACTAAATTGTGCAGATCTACTTTAAGAATAGTTAAGTGTCATATTTAGTGAATTAAAAATGTTCGTAATTTTCAAAACCTAAATTTTTTAATTACATTTTGTGATTTAAAATTGGTGCTGTTTGCGCAAGTTAATATCTCTGATCCTCCGAAATAACTATGAGCGCCAAATTCAAATTCCTTGATTATCCTACATCAGTTCAGTCTTGTATCAAAATTCAAAACCATTGAAATAATAGGCAATCCTGATACAAGAATCAATAAAACTTGTGTAGTTGTATAGATATTAGAAATGAAGATTCTTGAAAAACATTTTATACTTGCACGAAATGAAATATTATTCTCACTAACTACATAAGCCAAACACTACCAATTTTTTGCGCACTAGAATATCCAAACTCTCTAACACGGCAACTTAAATCCCCTTAACCTTCTAAGGAAAAACTACACATACCACATTTCTTTGCACACAACTCATCCATTCCGTGTACCATCATATCAAAAATCAGTGAAATGATCACAAGAACAAGAACTGCGTAGCCAAGCGAGTATCTTGCGATACAGATATTGATTATTAGCTAACTCCGCATTACAGTCCTACGATTGGACAGGCAGAAATACGTCATGTGACAGTGGGCTTAGTTCCATTCTTATTCTGATTTCTAAAAGAGAATGGATGCTTGTGGTGTGGGGGGGAAGAGAACACTATCCTTTTGATACTGCTGGCTTTTTCGTTCTTGCTCTTCTGAGGCTGGATGTTGAAGAGAGGGGGACTTGTTTTCTAGCAATTGTTGTTTAATCTTGTAATCGTGACAACGTGAAATTGGTGTGTTTTTCCTAATCCGAAGTCTTATCATATAAAATGTAAGAATTATTTAATTTTAATTAAAATATAAACCTAATGTTACTTCAGATTGGTACATTATTTATATCATCCGCATGAGAAAATATGTTAAAGGTTAAGAAGATATTTAAAAAAATATATAGTACTAATCTTATTGAAAAGAAAGCAATGTAATGAAACGGATATTTCTTTTATGATAATAGGATTATAAGAGCATGTTTAAAAATAAGTACTTGTTTAACAAATTGAGAATTTCAAAATTTCTGCTAAATTTTCCGTCAACCGAGGCAACATTGGTCCAAGATTTATTCTTTTATAAGACTATCTAAAATTTTTTATGCTTTTCAATTGGTGATATTGTTTTGACTAACGAGTTCACGCTTCAGCAAGTAACAAAAGAGAAATAAGATTACATGTTGTGTACGAGACGAAAATACCTTCAAACCACAGCACCAGAACGTAAACAGTCTTTTAAGAAGACCACCTGTTCGTTAAATATAACATCTTCTACATTCAAAGTCGAGGTATAGCAGCCCATGAATAGGGAGATGATCTTAAAGATTCTCTCTCGGTTTGATTAATTACTTTTGTATCGATCTTTGGTCATCGGGGGTTTGGTATCGTGGTTCCTTTTGTTGTTCTGGTAAGCCGACTAGTATGTCCCGAACATGATCCTTTTTTAACAAGGATATGTCTGCAGCGAGTATGTCTCTTGGTGATACGACATCAAATGAGACAGTTTTCTTTCTGTTTGGGTTTTAGAAAGATGGTGGAGTTTTGCAACTAGGTGTATTTGGAATTGGGTAATTATTTCTATAACGAAGATGTCTGCAATGAATTTGTTTCGTAATATATTCTGAAATGAGACAGGTTTGAAGAATTGTGTCGTAAGTCAAATGAATCGCTGACATGATTCAGACAGCTAGAACATTTACAGACTATAATTCCGACTAATAAAAATAAATTAAATCTGGCTAATTTCAGTAAAGAGTAATAAAAAGTTTCGGGAAATCGTACTTTTCAACCACAAAGTTTCATATAACTATCATACGATTTAAAAAAAAAATTTAAGTCTTTTCCGATCATGGTAAATTGAATTCTATGAATTTATTTTGAATTAATTTTCAAAATCAATATTTTTTGCTTGTTATGGAAATGTCTTTTCCAAAGCAATACACTCTTAAAACAAACACTCCTAATTTAACTCAGTCTGAGTGGATTTCACTCCTCCAGACTGGAAAATGCACTTCTCCTTTTGGAGTGGATCCTTTGTGTGTTAAACCTCTGACAGGATCACTCCAAACGAGTGATTTTAACTCAGTCTGAGTAAATATGCATGCCTTTACGGTGTCGAAAATGCACTTCTCCAACTGGAGTGGATTTCACTCTTTTGTTTTAAGAGTGTACTGGCAGTTTGTTTGCACTAGAAAAGTGCACTATTTGCAAGCATTACACAAAAATAAAATATTTTCAGTTGCTCCATTACTTTTCGATATATTAATCCAAATCGACATATCTTGTCAAAAATAATCTTTTTAGAGTTGTTTTATTAGGATAAAGAAACATAAGCTTCGAAACAAATCAGAGGCCAACCAAGTGCATACAAACAGTAGAAAACCCGTGGGACAAATGTAAACTGTAAACAAATCTAAATCAAAAAAATGTTTGTTACACTATTTGATAGATCAGCATATGAATTTTTATTAGGTCCACTCAATAAAAATTATTTAAATTCATTCAATTCTATATTCATATATATTTTTGTTTACAAAACAAACCAAAGGCAACAAACCGTAGACAAACAATAATAGTCAATACAAAGGGATTGACTAAGGAAATTCCATTGTATATCTTCAGTAATTGTTTACATATTGTTTTAGTGTTGTTCAGTAAAATTTTATAAATATACAAAACAATGTAGCTTGTTTTGATTTCCTCACAAATGTTAACTTTAACATATTAAAGGCTATTGGCACGAAAATTTGATTTGCCTTACGAAAATAAGCTTTCAGCTTACGTTTATCTAAAGAAATAAAATAGTTAACAAACGAAGACCATTGTGCTGTACAATTTATGTAGACAAATTAATATACACGAAAAACGAATTTTAAAAACAAGTTAACGTTTTTAGTTGGTAAAGGTGTTAATGTTCATTCATGGGTTAAAAATCTGTTTGAATTCGATGAATTTTAGTCAATCTTTTTCATTAACTATATTTTTTAATCATTTAAAATTAATTATTTTAATTATATACTTATTTTAAAATCTTAATTTGTATAATTAATCTTCATTCGTTAATCCATTATACTGTTATTAGGTGTTACGCTTTAAATTTCTAGTACTAAGTTACTAAATTTTGAAACCATAATAATTAAGTGTTCAACAAAAACTTTTCGGATTTCTATCCTCATTTACATTTCCTATCTTTTGAGGTGGCTTTTGAATTGAATTATACAGCAATCAGACGTTAATCTTATTAACATTTGTTTAAAAGACAACTTCTTAAAACAACTTAATTATTTCAGTTGCAGGGCATAAATTGATATTAGTAAGGGACTGTGTGACCATTATTGTTAAAACGTTAACCCTGCAGCAAATACAGTAAGAAACAATCATTGTTTTACAAAAACCGAAGGATCTACTAGTTCTAAAACTCGCATTCTCCAAGGCAGTGTTGGGGCATTAATCAATTGATTCGTCAATTATAAAATTAATAAAAAAGTAATTGCAATTAAATTAATTACATTTAAATTAATCGCAATTGAACTTTCGATTGCACCTTGCAATTAAATTACTTTGATTAACGTATGTCAATTGTAACTCACAATTAAAATAATTGCATTTAACTTTTAATTGTTTTATGAAACAATTCAATTGCTTTATGAAAACATTAAAACTAACAATTAACTTGAAGTATTAAAAGGGTTAAGATTCAGGAAAATTAAGCTGTAAGTCTTAGACTTAGGACGAATAAAAAAAGTTGAAATAAATTATAATTTTTAATTAAAATTAACAAAACAATTGAAAATTAATTAATTGGTACTGTTCAGTAGTAACGCATTAATAAGATTAAAACTAACTCTAATTCACAAATTGAAATGCTTATAAGATTAACTTTTTAAAAAATTCAAGGAAAATTTAAAAGGAATAGCTATATTGTTCAGACATACTAATATATAATTTTCCGAGATAAATGTTATGACCGTTTTCTTGAAAATTATCTTATCGTTAAAGGGTTAACGTCATATTTTATTAATTTACTCGAATATCATAAGTAATAGTTCTTTAATTCTTGCAAAATATTATTTTTATTATAACATTGAATTATAATTTTTTTTCTTTTCATTATATATTTTGTCTACTCTTCAATCTTATTATAAAAAATACACAATGGGGTAGCATTAAATGTTTTTATTATACTTGGGACACTTAAATATTATTAATAATATAATATGAAATAGTTACTCAACCCTTTTAATACATTTTGAGTAATATAAAATAACGCCAAAAGCAGAATTAAAATTTAAAACCTTTTACTAAACAATATATTGAAATAGCATTATGTAGTATTAATAAATATTATTTAAGGTATCTTACCTTGTGAATTGGGCTCGGGTAGGTTCTCTCTCGGTACTAAATGCATGACAGTAGTTCTGCCCAATGGCAACTGCAAAGCTAGAAATAATTACATATTTTTAGTTCTTGATAGGAAAATAAATGAACCTTCTTATTATATAAACATTAGTATTAAAGGAGTTGATAGGGGTTTATCACATGAATTGAAAGCTTTGAAAAAATATTGAGTCGCAAGGTAAATACAGATTTATACATCAAGTCTGTAATCTGGTGTAGCTATTAAAACGTATTTAGGTTAAACGTAATTATATGATTTTAAATGTACTGATTTAAAAAGTATGTTATAATATCGTATTTTTGTATTTATTTTAATGAAATTTTGTAATTTTATGCTTTTTAATCGAGTAAAAGTAAGATAAGGGAGCTAGGGTATTTATTTTTTGCAATGAATTAGTTAATCCATGGGAAAACAAAAAGTCTGATCAATACTGTAAAAGATTACTTAATCTAGATAGATAAAAATAAATTTGTATTTTTTAAACTTTAAATGCTTTTATTTATCAAGAGTAACACAATTTTCGCTGCCCAAATGCTGTTCAGTGGTTTGTTTCTTAGTGGGAAAACATGCAATGCTTGAATGAATTTTAAAGCAAAACATCCTTTCCATTCTCAGAAATATTTTTAGAAAACCTTGGCTACATTTTAAGTCAGTAATTCTCTTGCTGCAACCTCAAGTGAACTTCACAAGCAGTTTTCAATAATTGTTTTTGTATATTTCAAATATTTTTAAAAATATTTTTTTTTTGTTCTTTTGTAACTAAGAGACGAAAACAATTATTAGATTTCAAAAAGTGAAAGTTTTTATTAATTACTTAATAAACAATTACGCAAGAACGATCGATAATTAGAAACACGATATAAATAGATGATATTTCTTTGACTAGGACAGCCCTATAAAATTTCACCGTAAATGTGTAAATTAAGAAAGACTCGTCGACGAGTCGTATCTGTAATATAATGGCAATAACGCATTTTAATGTAGCATTTAAAATCGCAAACCGATAAACTCATCATAAATAGCAAATTAGAACAACTCATTATAAATATTTTTTACCTAATTTATATTTCCTTGTGATTTAATACTAAACAAAAAAGGAATTAGCTATTAACTAAAATGAAAATTTACCAAATCAGAAAAACTTATTCAATCAGTCACAACTTTTACATTCTTGTAATTCATATTTCAAGACAAATACTTTAAGGTACCTTCACTGGGTCTATGCATTTCGCTAACATGGTAACATTTTTTTTCCAAATTATTATGAACATTCAAACAGAAGTTATCTTTAAAGCTTGTTGTGTTTGTTTAAATCTTCGTTTACAAGGGAGCAAAAAGAATATACTTTGAGGAATATCGCCAATAACTCCCTAAACACAACAAAATAAAACAAACTTAACATGGGGTTATTTTAAGAAAGCACCCAGCAAGTGCTTAACGGGGTGGGGAAAGACTTGCTTGATGCATTACGAAAAGCTTTAACAGAGGGTGGGATATTGCATTAAAGTTTAGTTTAAGAAATACTGCTATGTAGAAAGAAACATGGTTATATGTTGAACAACTTGAAAGTTATGGGCATAAATGTAGCTTTCTTAAATGTACAATTGCTAGTAAAATCCTCCTCTACCCACAATACACATATTTTTCGGTAAGATTATTTTAAATAGCGTTTAAGTTCTCTTTAAAAGTAAAATAGTTGTGATACGAAGTCAAGGAAAGATATATTGTAAAATATTTTAATATATTATCTAAGGATATTTTGTATCGATATCTTTATACAAATATATTTAAAGGAAGATACAGAAGGTACTTGGATGTTTATCAATGCAAAGTTATGATTTGCTAATATGGGAATACACAATTTATGTGTACGCATTATATGTGTCAGTTAAATTAATAAATCTTTCGATTCAAAAACTGAAGGCACATTAAAAAAAGTTATCGTTACTCCATTCTATTAATGCCGTTATTTTTGTGAATGAATGAGTCTTTTTAAAAGCTTTGTAGTAAACATAATGATGTAAAAATATATTCACCTCCTAATGTAACATTTCCATGCAAAAATCTTCCTTGGTATATAAGACGTAAAATTTCTGCTTTGGCAACAGACTCCTCAGCCCACTCAGCTAAAAGAATAAGCAAAATTAAGTATTCTCAAAAACACACACGTAAACACATTAACAATGTACTTATATAGGTAAAATTCTATTGTTTTTATAAAATAGAAAATAATGTTGGGTAAGAATGAGTAATTTAGGGACGTTCCAGATTATTTTTTATTGGCTTGTATGAAATTAAAAAATAGCAGGAATAGTTAGCTTTTATTTTTTAATAAAATGTAATAGAAACGCTTTTAACATCTTTAAAGTTATGGAAAAATAATTTTTAAAAGAGTAATTCTCTCGTGATCTTAACCCCACCGGAAGAGTTATGTATGGGAATAAACTGAAATATTCGTGGTTTTTAATACTTTATTCTTTCACCAATAGCCCTCGTGTAGCTCTAGTGCGACGATATTTCAAACCTAACTAACTAACTTTATTCTTTCATGCTATTTTTTAAGTTTTTGCAGAAAAATGACTTTGGTGTTTGTAAAAAAACTAAAATTGATCTACAAATATAACAATTGGTCATTTGTTTGCTTGCCAATAACGAAACCGTTCAGATTTTGTTTAAATACTTACTTTAATATTTGCTAAATATTTCGTGTGTAATGGCAGTTCCTGCATTAAAACAAATAATTTCTGTAGAATTGACTATAGGTAGTTTTTTCAGAAAGAAAAAGTCTCAATTGCCCTTTCATTATACTTTTTTGAGAACTAAAATAGTTCAATATTTCACTTTTTTCGACAGTATAACTGTCCTATTTTATGTAGTCACTTTTTAATTTGTAATAAAATATGATTTTGAGTTTTTCTAATAGGATTAAAAATCACCAAGTCCTTTTTCGCCTATTAACCTTTATATTCCTATAGATTAAAAGAACTTTTAAAGTAACTATTGTTAATATATTTTTGTCTCCTACATTGTTAAAGATTTTGTTCTTGGTTTCAATATAATAGTTTCCATAGTACTGTGACGTGAAACGGTATTATTTTTAACCATTTTTTAATTTTGGGCAAAAAATCCTGCTAAATAGTTCAACAAAAAAGGGTAAAACAAATTCAGTCCCAACGACAATTTGGCATTTTATAATTTTTTCTGATCGTCTATTGCCATTTATGATATCAAAAAGTACATCATTGGATTCTTCAAACTTTTTTCTATTAGAAAATATTTTTCATTAATCCCAATAGATGTCAGCCCTATTTTGCTTTTTTTTAAAATTATGACTAGAAACATGATGATGCCAAACGGTATCACTGAGACTGAAAGGTTTAACTACCACATCTTTTCAACTATGAAACATATTTGTGGTGAAAAAATTCGCCAAATTTTTAACAGTATATGCATATCGAATGAATCATTGAATAAATTAAAGCCATGCACTTCTTGCTCTTTAACAATGCATTGTTCGATACATCGTTGCATTTGCTTAAAAATTCATGTACGGGCTTTGTAACACCATGTTCAGCATATTCCCTCACGCGTTACCAATAGATATAAAGCTCTCAATATGTAAGACGTGCTAGTTACTTTTAGTAAGTCACGTTTACTAGGGACTATTCATATTTAATTGCGCATTGAAAGACGATTTATAGATCAACTAGCTACTTACACGGTGAATAATAAAAGCTTTCGCTACTGCTGTTACGCGGCTAGATCACAAGAATCATCAAAATAATACATTGGTAGGAAATCGCTCATTTTGGAGATAAGTGTCAACTATATAAGTAAATAGTTACTTTCATTATTGTTAATTACATGTATATTTAATTTAAAGTGTACAAGTAATTTAATAAAATATTTTATGATTGAAAAGTCTAAAAAATATATTTTTTTAAAAAGTACCATTGTTTATTTTAGGTAATTAAAGTATGTCGCAGAAAAATTAGAATGACTTTACATTAGTTAAATTTGGGTAGAATACAGATCTAATAATCTATTAAAGTCCTACAATTGTTTGTGCAAGTAATAAAAGTAATAACAGCGCATTTAATTCTTTTTATCTGATTTCAGTAATTTAGAAGAAAGTTTAAGGTAATACATCATTCTAGATTACAATACTATCGTATAATACTTTATTATATTCAGGTATTCTAATGAAAAATACGTCGATATATTATAATAAGCTTAATGAAAAACCGCACGTTCAGCGTTGAGTAATACAATCGATGCACGATTAAAGCAATGCTTATAACTACTTTGTTCCATTATATGCACATAAAAACTACATCTAAATCATTATATTAAATAAACCTATATTTTTACTAATGTAATAAGAAACCAAAAACTTGAGATCTCGCAATTACACCAAATCATTCTTATTTGGATATTTAGGCATACAACTAAATTTTACTATATACTTTACACAATATCTTTCCAAAACCGACTTCGAAATGTAATATCCTCATTAAAACAAAGAACTGAATGTAACTCAAAACGAAATTTACAATATTAACAAAGGTTTTGAAACTGTTTCTACCGCTAACAAGAGTAGAAGGGGGAAACAAGCAAACACGACTAAGATGTACTTAAGATCTGCCTGCAGTTCCGTTGATTAGCTTCGTTTAGTCACCAAAACATTGACAGTCAGGAAATTAGCTTCATTTAAAAAAAAGCTAAGGAGTAAAAATAGCTTTGTTAAGCCTACTCTATGGGAAAAATGGGACACAAGTACCACGTGTTTTTGGAAGATAATAAACAATATGTTCTTTAATAAAGCTAGTGCGTATTGACTTTATTTAGACTAAACCTATCGTATTATATTGTTTTATTATATATTTAGGTATTCTAAGGTAGTGCGTAGATTTTTACTCAAATCTTAACGAAACGCACTTAAAATAAACAAAACTAAATCCATCATTATGTTTTAAAATGAAATTTAAAAAAAGTATTGATAGAAATAGGAATTTATTAAATGATTTAATTGATGGTGCAAATTTAAAAAATCAAGACCACTTTTCTTACAACTTGAGGTAAAAAAAATATTCCAAGCCAAGGCTCGTACACCAAATATATACTTTTGTAGAACGCACATATTTTTAAAAGAAAAAGGAAAACACGTAAACACAATAAAATAATTAGGAAAAGAAATAATAGGAGATTAAATTAAAATCAACTAAATTAAAAGAAAATTAGTATTTGAAATTACAATTTCTTCTGTTAAGCTTTCGGTTTAAAAGCCTACTTTAATTTTATGTTACCGGCTAGCCGACAAAAAAAAACTAATGCAATGAAAGTAAAACTCATTTTATTTAATAAGAAAAAGACATGGAAGAACAATGAAAAAGGTAACCTCTTTAATATTTTTTTTTCAAAATTACAGTTTTAAATTTAAACTTTTCCTTTTTTTAGTCAATCCTGTAATTAATTCAATATTGAAAGTCAAGACTGAAGATAAATACTCTCGAGGAGAATATTTTAATTTAAAGCGGTGCTTTAAATAGGGGTATATGAGAAGGCAAATGTAATAAGTTCATGAGAAAATAAAAAGTAAAAGCAATTTTAAGTTCTTGAAAGAAAAAAATTGCTTTCTAAAAATAATTAAATTTCAATTATTTTTACTTCCCTGTGCAAGAAAAGTACAAAAAAAATTGATACTTTTACTGTATAGTATTTAAATTTTTTATATGTTAAAAATAAATCTGCTGCAATATGCAAAATGTTTCATTTAATAAACGAAAAAGTAATTGAAAAGCTAATTTATTTTGTTCGTAAAAATAGAAATCGTATTTAAAAAAAATTATCATTGCATGAAGGGAATTCGAATAAAATAGTTTACGTAATCTACTACGATGCTAAGTAAAAAAGTACGTTTTTGTTTTAAATTTTTTAGATTGTAATAGCATAGTAGGGTAGACTGACCAGTGAGTGAACAGGCCCCAGTGAATGAACATTTGGTAAATATAATTAAAAAAATAAGGATTGAAAATCATTCCACTATATGGATTGGCAACACTGACTTACTCCCATGTAGTAGGAAGCTATCTGATAATGGTTGGTTGTCCTGGTCATTATATCCTGGTGTTCATTCACTGGCGAACATGACGTCTTAAACGTTCATTCACTGGTTAGTCTACCCTATATCTTAAAGTTTTAAAGTTAAATTTAAACCTTAGTAACTAAACTTATCTTAAAGTTTAGTATATCTCAGGGTTTTTTCTTAGTTTCTAATTTTCATCTTTCAAAATTTAATTGTACTCGAGCCAAGAGAAATGCTTTCTCATGTGCCATAAAACACTAAGAAATCTGTGTAATTTTAGCTAATAAATTATTTTTAAACTGGTTAAATTATACAAGCTATTTCGTTTAATATAATTTAATTTTTTAAACATTAAATTTATAGATATTAGTATAGAATTTATACTTTATGGTTTAACTGTTTTGATATTTAAAACTAGTTTTGAGGGGTTTTTTTACAATTAGGAGGTATTAATGTTAAAAATTTTGCTGTTGTAGATTGTTAACATGCAATTTAAAGTAGTTTAGTTATTTGTGCAGTAGTTACAAGTACTTATTTGTAAGTTTTTTCATATCCTTTTAAAAGTTTCTAAATATCTTCAATAAACCCTGATCTTTCCAACCAAGAGAAGGAAACTTTAAAGCTGAATAGAGGGGGGAAAAACTCTAGTTGAAATTGTATGTAGTATTACTAAAAAAGTATGAATTCAAAACAAAAAAAGCTTTGAAATATAAATATTGGTTTCAGAAACGGCAAGAAAATAACAAAGAAACAATTCAAACCTCAAAACAGCAACAATGTTAAAATGAAGATTTAAATATCTTAAATTCTTCTCATCACGCATCTTCTAAAACTTTAATCAATCAACATTGACTAACTTATACTAACCCACAAGCCAACAAATAAACTGTGAAATAAAATAAAGCACTTAAGAGATAAGCTCCATGCTTTTATGTTGAGCAGAGGCAGCGAACATCATTAGAAAAAATGCATGAAACTCTTTCGATTAAGGTTTCAGCATTTCTTCGGAAAACAGAAGAAAAACCATCAGCTGAGGGTTAGTCACAGCTGTTGCGATGAAGGTCAAATAGTACTAGGTCATTTGATGACCGTTTACGTTTATACGGTTTTGGGTTACAACACACTTGCTACAACTTGATAATTTTATTAAACATTGAGTCATTGTTTAGTTTTTTTATCTATTTGTTGTGGGATAAAAGTGTTTACAAATTTTGAGTGGTAAATCGTTTTAAATGCTACTAGTTTAAGGTTAGATAATTGTTTTTTTTTTAAATGGAAGTTGAGATTGGGAAAATGAGTTTTAAATGATTGCTTAGTTTGTACTTTTACTAATTCTTTTTTATGTATCTATTTTATTTTATTTTATTTTAAATGTTCTTTTAATTGAATTCAGATGAATAATTTGAAATGCAGACTAATTTATGAACATATTTCAGCAGTACTTATTCGCATACTGTTATTGATAATAGTTATTGATCATAAATTTGAAATTTCTTATTAATCTACTTTTACCCATTTGAATAAATGAATAGAAGTAGTGTTTGTGTGCAATGAATTGCTTGTTTAATATTTTATAAAATTATTTGTAATTTTATTCCTTTAATTTCCTTATTTGTTCACATTGTTGTCTTGAATTCAATCGGTCATTTTAAATTGTCGAAATGTTTACATTAATATTCCCATATACATCAACAAATATAATACTTCATAGTTATTTGAACTTATTCAATAAATTTATTTCAAAACTAAAATATTAAAAATAAAAATTTGTTTACGAAAATTTGCTAAAACATTTTATGTGATAGAAATTGTTGTGTAATAAAATACGAAATGAGGTATAATTTCAAGGAAAAAGCATCCAAGCGCGTGCTGTACTTAAATTTAATTATATAAATCCTGCAACACGAAACTTATGACTTTCCTGTAAACATTTTATTACCATCAGTCGAAATACCATTGTTCCGAAGTGTTTAATAAAATATTTTTAGAAACTTAGCTCAAAAATGTTTATTCTATGTATTTGACAGAATTATTTATGTGCATGAATTTAATGTAAACAAATGAAACATGAATCGTATAAAATTTATATTTATTTAAGATAAACTTAAAGTATTTTTCACTAGATTTGTAAACATTCGTTGTCTTCCTGTATTGTTTTGCAACGTGTATAATGGGAAAAAAAATTGAGAATGGTGGCGGCTTTACATTAATGTATAATGTCACACGTTCAATGCTACAGGGTAATGCATAGAAATTAACCTTAGTAACTTTTTTGGTGAAAGGAATTATAAACTTAGGATTAGTAACTTTTTTGCATTGAAAAAATAAGTTATTCAAAAATGCAGTTTAACCAAAAGTATTTATTCGATGCCATTTGTATTATTGTTTGAATAAAAAAAATCAATACAATGACAGCTAACTTGTGTAATTAATCTTTCATAAGTATGTAAACTCTTTTAACTATATTCACTAACATTACTATTACAACGTTTTCAAAACAGCATAAGAAAAAAAGAAATGAGAAACGATTTATATACATCATTCAAATACTGTTACTAAGTTAAGGCCAATATATTTTAACCCTTTCAGTCCCATTGATGCAATTTGACATCATCATGCTTCTGATCATAATTAAAAAAAGGGCTGATATATATTGTGATTAATAAAAAATATTTTCTAATCGAAAAAAGTGTGAAGAATCGAATGATGTGCATTTTGATATCATAAATGGCTATAGACGATCAGAAAAAAAATTCTAAAATGATGCCAAATTGTCATTGTCACTCTGAAAAGGTTAAATTGTGTTTGAATAAAACTATAAAACTTTTTTTTATTAAATACATTAAAAAATTAGGCCTCATTTGCCCAAATCAAGCTAAGCATCTATTTATCTTACAAAAACTAATCACATTCCCTTTAAGTGTCACAACACACAATTACTTTCGTTGCAATTGACGGATGACCCTTCCTTTTCCGATACATTTTGATTGTGGCATTGCTTTCTCCTCATCATTGCTGATAAGTATTGGAAAATGACATTGTGCTGATTCGATCTATTGTTGAGCTTGCCGTCTCCATCAAAGCGTTTTCTAATCAGCGCTGTCAGTTTGATCTAGGTGTTGTTTGAAATCGTCAAGAGCTGGGCGTGGTATGTCTTCATTTACATCTACGATGTCGGGATCGATAGAAAGGGTGAGAATTCTTTAAATCCTTTGCTTTAATATCGAGAAGTGAATCATACGAGGGTTCTTATTGGAGTTTATTTGTTTTTTGTTCTTGCTTTTTGGAAATCTTGTTTTGGACAGATTTTCTTCTACCGTGCGTTTTAACCCTTTCAGTGCCAGTGATGCCATTTTGGCATCTTCATGTTTCTGATTATAATTAAAAAAATAATAGGGCTGACATCTATTGGGATTAATAAAAAATACTTTTTAATGGCAAAAAAGTTTGAAGAATCGAATGATGTGCTTTTTGATATCATAAATGGTTAGGTTATAGACGATCAGAAATGTTTTTCTAAAATGATAACAAATTTTCACTGGGACTGAAAGGGTGTTTTAGCGTGTTTGAGGGTTTAAATACTGCCAATCCTAAATTAATATAACAAATGAATAAAATGAAATTTTAGGAATTATAGCATTTTTTTCAATGGAATAATTCATTACATAATATAACAAGCATTGAGTTTTAATACTAAAATAATATACAAATATTTTTTTTGAAACATCTTTTTTTTGTCTATGTCAATATTTTATAATTGTATACTTTTTTTTTTACAGTAGCAATGGTTTTATCAATGTACGCCCAAAGGTGTTGAAACTGACAAATTTGAATTGAGTTAAAAGTACTGAATCGTAGTAAACATGGTGATGCCTGATATTTTGAGGTTCTTAAAGCTAGTCTTAAAAACGTTAAGCCACAATATGTTTATCCGTCACTTCTCGCAAATGCAACGCAAAATGGAAACTGCCTTTTCGGCCAATACTCCTTAAAAATATTTTTGGCAATAATGAAGGAAAATGTGAATCCTTAATTCCGGTATCAATTAAGCGGAAATGTGGCGTATCTCCCATTATGTTAACGTGATTTTCCCTCCGTGGTTTTTCTGGATACAAAATACTAGTAACGATGTAAATCACTCCTACAATGAGATTTTAACCCTTTCAGGTCATAATTTTAAAAAATAACAGGGTTAACTTCTATTGGGATTAATAAAAAAAATTTCTTATAGAAAAAAAAGTTGAAGAATCGAATGATGTGCTTTTTGATATCATAAATGTCATAGACGATAAAAAAAATCTAAAATGATGATGCCAAATTGTCATTGGGACTGAAATTGTTAAAACTCGTATGGTAAAACAAGGTGCGACAATTACGTTAAACGAGTATTTTTAAAACGAGTTTTTTTTCTACTGTTAGTGTTAAATAACTGGTCACGTAGAACCGAGTGTGCAGTGCATAATATCTGCTTTGATGTTTTGAATAGGGCTGGGAGGTGATGCAGCTATTATGTGGGTGTAAAGTCTGGGAATGTTGGGTTTGGTGCATTATTGTCTGTTATTTTCATCAATGAATTATGTACTTTCTACTTTTTTGATATGTTATTTTCTTAGAGAAAATGAATAACATGGTAAAACATACCTTTATTTTCGTACATTTAATACTTTTTAGACTTTCATTTTTGAAATATTTCGACTTTTTTAACGTTAATATTACTTTATTGCGTTAAGAATTTTGAAATTTCACCTTGTAAATAATAAAAGAATAAAAAAGTTTTGAAGCCGTTTAGGTTTTTAATGATGCAAACATTAATAGCATTCATTTGTATTTAAATGGAGAACTTTTTAATAAATTGTTAATTACACTCTTAAAACAAAAGAGTGAAATCCACTCCAGTTGGAGAAGTGCCTTTTCGACACCCTAAAAGGCATGCATATTTTCTCAGACTGAGTTAAAATCACTCGTTTGGAGTGATCCTGTCGGAGGTTTAACACACATGATCCCCTCCAAAAAGAGAAGTGCATTTTCCAGTCTGGAGGAGTGAAATCCACTCAGACTGAGGTAAATTGGGAGTGTTTGTTTTAAGAGTGTATATATATATTGTTGAGAAGAATGCAAGCGAAAGTATTTTAATTTGAATTTAAATATTCAAAAATATATTGTCTGTCCACGTCAGTAGAAATAAAATATATTTTTTAAGTATAAGATATTCACCCCCAAAATATATGAAATTTTTAAAGCTCCGTATAACGGTCAACAGAGTTATTCACCGAAAATCTAACCCCTTAGATGTAATAGTGATTATATTGGGGTTTATAGTCAGTATGTTAATATTAATGAATAAAATTTTGATATTAATTTTTTTCTGAAATTTTTACTAAAACATTATACTTTAAACATCAGTTTTAACTAGTACAATTCAGTTGAATTATTGTTTGCAGAGTGCAATAGAGTTAGTTTTACTTTCAAGGATTAAAAAAACTACGAAAACTTTAATCCAATTCTTGAAAAGCATCGATCCACTGATACTACTTTTAAAATTTGCTTCTTAAACTTTTTTGGATGTAAAAAAATTAAATTTCTTATACTATTATTAACTTGGTTTTATGAAATTTTAATGGTTACACCAACGTAAATTTAAAGTTTTATGGTAACATTCAAGACTGCTTTGAAAGTTTTATTTCGATGTCGTTTAAGATCCAATAGTTTTGTTTTATTAATGCCTATTTGTGTCAGATGTACTGTATAGAGAAAAAATGTATCTCGTTTATGTCTATAATAAATTTTCTTGAGACAGATGCTATTGATTTCCAATAATTGTTCCAGGTGTATGATTTACCTGCTACATAACACACTGTATCCAACAAAAGTGACTTATCCCATTGAGATTACCATGGCAGAAGAGTTGAAAAGTTTAGTTTCAAACTCATATTTTCCAAAAGTATAAAATGAAGGGTCAGGAACCTTCATTAGCAATTTCATCCAGTTGAATTTGTCATTATCAAAAGTCGCCAATGAAGAGGTCGGTCACTATATCTTAGTTATACAATGGTTCATGTGTTTTGCATTTGCAACTAGATCCTTCAGTTAGGTACTATTCAGTATTGGACAAATTTTAATTGCAAGAACGTTTAAATGTTAGTTGTGGTGGTTACATTTACCAATTAATTGCTAACAATTCATCAATTGTAATTGTGGAAAATTACAATTAACAAATATTTAATTGTTAACTGTAGTAGTAACAGTTATTTAATTGCTAACTAATAGTAACAATTAATTAATTCAATTGTTTTGTTTATTTTAATTAAAAACACAAATTAAGCACTTTTTTTATTCGTCTTTAGTCTAAGACTCGTAGTTTAATTTTGCTAAATCTTTACACATTTCGTTTTAATATATAAAGTTGTAAGTTTATTTCATTCACTAAGAAAAGTTAATTTCAAATATTTTAATTGTGGGTTTCAATTAATCAAATTAATTTAATTGCAAAGTGCAATTAAAAGTTCAATTGCGATTAATTTAATTGTAATTAATTAAATTACAATTAATTTTTTAGTCAATTAACAAATTAATTGATTAATGCTCAACACTGGTAGTATTCCGTGTAGAGTGCTTTATAAAGACTGTTTATATTATTTGGATATTTCTTAAAAAGGATAAAATTCAATTACTTTTATGCCTACCATTATTTATTGTCGAACCCCTCAGCAAATAATAAGCGTGTTATTTTTCAAAATTAATAGAAAAACGTAATTTTAAATACGTAATTATTTGAAAAATGTTTATACAACGTGTACACATGTATGATGTTTTTTCAAGAGTAAATAAGTTTTATATTATAGAAATTGGTTAGAATTTAATGTTTTTTACTTATGTGGAAATAACTATTAAAATTAGCTATTTTTTAAACAGGAAAAAAAAATTGAAATTGCCAGTGTTTCTCAAAAAGAAAATGGAATGCTGCATTATACGTTTGTAACAGAAAGTTAACCCTTCCAACTAATTACTTTTTCTTTCTCCACACTAAAAATAGCAATAATCACTCGTTTATTTATTTTGTATTTCGTCATAAAATTATTCTATGACCTATAGCAGCAAAAGAATTGTTGAACAAAAACAATTTGAAATTTTAAAAAGCAAAAAAATGATAAAGTAGTTCATATCGAAACAGCTTTTTATATAATGGGCATAATATTTGGAGTCTTAACCTAGCTAAATAAACGGTGTCACCAGGAATCATTAAAATATCCTTAATTTTAATTGATTTCCTCATTTATAAAATTTTAGATATTGAACTACAAAATTCGGAAACTCAAAAGAAAATAATTAACCTCATTTCGTGTTTTCCCTGCTTTCATAAAAAAAATCGCAAATTTTATACTTCTCGCATTATTTTTCAGGCTCTTGGATTAAATCAAAGTAAATTCATTAAAACATTCTAATTCCAATCAAGTACTCTTCACTACAAAAAAAAAAAAAAAAAAACATTTTATCCGGTATGGGGAAAAATAATTTTTTAAGCTAAATTACTCGGGCTGTATTAAATATTTTTTACACTTTTTATGTGATAAATATAGCTGACTTCCTGGAAACCACTTTTTGGAATTAGTTAAAATAAAATTAAAATATAATTTTAAAAAATATTCGATCCAATTTCAAAAAGTGGAATCACAGGGACGATATTAAGCTAGCTATATTAATCATATATTTTTTTGTTGTAAAATATTCAATGCAGCCGGAGAAATTTTGGCTGGCCCCCCAACATAAAAAAAAAAGCAAAAAGTAAACAGATGGAGTTTGCCATTGAAAAAAGCATTGGGTGTACCACTTTAAATTCTTTAAACTCGTGCATATTCCAACCGAACTCTTTAGGAGGAATGGGCGCGCTGGTCCGGGGGTCTCTAAACTGAAGTTCCTCAGTGTTAATCAAATGGAGAAAAAACTTATTTTCTCTGCCACATTTCTCATGCTCCATTGAATATTTTTGCAAGCTTTTTTTAATAATAAATGTATATAACTTACAGGTCTCTAAAATCCTTTTTTTTAAAAAATTGCTTCTAATACTTTTTGTAAAACTATTTGCTCAAAAATTATAAAAATTTCGAACTATTTTAAAAAGAGGGACTGTCGGGATCTGTAAGTCAGCTACATTTGAATCGGTGAGGGCAGAAACTACTTCAGTCAAAAAAAATCCGACAACTCGTTTTCAATGAAAATAAGCGTAGAAAGTCAAGATGCGAGTTGGGTGCAAAAACTAAGTTAGTCTATTGAGTAGTTCCGTAAATACAGGACGTTTGTTTCGAGTGTTTAGTGCAGAAATAATGGAGGAGTTATTACGTTTTTTCTCCCTCCTGAAAAATTTGAAATGTGTTACTGACGTTGTTTCTGCATTTGCAAATTCATTTATCACATAAAAAAAATGCGTCTGTAAAAATATTCAATGCAGCAGGAGAAATGTGGCAGAGAAAATGTTTTCTCCATAGGATTAACACTGATGCACTTTGCTTTTGGAGACCCGCGATCCAGCACTGAATAGCAAGCAATAAAATAGTAAATGAAATTTTCTTACCTTCAGCCCAGTTGTCAAAGACGTATTGGGCGATGTCAGAGGCAGAGTCATTCGGGCTGAAGAGGTATTCCCTTGTTTTTCCACTCACTAATATCAGGCGCAAGTTGATCTGAAATAAGAACACACGATTAAGAAATGATAAATAAAATAACATGTTTTTTTTATTGATTTTATTATTTCCCTCTAAAGATTTCAAATATTGAACTTATTTTAAATTTATGCAACAAATATTCAAAAAACGTAAGCAATTTAAGCGACTATAACGATGTAATTAACACATTTTTATGGATATTTTCTGTTGACATGGTTTTGGAGTAGGAACGTTTTAAATAAAGGTGTTAAGGGTTTTTATCTTTTCCTTTAATCTGCTTTACAAATACGCTATACGCTTGTAAAAATGACATTTTTTTGTTTTTCAACCGTTTAACATTTTTTCAATTAACAAATATGAACAAAAGTAATGCAATTTTATTCTAGCCCCATTTGGGGTTCCTTAAAAAAAGTCAACAGATTTTAGCTTCATTATTTATTATACTATTGTGGTGAAAGTTTGATTTAATTTCTCGAAATAACTCCAACTGCTTTTTTCCAATTTTTTCATAATTTATAATTAAGTTTTACAAATTCAGTTAGTTCACCAATTTTTCTAATTCTGAGGTATTTCAGGCACAAAATAAGAACACCGTTTGCGTTTTTTCAACTCTTTGAAATTTAAGGTACACGTCATGTCATAAGATATTAAACAAATGTCGACTCGAATTTAGGGTTAAAAAAATAGATAGAAAAACCAGCACATACAAAAATGTGACGTCATCTCCGTCTACCTATCTACATAGTTGGTTTGCTCTTTTTGGAAAGATAAACAATTCTTGGCAAGTAACATGGCCAGCAACATTAGTTGGCTCTCATTTTTGAATGTCAGCCAGTCGTATTTTTCAGGTTTTTTTCAAGTCCACAAAAATACCCTACAATATGTCAGAAAATTCAAATTCCTGTCATCTCCCCCAACGCTACCTTATCTAAATTTATTGGTGATTCAGCGCTTTCCAGCTAAGTTTTAGTTATTTAAATAAACGGTTACGTTAGGTTAAGTTGCGCTCGTATTCATGTGTCAATCAAATATTAAAATAGCATGCTATTTTTTGTTTCTGCTAATATGCGCGGAGTCCTGAAAGAAAGGTTATTACACGCTCTATTTCTGTGACTGTTGAGGGACAAGTGCAGATTTTGAGTACTAAATGAGACGAATGGGGTAAGAATAAAGTTTCAAAATTTAAATTTTACCAAACTTATTTAACCTAATTTTTCGTTTGCACTTAGATTTTTTAAAATTAAATGTTGAAAACTAATACATGATAACAAATGCTGTGATGGGTAAAAAAACTCTTATCACATAAGAAATTTTTATAATCTCATGTAATTTTTTATTTTATAATGAATCAAAAATTATGAATTACAAGAATTTATTATTAGTCTTGGTGCACGCAAGGAAGTATTGACATTTCTTTATTTGTTCATTCAATGGTTGTATGGTTTGGGGACAAAATATCGCGGCCGAAATATCGCGGCCAAAATATGCGTGCGATATTTCGGCCGGCGATATTTCGGCCGCGATATTTTGGCCCGCGATATTTCGGCCGCGATATTTTGTCCCATTACCGGTTGTATAGTTATTTTTAAATAAGTTAAATACTAATGAATTAAAATTTTCGCGAACTATATTCTTCAAGCTTCAAAACACTTTTCATTCTAAAATAAACATTTACATTACCAATATAATATAATACAAAATGTACGGAAATATTTCAAAATCAGTATTTTCTCAAAGGTTATTTATAGCTCTCAGTACCAGTCCATTCCCACAAAACTTTGCATCAGCCCCAGTTTATCAATGAAATCCTTGACACACTCGTCCCAAACAATCCGAAAGTTAAACATCGAGCTATCCCCTTGAGCCGTTGATGAAATTCCCGATTCATCCGATCCAAATCCAGACTTCCTTTGCCATCCAAGCGCACATTGGAGAATTGCGCCAAATTTTTATACATTTTTGGCAAATATTAACCCTTGAAACCCAAATCAGAATCTGCATATTCTTTGCTTGCGGCGGAATAGTCTGATTTATTCAGAGTACCGCAACTTTCTCTATTTTAGAAGTTCCTCGGGATCCTAACTTGTCAAGCGCATATAGTGCTGTTGTGAAGAAATTCGCTGGGTATTAAAATTTTGCAGAGGATTATTATATATAGAGGTGTCGCATGTTGTTAATATTAAAGGGGAAGAAGAAATTTGGACAATGTAGATGATTTCGAGAGACATAATTTGTAATTATTTTTTTAAGAAATTTATTCTTCATGAATTTATTTTGTAATATAATTTTGTCTCAGTTAAATTTACTTCAACTTGGAATTAGTTCTTTCAGCTATTATTATGTAAATTGAACTTTTGAGTTTATTTCTGGGCATTTGTATGTGACAAATTTAGTAAAATTATCCTAGCTATACAAAATACTTCTTAAATTTGTATAGTACTGCCGATGGCCCTACATTTAAGAACAAGAAAAACATTCTTATAAATTATTATTCTTAAAACTGTTATTGCAACAAGTATTCTATACTTTGGCTCGTCATCGACATTCGAAACAAAAATGGGGCCTTACTTAAACCTCAGCAACAATTGACGTCTTAACTTACAGATAATTTGATTACGCTAATTTTACCAAGCTAAAAATAACGTAACACTGGTAGGTAAACCTTTTATGTTTTATTATATATAATTACTCTGTAATGGCATTTCTGAGAATCATTTAATGTCTCAATTTGTGATATCGATCTAACCGATTACGTCCAACACGAAACCAACGAAACTAGTAGCGATTACAGAGCTTTCTAACGGAGCAAGCTGGGCATGCGCATACAATCAGACTCGTTAAGTAAAAACTCAGACTCACCCATTTCCGGGCTAATCGACAAAAAAAAATCGAGAATCTGATGCCGAGAAAAGATTAGGGACAAGATGAAATCGTGATTCCAAAATGTTTCGAAAACTTAATTTAGCTAATGGAATTGGATAAGCAATTTCCCCTCGAAAACTCGGTTTGACAGAAATGAGAAATTACAAACACAATAGACACGAGTCTTAAGTTTAAGCTTGCTAACTTTTGTATTTCAACTTTTCGAAAGTAATTGCATTGCTGAAAATTTAACAATTTTTCTTTCTTGAGAAATTGGAACTGTTGATATGATTACACTGGACGCTTTTTGAAAAATAAGAGTTACAAGAAAAAATGAAGCGTAAAACTTATTGTTTATTAACCCTTTCAGTCCCAGTGATGCCATTTGGCATCATCACTTTCAATATTTTTTTCAAAATGTTTATGTTCCGTTATGACATCCAAACACACACCATTCGATTCTTCACACTTTGTTCATTAGACAATATTTTACATTAATCTCAATAGAAGTCAGAACTACTATTTTTTTTATTCAGAAAATAGCCAACAAGCGTTTCACCCGATTTTTGATAAGTTCACTTCAGTTCCACATATTTAAAACACAATTTCAACTATTTCGGTTAAAATAATTACTAATATTTGTTAATAATATGGTCAGATACCTTAAAATATACAACTCGAAGTGTTCTTAGGTGATATATTTATTTTTATTTTGTTGTTTTCCACAGTTAAACATTTTTGGCATTATTTCAAAAACAATATAAAAAATTTAAAAAGGAATTTTTTTTCTTATGGAACTCGTATATTTGACCTGAAATAAGCTTATTTTGTGAATATCAGAAGTTTCTGTAGTGTAGTAAATTTTTGAGACTGAAAGGGTTAACTCGAAAGTTAACTCAAGGGAAGTAATACAAATAGCTGATGAACTCCTTATATTCTCGTATTAGTTAAGTCAATAAAATTGAGCAATGCATGTAAAACAGTTGGTGAATGTAAGATAATGTTGGGGGTTAACCTATTAAAAAGCTTTTCAAATGAGAAAATCAAATCAATGCTAAACTATTCCTCTTAATCATCAAATTAAGATGCAGAAGAAAAAAAATTTCAGCTAAAAAGTTTCATTAGGTTTTTAAAAAATAAATGTTTATTTTATTGAACAGATCCGTATTCAATTGCGTATAAAATTTTATAATAATGGTACAACTTTAAGGATGGTTAATTTTTAATGAACATTGTTCAATTAAAAAGTCATTAAAGAAACTCGCCAAATGCAACTATAAAACAATGAACATTTACTTTCGATTAACAGCATTTTAGCTGCAAACTCTTTGAAATTATGTAAAGATAAATATTAACACAGTGAAATTAACTGTGGTGTTTGAGAAAGTGCCTTTCAGCTTGACAGCATGGCGTGTCTGAATCTAAATCTCATCTATCAACGCAAGAAATGCGATTGATTCTAAATATATCGATCAATCATTCCAATGTCCCCACTAATTGCATTAATCTATTCGATGCGACGCAATGTAGATTTTTAGACATTTGATAATAGCTTTTGGTTTTGTGTTTGCATAACCTATATTCCCAGATTTTGAAAATAATCTTGTCATTGGCGTTTTCGTCAAGCACACATAGTGCGTGCGTTTGAATTTCTGGATAACCCTATTAATATTGCTATGTTTTTTTGAAGCCCAAAAGTTATTTCTGAATACGAGTCTGCATTTTTTTGTACAGGAAATAGTACAAAAAATGATGCAAGATGGATTTTTTGTAAATATTTTTTAATGTCGATGCTAAAAAATAAATTTGTTATAAGTCCTTTACTTATAGTTCGAAACTAAATGATTTCAAGCACACATTGGAAGTTCAATAAGAAATATCCGGTTTTTTTATATCTTTATCATTATTTTATTTGGTTTGAAGCGCTATTGATGATGTTTGAAATTTCCCCTAATCTTTTTACTAAATAAAATAATAATAGCTTTCAATATAAAATTGTCATTATATTCATTTAAAACCACCCCATTCAACCGCTAAACCGAACAGCTTCGATTTATTTCCTGCTTCCATTCCACACAAAAGTACAAAGGTGAGCTCTAAAATATGATCCAATAAAATCTTCTAAATGAAACATAAATGTAAAGGAAGTTTTCTACTGTTTGTGAAGGAGCAAATAAAATGATTTTACAGAAATAAACGGCTGGTGCTGGAGCAATGTGAGTAAATATTTTATATAAAAACGTAGTTTGACAATGGAAGCAAATCAATTCGGAACGTTTTGCAGAGGACAAATAGTCATTCCAGATACGGATATTCCTTTTCTTGGAGAGTTAGAGGGCAATGACATTGTATGCGATCACCACATAAAGGTCTCTATGCGGGATGATCGAAGCCATTTTTTATGCGGGTCACACTACGAACAAATATATCTTTGGCAATCTATTCTGACAAAAAGAGACCGTTAAGTTTTGGTCTGTAATGCTTTTGGCAAAATTGAAGCGATAGTATGACCAGAGATTCTATTTTCTTCACAATGGACCATCTATGTTCGACCATTAAAATAAGTTCAAAACTTATATAGTTAGTTTAACGATAGCAAATGAAAATGTAGAAACGTTAACCTTTTTATTAAAGCGACATATATCGATATACTAACTGAAAAATGTTGGAGGTTAGAGCTACTAAGCATAACTAATATCAGAAATAATGACTAGCGAAACATATTTAGAACCGAACAGAAGAAGAAGATTTATTGATATCACAGTCAGGGTTTATATACAAAGTTATCACACTTAAATTTACATAAAGTCAGTAGATATACTGCGGTTCAAGTTAAATCGTTCTTGACCGAAACAAATCAAACAAGGAAAATTACTTGTCTCCAACAAACAAATTCAAATAAAAACATGTTCACTTCCGCGTTTTTCATTTTGCTTAATTTCAATTAAAACCCCCATTTGTTACACAACGTGAAACTTCTTTAAACCAAGAATGTTTGTTTCATCAAATTAAAATAGATATTTTGCTGGTTCCACTGTGACACATTGGGTATGACATTTTTCTTATGCATTCTCTTAACTTTGTTATCTACAGATCATAAGATTTTGAAACTATTTATTAAAAAATGACGTTAAAGCAGTTTTCCGCATTAACAATGATGTAAAATCCCTAAATAGAAAGATAATTTCTTTACAGCATAAATCTTAAGATAAATAGCAGGTATGCGTGTCAAAATCATGTTTGAGAAGAACATGCATAACTAATAAACTATAAAGCGTTCAAAGTTTGCGGCAACTTCAAAGTTCTGGCCAAGACATGCAAATATTTGTGTGGGCATTGGTCAACCAGAACGCTCAATAAAACTGGAAAAAGCTTCACGGTTTCTGCCGTCCCGACGACACTAAGTGTGAAATAAAAGAACCGTGAAGCAGATCCGTGAATTTGCAGTGCACTATTCATGGCTCAGCGGTCAAGGAGAGGAGCGGGGATCACCAAAATCATAACAGTCAAGGCTGCCACCTCACTCAATTTCTTCATATCGCACTTTACACGGTAAAGTGACGCATCTTCCACAACGGGTTGGTCGAAACATATACATAGGTTTGTGTGTTTGGTCAGAGACCCGCATATAAACCTTCGTCAAGTAAGACAGACACAACACACACATAAGTGGATCCATCCAATTTTTAGAGACAAAGGCCAAGGATTTCCAGAATTGACTTGTCACCCCCAGAGGTAATTATTTGGTTGGGAATTTGGAGGACTTTGTAACCACGACGGACAGGTAAACGCTTTCGTTTTTAAAACTATTCAGAAACGAAATTTCACTCTTAAAACAAAAGAGTGAAATCCACTCCAGTTGGAGAAGTGCATTTTCGACACCGTAAAGGCATGCATATTTACTCAGACTGAGTTAAAATCACTCGTTTGGAGTGATCCGGTCGGAGGTTTAATACACAAAGGATCCACTCCAAAAGGAGAAGTGCATTTTCCAGTCTGGAGGAGTGAAATCCATTCAGACTGAGGTAAATTGGGAGTGTTTGTTTTATAAACGAAATTTCCATTGCTAAAACTTAATCAAGAAATGCAGGAAAGTCTTAAATGCGTCTGGTTGGTAATACTAATTGGCAGCCGATTTTGCAACGGTTGGAAATGGTTGCAAAATTGTTACTTTTATCAATTTGTTATAGAATAGAAACGTTATTCTATCGATGTATTGTACGTCCTTAACTTCGAGCGATATCACATACAAAACCGTGGGGACTTTGGACTCCACAAACTTGAAGAGCACGTCTGCCCCGGTGTACTTAGGAACCCCGTTATTACGTCAAGGTTTATTTTACCAACACATAACAGTGTATAAGGTGGACGTGGTGTGTTTCTACCTTCTCTAAAAGGCAAATGCTACTCTGCAACTAGGACAATACAAGGTCCCTGGTTAAAAAAAAATTTAGGTTGCTTCGTTTGTTGGTAGACATATATTTTCAGGTTTGTGCTTGTTCAGAGACCCGCTTATAAACTTTCGTCAAGCAAGACAGACACAACACACATACGTGACAGATGCGGCCACCTATCGCCACCTCCGCAATTTAGACATGTCCTTGAAGGAGAGGGAAATAGTTTCCAGGAACCTATACCCGTGAGAAACTGAGCAATGACCGCCCACAGGACTTTCGGACCCAACAGATTTAACGAGCACGTACTCCGCATATACTCGGTGGGTCTTCAGTGGTACCGAGACTCGATCGCAGGACCTTCTGATCCAGAGATCGAGATCTAAAACCACAAGTCTCCCCACAGCCCCAACAAAAATTTAGGTGTTTTCGTAGCAACTAGTTAAATGCTAAAATGCAACGTTGCAAAACGTTATTGAAGACGTTTTTTTTCGCGCTTTTGAACGATTTCAACCAGTTTGCAACTTTGTTAACCCGTTCAGGGTGTTAACTCAATGGGAAATGCGTCACTTTCCCCCGAAAATAGCGATATTTCGTTGATAGCTTCTTTTCTATGAGAGGCTGGGCCCGAAGCTTTGGCCAGACCACTTCTTTTTTACTCGGAAAAGGTTCAGCCGGTTTGTTAATGACTTGACACTGGATGTTGGGTTATTCCGGTCATGGTCTTGGAAAGGTCAGTAGGCTAATATCGTCAATACCAATCCTCTATTGTGACGTAATATATTTTGGGTGGTTAAAGTTTTAGTAACGTAAATAAACAAGAGGTGGAAAAACAAATTAAATATTTTATGGAAGGGCAATGCAAATAAACGTGTTTATATATCGCCATTCATGTAAAACAAAATGTTTACTGCATGTTTTGCTTTAATTGCACCAACAAGTAGTATGATTTTAATTCAAAAAACGGCAAAGAGAATCTAATATCTTAATTATCTTACAAGAATAATCACTTTAATCTGGATATTATCATTAAAAAAAACTAGGAAACGATTCGTCTAGTCGTCATTAAGTATGTAGTGGTTATTAAAAGGCTTGGGTAATATAAACAAGCCTAAAAAATAAATATTTGTTTAATTGCAATGAAAATAAACTTCTATTTATCTAGTTAATCATGTAAAGCAAAATATTTACTACATGTTTTAATTTATTTGATTGCGCCAATAAATGTTATGATTTTAAAAGGTAAAGTTGAAGAGAATTTAATATCTTAAAGGGTTATATTATACTGCTGGAAAAAGTTATAAGGTCATTTCCAATTTGAAACTAGGAAACGCAATTGTATAGCCATTACGTATTTTATTGATTTTGAAGAACTATCATAAAAGACTCTAAAAAAGCAATGCTTAAAACTAATTTTTTTTTTGGGTAAAGTTTGGTTCATATGTTGTTTTTATTTGACAATAAAAAATTCTTTTTAGAATTCTATATTTTGAAATTTATGATTGGATCTGTAGTCTTCTTGATAAGAAAAAAAAATTAACTAACTTCCTATGCGACGAGTAGACACTTGAGGAAATGATTTTGAAGTCTGTCAAAAAAAAAGACTTGAAAAGAGTTCTGTATGAAGTTTATTTGTTTTTATATACAAGAATTCCAAAATATTACACTAGTTTGTGAGTTGAATCAAAGTCATATATAGATAGTTTTAACATTCTATTTAAGAAATATGCTCTTTTAATTTCAAATACCTATTATACCGTAACAAAATGTAAGAATATCACAGAAAAGAATACTTCCCACAATCAATTATTTCTATATCGGTATTTTTAAAACAAAGCCTTAAATGTCGTTATATTACTCTGCAATACAATCCCAATAATCTTATCTACTTAAAATTCTCCCTCTTAAATTTAAAATCATTTATAATAATTCAAGCAACTCTACAAACTCAAGCTGATGTATCGACCGCCCAACTAATACAGCATTAATCGTTATTTCATTAGTCTGAGCTTCGGTTCGGGAAGTAGCATCAGTTTCTGAGGACAAATGAAAAGTGCCAACCCCAAGCGAAGTAGTTTGCGAACTAAGCGATGAGGGTAGACTAACATCAGTCAACAATGTCTCCCGCAGTGGACATGGTCTTAAGCAAAGAGAGGGCGGATCCAGTGCCTTATCCATCATTCCCATGGCTTTTTATTATACGATGCTGAGTCTGTAGAAGCCTTCTGTAATGTAAAAAAGGAAGTAACCACGGTGGATCGGGGAATTAGATTTTGTGAGATAAATTTAAATGAAGTGATTAGGCATTTTGAAATATCTTATTCGTGAAAGATTTTCTTGAAGGGAGAGTTGTAGTACTTGGAAATAAATGCAATTTAGTCATCTGAATGAATTTTATTGCTTGCGTTACATGTAATGTAATTGGTTTTAAAATTTGTACAAAACCCGTGTGCATAATGAAATGCAATGTTTTGAAAAGCTTTAAGCTTTTGAACAAACGAACATTTACATTCCTATTTCTTACCGCCCAACTAATACAGCATTAATCGTTATTTCATTAGTCTGAGCTTCGGTTCGCGAAGTAGCATCAGTTTCTGAGGACAAATGAAAAGTGCCAACCCCAAGTGAAGTAGTTTGCGAACTAAGTGATGAGGGTAGACTAACATCAGTCAACAATGTCTCCCGCAGTGGACATGGTCTTAAGCAAAGAGAGGGCGGATCCAGAACCTTATCCATCATTCCCATGGCTCTTTATTATACGATGCTGAGCCCGTAGAAGCCTTCTGTAATGTAAAAAAAGGAAGTAACCACTGTGGATCGGGAAATTAGATTTTGTGAGATAAATTTAAATGAAGTGATTGGGCATTTTGGAATATTTATTCGTGAAAGATTTTCTTGTAGGGAGAGTTGTAGTATTTGGAAATAAATTCAATTTAGTCATCGGAATGAATTTTATTGCTTGCGTTACATGTAATGTAATTGGTTTTAAAATTTGTACAAAACCCGTGTGCATAATGGAATGCAATGTTTTGAAAAGCTTTAAGCTTTTGAACAAACGAACATTTACATTCCTATAACATAGAATAAGGACGTTTATATCTTATTATATTCTTGTGAGATATATTGTAAATAAAGCAATTTATTAATAATATATGTACCATTTTTAAACAAATATGTTGCCCTCCCCCCTCCCCCCCCAAAAAAGTTTAATTTTCATTGTCGAAATAAACTCTATTTAGGTTAAAACTTTAAAAAATTAAGCCTGCATTTTTAGTCTTTATATGTCAATGAAAATAAGTTTCAGAAAGACTAAGAATTCTTTGCTGTAATAGGTTATTCACAATTAAAGGATTAAGAGTGTTCAAGACTCGTCAGCATTAAATCTAGTAGTAGGGCTTCCAATGTCATTGGAAGAGAAAATTATGCCTTCTATGCTGTCTCTGTCAAATGATTCAAATTGCGACGTGTTTTTCTATGATTTCCTTTAAAATATCCGAATAATTATAAAAATTACCATTGTTTCAGGTACAAAGCCAGATAACCTAAAATAAAATACAAATCTAATTTCATATATTTTTTTTAAAAAATAACACAATGAAGTGTTTAGTTTAACAAAAATAATCGTTAATTATAAAATTCATATACTATTGAAAAACCAAACATTCGAAATAAATCGACCCTACCAAAAATACTAAAACTAAAATGTGTCCTATTCTATTTGAACATCACTGACAAAAAAACAACTAATTCCTTATTTTCACGACCATTTGAAATCCATAAATTCCACCCCTACTCCACCTTTTTCTTCACACGCCCGACTCCCCTTAATGGGACAAAGTCTTAAGAATCGATCGCAAAAAGAAATCCGACATTCTCCGCCCTATTTTACTTTTAGTCTTCAAGAAAAGTCGAGCATCTTTTGAATGATGTGCCCTTTTTTCACTTCCACTTTTATTCAATATTTACTGTGTACAATTTGGCTGCGTGACTTCCCGTTATCACGTGGTAAAGGCGCATGCGTGAGGGCTTCCAATTAACTTTACAGGCCCCGACCGCAGAGTATAAATGGTGATAGTGGGAAGGGGTGCAAGGTTTTGGCTGGAATAGGTTGGTTGGCGGTTTGGATTCATTTTTCGAGTTCTACATAAAAAATAAGGGGAAAAATTGAGTTTGTAGGCATAAATAAACAAGTCAACATTTTACCAATATCGTTAGACTATAATTTTTTTTCAGATAGTTAGGATTGAAATTGAAATTACTTTTTTTAAGTATCATTTTTTTTTTCTAGTTATATTGGAAGATATTTTCCCTCTACATTAAATATTTGTAAAATTTGTTTCGTCTATTAAAATAGTTTCTTTTTAATTATATTCTGTGATCAAAGTCAAATTGTGGATTAGCAATTATTTTTTCTATCTAATAGATTCTCTGTATTATGCATAATTTAATCAATTTCAGACGGAATATTAAAAGTATTTTTTTTACTTTGAATTTTAGTTTGCTGAACCTTGAAGATTATTCACAGTGTTAAGTTGTTTTCTTTTTGAGAACTTTAAAGAGTTATAAAAAAATGGGGTTTTTTTTTGTGGATAAAGCAATAATAAAAATTCTTAACAATATTGAAACCAGTTCTTAATTTTATTAAAACGAACATTTATCAACAACTCTAAAACATAGATTTCAGTAGAAAACCACTTATACGAAATCATGCCAGTTTACATTTCTATAATTGTAATAGTCAGAGGGTAATTAATTTTCCTCATATAACTCCATATAAAATATCTATGGCAATATTTCAGACGAGTTGGCGGTTTTGAAATTCAAGCCCAGCAACCCTGGGGCGGGGGAGAATCCCGTGCCTTTAGGTCGAGAAAGAGGACAATGCTTTCCCACTCAAATTGGTGTGGGCTGCTAAGGAATGGGGAGGGGGATTTAAGAAGCAGGCATGAACATACTTCTTTCATACCCCCCCTACCTTATTATTTTTTGCGCTTCGTCTCGTCCAGGTACATAGATTAATTAAAATTTGAAGCAATCTTGAGAGGGTATGCAATGAATGCCATTTAGAATAAAAGTTTTTTTTTTATGGTCCCAAATTATACACTCGTGAAATATATAAGGATTGAGCATCTTCGGCTGAGTGTGGTTTTTATTATGAAGTAGTTTTTTTATTAGCTGTGTTAAGTGCACTCAGACTTGTCTTTATGGCCAAGAATTGAGACAAACAAGCATAAATAGTTGATGTGGAGTTTAAAAAAACTGAAGGATCGCTATTTTGTGTGAAGAGTCTTCAGAGTATAATTGTTCTTGGTTTGAGTTTTGTCTACTTTGCATATCTAATTCAAGTAGTCTTGAAGTATAAGTGTCGGTAGCGCGAAGTGTTTCTATCAATAGATGGAAAATCGGATATGAATATCGTTAATCCATAATTTATTTTGATTTTTCATGTTTTACAATTAAATAATGTGAAACATTTTTTAAAAAAAGTTTCAAAATAAACTTAAATTTTTTGCGAATAAAACTATATTCTAAATACGATAGAATTTGAAGATTGGAAAAGATTGAATTTTCACAATTTTGGATTACGTACCTAAATTAAATTTGTCATTTACTATTTCTCATACCAACTAGCTCTTTTAGTAAGAGCTGTAGAGTGGTTTAAGATAAAGACGGACGGATTAACGTATAAAAACCCCTTCTCGGAATCGGCACTCTTAAAAACGTGTAGAACGTAAAATCTAAATTTTGGGTTTTTAGCCTAATCGCATTACCTTATATTTTATATTTGGTAATTAAAAGTAAAAAAGCACACACTTTTTGTCTTCAAATAGAAAACATCATTAATCCCCACACAAAGAACTCAAACATTATGTCCTTTGAAAATCCAATTTACATAGTTCTTGTCCACATGCAAGCGAAACACCAAACTCGATTAAGTCTGTTTTATATATTTTTTTCCCTTTGTCCCCAACCTAAAGTTCTTTGTTAGAACAAATGGAGCTTATCAGTCTTGCTTAATGTTTCATTTCCTAATTTACTGAAACTCCAATTAATCCAATTTACAAAGGCTTCATCTTTGCTTCGACTTGACAGTGAACCTTTTTTTCTTGGCTACTTTTTCTTGCCATCAAATGATTGCTCTTGTCGGTGCAAGTTGACATGCCTGAGCGAGCAAACTTAAATTGAGTGTCGGAAGCTCTAAAGTGAATCATTCATTTTATAAACTGTGCGAATAATATTTGGATACGGTATTTTTATTAGTCATTTAATTTTTTTAATTTATCGACGAGGGTGTGCGGTCTTTTAAATTAACATAGAAAAAATATTTTTTTAAAAATTCTGCATCTCGAAGCATTGAGGTCATATTATGAGCAGTTACCATCTAAAAAATCTAGTCCTACTTAAATAAAAAAAACTATACAAACGAAGAAAAATGATTTTGCCCTAACCTCACTAGAAGTTCTTTCGTGGTTTTATTAAAAAACTTAACTAAAAATGTGAATAACTTTGGTTAGTAAGTTAATAAAACTAAAAAAGACAATCTAGTTTTGTCCCCCCCCCCCATGTCATATTTTTGACTTAAGCTAAGGTAAACCTTGACCAGATGTTTCCAATCTTCTTGATATGCTTAAAAACTGCCATGCATGAAAAATTTTACAGACTCATGTTAATTATGTTGTAATGGGATGAGAATTAAAATTAGGAACTACACAATTATCTATACGTTGATATCACAATATTAATATTTGCTTTAAAAGTCTTTAGCTTCAATTACTTTCTATTTTTAATGTACCTCATAAGTTTGCTAAGGTTTCATAACAGTGGCCCAGACAGCCTTATGACACAGATCCAAAATCTTTTATCCAAATGAAGTCGTACGAACCTTCACGAAAAACAGCTTGTCATCCTTTGTTCGAATAGTTAGGGTTTCTGAACTTATAAATAACGACTATAAGCAACCGTGGTTAGCTGAGAAATAAAAATAGTTTTATTATTTTCCTGTCCTCCATATTCCTCTACTTAGGCAAGACGTGGATTCGACATATGAAAAACGGTTCTGGTATGAGCCCATTTCACCACCAGTAGCATTAACTATATTTATTCCATATTCTTATTAATTTTTATATCATAACTACTGTTCGTTATATTACTTGCGTTGAAGCACAAATAAAAGTAAAGTCTACGAATTGCACTAAAAATAACCGACAGAGAATCAAGCTCACACATTTTATAACAATACTTGTGATTTGTACATCATTTAGGAGTTTTTCTAACAAGTCAACAAATGGGATTTAGTAAAGTGTCAATTAATAGAATTTTAACTTTTCAATTTAATATGAAACGGAAGTATTGCGATGGGATTGATAATCCGAAGTGGAGATTTGTGTTTTCACACGTTTTGGAGGGTGTTTAAACACGGGTCCACTGTTATTCTGTGTGTCTGAAATCACCTCTACAAATTGAGTTAAACGTGATATAGACTTCAAATTTGGTACCCGAGTTTCTAGCACCCGTCGGATGTCAAAATAAGGTTTTAGAAAAAATCGTGCATGAGCAAATTCATAAAACAGTCGCAAATTCATAGAACACAGTCGCAAAGTCATAAAAGTTTTTAGGTTTTAAAAGTAAGAACGAAAAGAATGTAAGTAAAAATTTCAAACGAAATTCCAGCGTATCAAATATCTATTGAGTGGTAACTAAATGTCGTGTTGTGTTTCGCACTCTCAGATTTAAAAATCATAAGTCACTATAATACTCAATTTGGTCGCATCACAGCTGTTGTGATGAAACGCAAATATGAAATGAAAACAATCCCTGTTTAAAAAAACCACACTAAACTAGAAATATGTTTATTTTGACTCTGTAATCCTAATTTGACTATGTTAGTTTAGAAGATACTAAAAAAATAATAAGAACATAGTTTATATATAAAGAAACTTGGCCAAACGTTTACTGGTGTTTACTTTTAATCTGATTTTTTTTTTTTTTGCAAATAGTGGGAAATTTCGAAGATGATGCTTTTAAAACTCGTACTCGTAATTTTCGGAAATTTATTTTTACACAATATCTTTAAAAATATTGTTTATTTTCTATTAAGAGTTTAGATATGTTATTTGACAGAGATAATATTTGTTTCTCGTCATTGTGAATCGTGTGTGAGAGCAGACATGGATAAACCTTGCAAAAACAAATAAAATTTCCCTAATTGCATTTCGAAATCAAAACAAGTGGTGTTTGAAGTTTTTAATTTCTGGGTATAGACTTGTTTAATGTTTTCGCAATGCATTTTAAGACTTTATGTAAACAATACGAATACGGAATGCGGGCAATCATAGTTAAAAATATATCTGTCAAATAACTATTTCTGGAAATTTATTTTCTTATAGAATATTAAATTTGTAAAACTTTTAATATTTAAGTTTTTGAAAAAAAAATTATACAATAAGTATTAATAGGGGAGAGAGGGGCTATGCCGTACACATAAGGGAGATTTGTCTATGCATAGCAAATTACAAAGTAAAGGTTATATGAACCAAAAAAATATATAATTTCGTTAATAGATTATTTCAAAACAATATATAATAATAAAGATTTTAATACATAAAACATTTGGGAACTATTCTTACTTTTTATATATAAAAATTGGTGATTAAAAACATATGGTTTAGCCCCACTCTCCCCTAATTCTACGTTCTTATGTAAGAATAGAAATTTTACTATCAAAGTATTAGACATATTTATTCGTGATTTACTACTTCAGTAGACATTAATATTCCATCCAAATACTAATATCATCCTTTTATTCATTTCCGGTTTGCTTTTCCGTTCTAATAAAATTTATTAAACTGCACGTAATAAATTAGTAGAAACCATATTTTTAAAATCTCATCATTGCGTGATTTGCTTTTATATAAAGTATAGCTTTATCGGTAATTTTGATTTTATAGATCAGTTTGTGTCTGGGTCTTCGAAAAAGATATACTTCATAGTTATTACGACATTATTTATGTCTGAAACCGGAAGAAGTTTTTAAAATAGTCTCTCTCGTTATTTTTGATAGTTTTTACATAAGGAAGGATACTACACTTAAGCAAAGTTTACTTTTCTATCTTTATTTAATGTAATCAAACCTCAAAATTATTGAAAAAGAAAAATATTGATGGTTTTGTTTTAAAAGAGTTTAATATTGTTAGATGAAAATGATAATCGTTAAAAAAACCAGCTTCGAATTTTTTATACGCATTTTTTAGCAGTTACATTAAATACTTGATTATTTGCGTCGCTTTATAACAATGAAACATGAACTAATTTTATTTCAAAAATTAAAAATATTAAATTCATAAGAGTTTTTAAGGACTTTTTAGCGCGTATAATATTTAACTAATAATATTCAATAACAATAAAACAACGCAAAAAAATCAATTTATTAAAATGCTAATGCGATTTTTTATTCATACAAACTTTACGAACATCCAAAAAATGGTAAACTTAACGTTGATATATCCTAATTCCTTTAAATTAATTTTAAGAATATTTGAAGCTTAAAATTTAATGACTATATATTTTGAATTGAATAATTGTAATTTAGTCATTACAAAGTTGACTTGAATCACTTTAACACAGAACCACCCAATTAATAGCCCATCATTGAACTTCATTAGCAACAAAACCTACCATTATGAGGCGCGAAGCATTAAAAAGTAGGAAGTAGTATTTTTTTAATATCCCGAAAAGGTAATGTTACTTGCGTGATTGTACTTTTTCAACAGATAATATTAATCTCATTGAGTATGCAATTCGATTAGCTTTCTCTTTTGCTTTGCGTGTCATAAGGCATCAGCAAACTTATTTTAAGTATTTCTTAGGAGGAAGAAAAGGTTTGCGCACGAGAAGAGTTCGTACTTGTTTCGGCTATTTTCAAAATGTCCTTCAGTCAGACTGCTTTTTACAAAAGCAAGCGATGGGTTATTTTAGCCAAATCAAACGAATGGACAACTGAAACGGCCACGCCTACTGTGACGTAAAAGTTACGTTAATCGTTGTCAACAACGCTCCGCCCCTTTCGAATTGTTCATCAAAATAAGTTCATATTTTGTTTTCCTCTATTGCGCGGAAGTATTGGGCCAATGCTTTCTCAAGAAATGTGTCCCATTCTACTCTTTTTAGCAGTGGAACTTATCTAGTTATGGAACGGAATAGTCGTGGAACTTATTTAGTTGAATGTTTTTATTATTTCATTAATAAATACGACTGTACGTCATAAATTGTTAAAAAAAACGTTATTAATGAAATGGCAAGCCTAATTTTTATGGGAAAACACCGATCCATAAATTTAAAAAATAAGTTATCTTTTAGAACATTTTATATACTTGAAACTAAATGCATTATGTGGCAGTAAAGCATGAATATCGTAGAATTAATGAAAAGTGTGTAATTTCTGCTCATTAAAAGAACAGGAGTAAAAAGTTATTTCTATAGCTGTAGTTTTTGGCAAGGTAAAGGGTTTCCGAAAAGAGTATACTACTAATTAGTTTCGTATTCTTTCCCCTATTCAACAAGGATTGACATTTTAGTTATTCAACTCAAAAATTTCTTGGAAGAATTATTTCACTTGTGATGGACTAGGTTTCAATAAAATAAACTAAACTTGAACTAAAACGTTCATGTAGAGATAGACCGAGGAAAATTAAATCCTATATGCCTAATATCTTGTGGTCTTTATATATAAAGCTCGAGGCTTGCGTTAGGTTTCGTTTCGTACTTTTCACTTAACTGGACTTTACGAAGACCATTCATAATAAGCCCAAATGTAGTTACTTCAAGGGGATTGCTGCATTGTATATTTAACCCTTTCAGTCCCAGTGATGCCATTTGGCATCATGTTTCTGATCACAAATTTTAAAAAAGTAGGGCTGACATCTATTGGTATTAATAAAAAATGTTTTCTATTAGAAAAAAGTTTGAAGAATCGAATGATGTGCTTTTTAATATCATAAATGGCTATAGGCGATCAGAAAAAAAATTCTAAAATAATGCCAAGTTGTCATTGGGACTGAAAGCGTTAACCACATCTTCCCGAAAAGTTTCGTCTGGTTAAAACTCAAAAACATATTTTCAAGTAATTAAAATTCACAATAATGCCAAACCGCAGTTTGTCTGATTGTGGCGCCCGAGGGAGTCACGTCTAACACTTTGGGACCCTCTGGTGCAATTTCAAAAATGGGGAGTAGTAAGTACAACACAGCGCCCGAGTAAACCACGTTTCAACTTCAACTGGCAAACTGCCAATAGCAAGAGGTCAGATGATGAAAACCCTACGTCTACTAGAATCGATCCAAGGAGAAAAATGGTGAAAACACCATGATAATAATATAACTTAACATTAGGCCTATCACTATAAAAATAGTGATTAAAGAGGGAAATACATCTATTTCTTTGCCTGTGTCATTTTTCAAAACCATGTTTTTTATCGTGTTTTTACTTAAAAGAACGTCGTTTTCATGGCTGGTCTACGGCTGTCAGGCTTAGTAATAAATGGTTAGAGTTTTTCTTTTGGTATTATAATTTTGGGCTGCTCTCTTGCATGGGGTGGGTTGTCTGATAAGTTGTTGTGATGTTCGAAAATTAAACTGCTGTTTCTAAAATAAAAGTTTCGAAACGCCGGATTGCTTTGATCGCGTAGATCACGCCAAGGTGTTATTATATGCATGTACTATTCAGCTTTATATGTTACTTCGAGAAATTTATGGGTGCAATTTTGAACAAAATGGGCAAAAAATGGAAACAAAATGGTTACCTAGAGAACGACATTAAAAATTTGAGTTTGAGGGTTGTCCGTTGATAATAAAAACTGTTTTTACTAAAAAAAAGTATATTAGAAAACAAAACAATGTTTTTACGATTACAATGTGTTAGAAAATTGTAAATTTTTTTTTGTTTAAACGAAAGCAGCACATTTATTGCAAGTTTAAAAAGTTATATAAATTTACTAAATCTAATTACATTACTTTACAGTGTAGTTTATTAATGTATCTTATTATATAACTTTACAATTTATATACTAATTTTAGTCGTTTTATAAATGTAAGTCAGAAAATGGTTCTTGAACAAATTAACGACCTTCTGAAAGTACTCAATTTGTCTTTCAGAAGTATAATTAATGAAAATCAAAATTTCACAAAACATCGTTTGCTTATATAAATATCGATATTTTGTCTGTTCTATATTTTATAAATATTTTTCTTATTCAATTTTAAAATTAAGCTCATTTAAATACCAAAAGTATATACAATTACAGGGAACTAAAATGATACCGAAACAAAATCATTTTAAGCTGTTTGAATCGATCTTTTTGTTTTTTACACATTTCCAATAAGACAATGCAATGATGACAAAAAAATTGCAAAATATCATCTCAACTCGAGTTTTCTTCTGAAAATCTTCGACATGATGAAACTTCTCCGAAAACAATTGAACCGTCACGAATGAATCATGATCAATATTAAAAAGTTACGTGCAAACGGGGAAAAAATTACTTAACAATCATCTAAAAACTCGGTATGAATCAGCCGTAAGAAGAGACAACCAGGAGAGCTTGCCAAAATACTACGGTACAAGATGAATGTCTTTCTTTGATAGTTTCACGAGTTAATTTCAGCGGCCTAATGACCTGTGTATGACACTACGTTGCAGCACACTAAATGGAGGGTGTCGTGATTAATTACGAATAAATTGGATTGTACGGCAAAGTAAACATAATGATTAGTATTAATAAAAAGAACTGTCGTCTTCGTCGTTTTTGTTGTTTTTACGTAAATGTTGGCACGATTTAATCGTCCAACAATAATCGCCACTTAATTAGGCAAAATTCACACTTTCAGTTCGGTGGGTCACAGAAAGGTCGAATTCCCAGACTCAGGTGTTCTTTTGGCTCAGGTGGTCACATTCCTTCAAGTTATAACTCTGAGATTTTGACACTATTTTCACAATGGACTTTTGTGCCCTTGACTTTAAAATTCAGTCATGCGTGGGTGAAATTGATGGCTTGTGGGGGGAAGATGCTCCCTACACCTTGATAACAATACTCATGGATGAACCTATAGGGTTTTAGGGGTGGTCATCTGAACTGACCACTAGAAGTAGATAGTGGGACGGACCTGCCTACGATTTGACCAGGGGCATATGCGGGGGAGTTGTCTTCCTCCTCATTCGCTACAGGGGATTAACACCCCGGACTCAAATAAGGAGGAAATGGCGGAGACAGAGTCAGAGATGGATATAGAATGAGAGAAGGAAAAGGAAACGATAAGAAAGAAAGATAGTCAGCAAAGCTGAGAATTGAAGGAGTTAACCTTCCCCTTGGCTAAGTTAGCAATTACACTTCGAAAGAAATAACCCTCGGCTACTAGCCAAAATCCTGTCCGCATCAACTTGACGACAGCTACCGTGAGGTGTCCTATATGCCTGGGGCATTTCCTTGATCCACGGGACTAGCAGCGTCCGCCTCTACTTGATGACTTCAACTGAGAGGTACATGCCTGGGGCATTTCCGTAAACCTCCCGGACCAGCAGCATCCGCATCAACTTGACGATTTCAACCCTGAGATGTCCTACATGCCTGGGGCGTGTCCTAAATATCCAGATCCATCAAGCGTCTGCTACATAGCTATCATCCATTGAGCCCCTGCATCATTGAGTCCCTGCATCATTGAGCCCCTGCATCATTGAGCCCCCAACCATCACCGCAGCGAGCCTCTTGACATTCTACTCCCGCCACCGCGAGCCCCTTCGATATAGCCCTCATCCTCCAGTGTTCACGCCCCTTAAACTCAGTGGCGTAGTACCCAGCATGGCTGTCCAGTTCATTTTCATCTGGGGTAAGTCCATCATGTTCAAAATGTGTTCCGGAATCAATTAAATTCTTGTAGTACTTAACATTGTGTATCATAAGTTCACAGTCTCAAATAAATGATTGTTTTAGTAAATTGACAAGTCTCATCTGTGTTATTCCATGGTTATTGCAATTAATTAAATTTTAATCTTAACAACGCAAGTACTAATTTCTATTAAAATTGTTACCACTTGATCTAGATCAGCCCTTAATCTTAACAGCATTTTAGCTGCCCTTAATTAATTCTAGTTCATTTATCTTCCCTTTAATTATTGGCATAACTCAATTATTAATAAAAATATAACTGCCCAACATAAAGTAAGCAGGTAATTTATATTAATGACGTACGGTAAACTTGCAAAAATATAACATTTCTATGACTGTTTTGTCTTTTTATTAACTATGTGAAATTATCATTTTCAAATATTTTTATTTTAAAGTTTAAAATCGTTTGTGTTTGGATTTTAGTTTAATATAAAAAAATTATTTATAATATTTTTTTAAAAAATTGTATATATGAAATCGATAAAAAATAAAAAAATAACGATTAGTTAAAACAATTTAAAATGTTTGACCATGCAATACCAAGTTTTTTTTCTCAAATTAAATCGATAAATAAATATTTTGAAGAAATAAATTTAATAAGCTAATTCACAAAAAATGTCAAAATACGACGCTTAACTAATTTTTTAATGTATCATTTCTTTCAAAACGTAATCTATCTAGAAACAAACGTAATCCCATCACAACCTCATAATTCCATTACAATACATTAATCACACGATAATACATTAATACAATACATTAATCAATCAATAAACGAAATTTCTCCCTTTCCATCACCCAAGCCCTTATAATAGGAATTAACTGAATAGCCTCGATCATCAATACACCAAAGCACAATAAAAACAAAGTATAAAACTTATCCTAAGACAAATGCTCCAGCACTGCAAAACCGAAGGGTAATCTAATTTACCGCATGACCTACCCACAGCCACATAACATGCTGCCGAGGAAAGTGCATTAAAACCAATTTGTTGCGCATATAAAAAATAAGGTTGTGTAGTATATACGGCTTATGCCTTGGCTGTAAAGAAGGGTAGGCCTGTCTAAACTCTACAATACACTCATAAGTGTTCAGAGGGACAAATAGGGTTTTGTGAGAAATTCGACGAATTGGGAGGGTCGCTAGTGGGGATGGGGCAGATAGAAAGTTTGTTTTCCTTTTCACGTGTTTTTTGTTTATAAATGTTGAACAGACTTTTATAATTCTTTTTTCCTTTTTTAGTATTACCTTATAATTGCTTTTCCTTACTAATTTTATACCACTTTTATAATTCTTTTACTTTTATAATTTTTTCATTTTTTATTATTACCTTATAATTCTTTTCCCTTACTAACTTTTTCTACTTTTATGATTCTTTTTTTTTAACATTGTGTGCTTGTAGAATACATTAATTTTCATTTTGACAATTTTTATTAATAAATTCTACATTACCTTCAATTTAATGTATAAACGTTTGTATTTAAGTGAAAATTAATATATTTTACAAGCAAACAAAGTTACGTGAAACTTTAGAAAAAATGTCCACACTTTTGGCCACCACTGTACTTTTACAATTCTTTTACTTTTATAATTTTTTCCTTGGGATTTTCACACTTATAAGCTAATTATAAATCCTAAGAAATGTGTATGTTATTGGAAATTGAGTTCTCTTTCAAGAATTTATTACTTTAATTTTTCTGCAGTTTTTCCAGCAATAAATCTATAAAAATGTCGCAAAATAAAATGAACAAAATATCGGACAAAGGTTCAATGCTTAATTGCTTAGAAATTTTTAAAAATGAATATAAATAATTTTATGGCTTTCCCTTAAATAAACATTATTATATAAGACAAAATTTGGGTAGCCATGGGCAATTTCGAGCCACTTATTTTGAGAGAAAATTTTTGGACAGTCTTGAACTTATATTATAAAAGCATTTTATCGAATCAAATCGGATTTTTCTCTTTTAAAGTAAAAAGTCACAAATAATCATTAAGTTCATAATATCTCAAAGTCGATCAACAGTAGTTTTGCAAGAAAAATAACTCAAATTTGCCCAACTTATGCCAAATTGAAAATAGCACATCAATGAACAATTTCGCCAAGAACGTGTTTCAAAAATTGAAACAGTTCGATTATAAATGAAGAGTACACGGGAAGAACCGATTGATTTCGTACAGGCTTTCCTTAATAGCCTCTTTGGGGATGATAGCGAGAAATCGCCTAAACTGGTGTAAAGAAGCCAGTTGCTCGCTTTGATTATCTTTCGCGGCAACCCAAATTCACGCCAGAGTTGAAAGGGACGAGTCACACGTTTGTACCGCAAATGAAGAACCATAAGAAAAACCGGTTTCCGGTCACCAATGTCAGCCAAGCACAAACAATTACGGAAAGACTCTAAAGAAATCAATCGGTTCTTCCCGTGTACTCTTCAAATACACTCTAAAAAATTAATGCTCAAAAACGACGAAATTTTCGTTAATTTTGACGATTCGTTTACTGGCAAATGCTCCGAGTTTTCGTTTCCTCAAAGTGAGGAAATTTGAATCGTCATTTTTATGCGGACTTGCTTACTCGTCTAATCTAAAGAAATATTTCGTCATTTTTGAGCATGTGAGTACAACAATGAGATTCGGTTTCCTCAAAATCAAGATTCAGAATCGTCAAATCACGATCGTAAAAGTGAGGATTCGCGTTTACTCAAAAGTCACGTGACAGTTTGACGAAACAATCCTCAAAATTAACGAAATGAGGCTTGAGGATTCATAAATCGTCAAAAATGAAAGTGTTATTTCTAAGAGTGTAGAATCCAAATAATTTCACAAAAACAACAAATACTGTCCACAACAACTCTCCACAAAAAAACCTTTTCAGTTCCAAGAGGTCCATCTCCAGCTCTCGAATATGGGCGCAATCTTCGTGTCCCCATCCGCCGTTACTTCGCGCTTCTTTCATATATAGCAAGATAAATCGAAATTGGTTTTGGATGGGATAAAATATAGAAGTGGTGTGGGGGGGAGGCAGTAAATCTATATGGGAGGCGCTATACAGATGGATTTATAGGGAAGCTTCCATCTAGAGTAGTTATTTTTGAAAACAGCCTCAAAAATAAAGCTCTTGAAGAGATATAAATCATCTTAGATGGATTTTGGTCAAAAGTTTAGAGATTCTAAGTATGAAGTATAATTTTGAAATCTTCTTCGTAAGAGTTTGTTTTTAAAATTTAAGATGGTGCATTTATAAGGTATTTACAAAACCCTTTGTAACCTTGTATTTTTCTTAAATGTTATTGAAGTAATTAAAACATTTTTAAAATTCTTATTTATGATAAACTAAGAGGTCCAGAACAAAATGACTTGCCTCATTCAGAAAAATACGTATAACATTTATATTTCTTAAAAATGTATTGTATTTTTTCTCGTTACTTTTTTTTTTATCATTGTTCAATATTGAAAGGATGAAATAATTCATTTAATCATGTTCGAAATTATTTAAAAAGCATCTTCTTCGACAATTTTACCATTTAACAAAAGTCCCAGTCTAATATCATTAATATATTTTAAAATTTTTATTTATTCAGTTTAAAATGCACATTACAGATAAACAATCCAATTACAATACACATTGAACAAACAATTAGGAAATAAAACAAACAAGAAAACATATTAAAAACAGACAAACACATTACACAGATAAAATTTGGAAACAGAAATAGCTTTAAAATCATTAAAAGACATGTGAAAAATCAAGGTCGTGAGAATAGCTATTGTATATTTTATAAAACTTATATATAAACCGAAATTTTTAATATAGTTGTAATGGGAATGAGCTATGGAGAAAATATGCAACGACAACGTGTAAATCTATTGGGAATAAAGAAATGCGCAGTTTATGTAGTTATAATCAATTCTATTGTTTAGAACTTTATGGAAAAACAGAAGACAGGAAACTTCACGCTTAGAGTTAAGGGTCGAGATATGAACAATTTTACGCAGATCAAATGAGGTTAGATAACAAAAAACTAGTATGAAAAATCTTAAAATATAGAAAACGGAGAAAAAAAATTTGGACTCGTTCGATTAATTTTATGCTGTTGTCATAACAGGGGTCCCATATGAGACTACAGTATTCTAAATTAGAACCGACTGTACTGAAATAAAGAATTTTTAAATCTATTTTATTTTTAATCTATGGAAAATAGAATATGCATTGAAAAACATTTTTACTTTTTGAAGAATTCAGGAGCACAATAGTCAATAAACTAATACTCACAAGCCACTTTTTAAACATACGACGCACTAACCGATACATATCTAAAATGCAGTGGCCTTTTACTGCATCTTGTATGCAGTAAAAGGCCACTTGAGTGTCTATTGTTAAATCTCGAGTAGATACCCCTTCGAATAGTGTGGCTGACTCCTTGAAAGTTCACTGAATCTGAATGGTTCGGTAGGCTTAAGTGTAAATCCCACTGTAGTTATTTATTTGGCTCTTTTCAGGAGCTTTCTTTTATTTGGCCAGAAAAAATGCCTTTTTTAATTCTGAAACTATATTCGAAAGCGATATCAAATTTTAGAATAGTATAAACATTTTTGTGAGAATTGAAGGTGACACTTTAAAGTAAAAATATATTAAATTTATGTACATAATTATATTAGCATTTATTATTCAGTTTTATTCAATATCTTCGATTTTATATTATCCCCCCCCCCCCCAGAAAAAAAAACACTACGAAAAGTTTAATTTTGCAAATTAAGTTTGAAATAACGCCAATGTGCGGCATTGATACCACGAATTCATACTCCAAAACTTAAAACTAAATACGAATAATTTTATATGAATGCGATGGTATTTATATACTCTTTTATCGTCACAAATTTCTCTACCATAAACTCACCATTAGTAGGATTCACATTTAAGCGACTTTAAAAAAAAGAAAATCAGGAAGAAAACTTCTCTTCTGTCCACAGTTTTATTGCAACTTCCTCCTCTTTGAGTAGTCGCCCGTTTTACACCAATTAATATCGCTGTTGTTGGAAGCGCTCGCCTGTGAAAGTGATTAAAAGGTCAAGATGCGGAGTTTGGACAATGCCAGCCTTGGGAGATTAGAAGGTGCTCTGTTTAGAAGCCGTTACTTTTCTGAACCAATAAATATGCATACAATGACTTTTCTACAGCTTAGGGAGGTTTATGGAAGTATGAAAAGGTTTTAAGCTACAGCTTGTGATTGTGTTATCGGCTTGAATTTTTGAATTTAGTATAACTTTGTAAGAAATAATTGCTTATATATATCATTTGTAAGATTAGTGGAAAAAAACATTCTCGTATTCATCAAAATTAGTCGAATTCGGACACGTCTATAAATAAACGTATGTTTCCCAGCTTTTTTATAAAAAATAATTTAATATATTAAATTTATAAAAGATGTTTTTGAAATATTTATTGTTAGTTCAGAAAAACTTAATATAAAGCCTTTCTTGTATAAGTTTTTTGGAATAGTGAAACACAATGTTTTTATTAAAAAAATACATATGTTGCCATTGTAATTCAACTAACACAAATTCGATGCAAAATGTCTTTTAATTATACGAATTTTTAAATTATACGTTGACAACTCATACGCTCTCGCAAACAACGTATAGCCTATTTGAAAGAATGTAATACAATTTTTAAAAAAATCCTAATTTAGTAAAACAAACTGCACTGACGTAAAACCTTTCAATTCTCTATGTTTAAAACTTATATTTAATCAAACAATTAAACATTCTAATGCTAGTTACTAAACGAAACCTTAGTGCGTGTCTCACCGTCACGCTAAGCTAATTCTGAGCTTAGTTTTCTTTTTAACGAACCTTACAAACACATAATAAATATAATTTCGACGAAACATTCTTTTTGACTAAGTAACAAAATGTTCAAGGGGGAAACGTGCGGACAAATAATAACAGTGATAATTTATTTCAAGAGTTGAAAGGAAAAATAAACGTTCGTGCAACAGCGAAGATGAAAAGTTTGGGGGCCTCGGAACACAAATTATTTCGAAATAACAGGGTGTAATAGGAAACTAGACATTTCTGCGATATCAGCAAAAGATACAATTATAGGTAATATTTTTATTTGTCAGATTGGCTTCGGATATCATGCTATCAATAAATTCTCAAGCAAGTGTCAACATATTCGATTTGACAAATTGATGTTTGAGTTTACAATATCCGCGAAGATGATTATCGTCTAATTTTAAAGAAAATTTCTATGTTATTGAATCGATAAATCGACTGAAATTTGTTGGTGCAGATAGTTGTATTGCAGTTTATAGAAAATATAAAAGGTGAATGCACTAATATGTAAATATATTACCGACCTGTTAAGAATGAATTACGACAAGTATTTTCCATGGCATTAAACACAAAAATTTGTTGTATTACTCTTGAGTTGAAAGAAATTTAAATAACATCTGTAAAAATAATTGTATAAGCTCTTTTTTAATATTGATTAGTGTGGTCAGCATAGCTACAGTGACTTGAATCATAAATCACATAAAAATTAGTATTATTATTATATATCAATCAAAACATAATTCAATTTTTTATTGTCATGTACAGCACTCATTAAGTATAACTCGGCCAATCATAAATAAAAAAAATTCAATTTAAGACAAAATTGAGATATCTAAATTACTTAAGTCTGACAAGCTACCAGTGACATTTTGTATGAAAATGGTGAGAAATGAATTGTCATAGAACTATCTTATTGGTATTACTGTAACCATCTAATTATACACTGCTCAAAATAATTAGTGGAGCAGTTTGCGTACTTTTAAAAACCCTTTCACAGTTAAAACTTTTTATTTTTTATTCTGGAAATAAAAAAAATTAAGAAATAGATTAATTATGCATCCAGAAGGAAATGGTAAAAAAACTGGGGGAAAAACTTAATTTTTTTTTAAACTTATGATTCCATTTTTTTTTTCAAATTTAAACTTAACTTTTGAAAAAAAGATAACAATAATTTTTTGAAAACTTTATTTGTTAAAAAAGTTAAAATCAATTTTTAGATACCTAAGAATGCAAGCGTGATGAATTTAGGGTCAATTAATTTCATTAAATTTTTTTGGGAGTGAATTTTATTTTACCATGTATTTCAGATTTTTATTTAATAAAGACAAGCATTATTTAATTCCTCAAAACACATGATTCTTCCATCTAACGATAAATAAGTGTGAGCTCAACTAAGTGAGAAAAATTGAAATTTTATGATTCCAAATGGAATCATTGGGGTTGAAAGGGTTTAAACCATGCGCTCCTCTAATTGTTGTGAGCAGTGTATTTCAAAATGCATCACCCAATTTTAAAATGAAGCTCCAAATCAAACCAGCAGTTTTATTTGTGAGAAAAGTGTCTATTGTTGTTTTAGTGTTGGCCATAAACTTGTCTGAACACCACAAGCAGGAAGCAGCAGCCCTGAAAGCGAATGATTCGGGTTCATTACGCTTCATTAGATAATTGCCACCGGATGTACTGTCTCAGTTATATCCGAATGACGACTCCGAAATAGAACCAGGCCCGACTTTTATGTTGTGGATACTCGGCGTAGATGAAGGAGTGTGAAAATATTTCATCCGCGGAAAAGTGACGCTTCTGACATGTCAAATTAAAGGGGAAAACTGCGGTGTGGTCTATTCACTTGAAAGACTAATACCGCAAATTAAAATTACGGGAATCATATTTGTGAATTGTTAGAAGAGAAGTATGTGGTTTGAAAAAAGACTTCCTTTTTTATTTTAATTTATTTTTATGAATTTTAATGTAATGATATAATCCTTGTCCAGCCATATTGCATCGCAAATCGAAAAATGTTCTACAAATTCAGTTGAAAAAGGTTTACACATAAAACAATTGTAGAGAGTTTTATACAATTGTATTATAAAAGGTACTTTATCGATACATTTACTTTATTGGTCTACTTCATATTTAATGAATTATCATTCAAATTTATGTATCAAATCTTTGAAAAGTTATATTTAACTAATAACTTAATTCGATTTACCAACTAAAATAACGTTTTCCATTGTTATACAGTGTACTTATAACTTATTGGTTTCGCAAGGAACTAGTTATTTTAGTAATCCTTTTTCAGTGTTAGAACAAGAAATTGCAAAATAAATCTCTTATTTTTTTTTTCGAGAAGTTAGAACACTGTTAAATAATTTCAAGTTTCGAAAACACATTAATTTACTCTAATAATCCATTTATTTTAAAAGAAAACCCTTCAAACAACTCCAATTACCATTTTGAATTGAATGTTAATTACTCCCAACTATCCACTCTGACATTTTAAAACTGTCATACAAACCCCATTGAGAAACTTGTGAAATGTCATCTCCATGAAAATAAAAACGTACATTTTATCAGACGCGTCTAGAAATTATACGAATCCATATCTGAGCAAAGAATAATGTCTGAAGATTAAGCATTTTCAGACAAGGAATAATTTTTACACAACGGCAGAGAGATCGACTTTTTAGACTCATTACGATACTGTAAATCACCTGTAATGATGGCCAAAACCCACTTAACTCCCGAAAAAATTGCAATGTGAGAGTTTTCATTAAAAAAACTGCTTTTCTAATCTTAATAAATGTGTTCGAAATTGATTTTTTGTCGAGTGGTATTAGTTTTTATTTTTTTTAAAAGTGGAGTGTCTTTCGAACAGAGTGGATGGCATATAATTGTTATAATGGCTTTTGGTGATAACTGTTTTTTAGCAGAAAAAGACAGGCGTAAATAAAAATGCTAACATCTATTAAGTCAAGTGAGATAAATAGTAAAAATTTGAATTTATAAGAATATTGAAGACAAAACAAATGAAGAGTAGTTTAGAGATGCTAAGATTTTATTTTTATTTATTACTGCTAATGATACATTTCTAAATTCTGTCGTATTTTTTTTTACTAAGCTTAATTAGTTTTTAATCTTATGCAATAGTAAACGTTAATTTCATTTCAATAAAATGCTTTAATCGAAATATTAAATATTTTTCTATCTCATTGTTTGCATCTTCCATTGTTTACATTTTGATTGGAAAAATATAATTAAAACTGAAAAACAAACGTTCCGCATTTCAAAATCATTTAGACAAAACAATAAAAACCAAAGCAATGTTCACTACCTAAAAAAGTTTTTTTTTATTTAGGAATAAAAAATAGAAACCCAATTAAATAACTACTATTAAAATGCTTTGTCTAAGCATATAGCTCATTGTTGAAATTTAGAAAATAGTTTTTATGTGTTATTCTATATGTTTAATAACTATTTATTTTGAGTTTACTTAATACGGTATATTTTAATCGTTTTCTTTTATCGTGAATCCTGCAGAAAAGATATTATTATTGTTTTAGATTATTTTATAGTTTGAATGCAACTTAAAAACATAAACTACTTTTATAATTCAACCATGCTTAACAAACAGAAACAAAAAAAATGTCGCATAAAAGAACTTCTTTCGTTTTTTCAACAACACATTACAGATTATAACCCATAACATTGCAGAGAAAGTAAATCTTCTTTGGCGTCGACAATATGTTCAGACAAAAACACTACTAAGATCACATAGCCGACAAGCTGTCTCTTCCAATATCGATAGATCAAAATAAAATCTCGAAGCAGAATGGGTTTTATCTGAGCAACGAGAAAAAAAAAGTTGTGGTAAGAAACGCTACAGAACACTTAGACGCATTTGCGAGTTAAAAAACCATGACATTTTTACAAAAATAATTTCGGTTTTTTCTTGTATTTTCTCCATTGAAGCATAACGACAGGCATTACGTTCTTGTTTTTATAGATTTCAAGTTTTACGGAAAGTACATTTCTTCGTAAAACCAAAATATAGCTTGGGATATTTTATTCTTCCTTTGCAGCATCCTCTTTTTAGTTTTATTAAAGTAACGAAGCTTCGGATAAACATTTTTTTGGAGACCACCAAGAAGTTAATTTTGTTTTTCCCATGAATTTCCCTTGGAAGAAAAACTTTTTGGGAAGGCAAATGTTGTGTTAAAAATTCCAAAAGCATTTGTTTATTTTAAGGAAGCCTTTATTTAGTCTCAGAAGAGAGACTACTGAAGTAACATAATTTAAGGCTAGGGTTGTTTAGTAATGCTTGATAAAGCCATACGTGTTTTAAAAATGAAGACTCGACTGAAATAATTATTTATACAAATGAAATCCCTTTTTTTCACACAATCACATATCCCTTTTTTCACAACAATTTGAGAAAAATACCCAAATGCTCATTGCCTGTAACTTAACTCATTAGAACTCTGACTTCTGTTTTGAAAATAAATAATAATGCTGCTAAACAAAAAAGACTTGGGTTTTAATGGATGACATGTTATTAAAAAAACGCATACGATAAAATTGTTACAAATTTCTGAAAATCCTGCATAATATTCTTTTAAATATTAGTTTAAAATTGCAAAATATTTAACCAATTTTTAAAAGTGATTGTAAATCGATCATGAATTTTGTATATCCGTGAGTTAAGGGTCCTTATAACGTTGTTATTGAAATGCTAATTACTAAGAATTAATGTAAAATACAAGCTTTACAGTAGTTTTATATTATCATAAATGTGTTTTATATGCTAATTTGTGTGTGTAGTGATTGAGATATCTAAATGCGTAACTATATTTTTTAAAACAGCTCCTAAAGTAATTTCCATACTTAAACTATTAAAACTGCAAGAAAAGTAACCATATTCTTTTTGGAGAGCGGTTTCATCACAATCTATTTACAACATAGAAAATGATGTAACATGGAAAATCTAATCTCTTAACATTTTAATTAAAATTGTGCAAGCAATTTACGTTAAAAAAGTAATCTGGATAAAATGTTTGCAATGTTGCAATTTAAGAATTTTACTTAACTTTTACGTGTGAGGAAGCAAATATTTTTTTCTCACTTTTTGGGCTTTGTGTTCAATTAACAAAATAAAAACAACGGGATTATCAAGTTCCGGGTTCCTGAGCAGAATTTTGTATTACTAGAATTTTTCTTTCTAGTTTTCAGGATCCAATATTAGACTGCCATATGGATTAAATATGGTATTTTTTTAGTTTATTAAAGTTATCTCAAACAAGCTTCGAAAACATTCCAGCAGAAAAGCTAAAGCCCTAATTAAACAATAACTATAATTGAATTTTAATTTACAGCTTGTGCTTAGCTGACGCAAAAAGCTTAGCACGCTTATTTTTACTATGAAGAAGTGAGGAAAAACAACTACATATGCTTTTTTAGGCATAAATATTTTTACAGATACCGTTTTTAATTTTCTGTTAAAATTAATTTGTTCTTCGAAAGCAATTACTTTAATTTTCTCGAAAAATGCTGCTTTCATATTAAACAATAAGGAATTTATTACTTTTGTGTATCTACAAAATTGGCTTCTTTTGATTAAACATTTTTAAGTATTTTGTGTTATAAAAGTATTTGTATTATACCGAGATATGTTTTCTTTTGTAGTTATAGTTAAATCCTTCTTCCCCACACGATTTAGTTTTTCATAATTTTATTAGAAATTGGAAATAAGTTTGGAAAATCATGTTTTCAGCGGTTGTTTTGGTAGTGACTTATGACTTAAAATTATGAGAAATACACTGTTAAAAAAAACCTGAAATTTCAGGAGAGAAAATTACTGATTTTAACGGAACTTTCCGGTAACTACTGAAAACGGGTTTGTTTCTTCTGAAAACGGTTTTTCTTCTTCTAAAAACGGGAAATGTCCGTAAACCGAACCGAAAATGTCCGTAAAGAGCGGAAACGGAATTTTCCCGTTTTTAGACGCGAAGTGTTACAAACAATGGCGGCTTATTGAAGTTTAGGCCTAAACATAAAAATCCATAGCACGTATACAAGCAACTCGAATTTTAAATTTTGCCTTTCAGAACATAAATTGCATGTTTTTAATAGCAAAACTGATTGTCTTTATTAGAATATGTAAGTATTGTAAAGATAGAACAAAATTATAACTATTGTTTACTATTGCAGCTGCTTTTTAGTCCAATTTACACTACGTTCTTGAATTGAGCTTTAGCGCAGTCAAAGAATGCTTTGTTTTCGCAAACTTCTATCAAACAGTTTGATAAAAATCGTATAATAAAAATGCAAGCAAAAGCAATATGTAAAGCAAACAGTTCTTGCTGAAAATACGATTAGAACACATTAAATAATTAAAAATAGTTTTTTAAAGCAACTTTAAATATTTGTAAATCGTTTGGAAAAACTTTTGAAGATTGCATGGTACTGCTCAACTCCTCTTTTATGCAAAAAGAATAATTCTTTTTTTCGTTTTCTCTCGATGATTTCGACAGAATCAGCATGTGATAGAATATGGATTAAAAGGCATATTAAAAATTGTAAAAAGTTGTGAGATAATGTTTCGAGCCAACTTAAAGAGGATGATTTTAAAACATACATTTTGTTACGACTTTTTACCGGCAGCTGAAATCGGATTTAGAATTTGTTGTACAGAACTATTATGACTACAGATGATGTCTAACTGAAGAAAAGAAAATAAACATGTTCGAAGTTATACTGCAGTGAAAAGCCGGGTGTCAAGCATCTGCTCATTACTTTCGTTTTCTACAAAAGGAAACCGTGGTTTTCGCTGTATTATTTCGAGGTCTTATCACTTAAATATGCTAGAATTTCAAACTTAATACCACGCAAAGTGTATTTTAAAAATATGTGTGCTGGAAATAGTGAAACTACATTTTTTGTTGGAATTATTTGGATTATTATGTTAAAATTATTAAGGTAAGTGTCCCATCGTCGCATTGCTTGGTTCGATATTCTCACTTTCGATGTTTTTCACAGACGTAATGTTCAATCTTTTTCATATACAAGCTCAAAGTGTTTTTAAAATATGTGTGTTGGAAATTGTGAAACTACATTTTTTGTTGGAAATGTTTGGATTATTTTGTTTAAAAATTTAATCAAGGTAAGTGTAAATGTAATACTTTTTTCTGTTGAAATAAAAATGTTTTCTGTAAATTGCTTTGGTTTCTTATTCAACCGATACATATATATTATTATAAAATTATTTAGTTATTACTTGCTAAAAAAGAAAAACAGTATGAAAAACTTTAATCTCTACTTCTTTATGGTTAAAAGTATTATTTTTACAATGCATAATTTGTGTCTTAAATTCTGGTTATTAATCAAGAACGTTTTACATTGAAAGATAAATTTAATTTTTTGTATTATGATGCATTACATTTTTGAAACTTGCTGTTTTTCTTTCAAAGTAATTTTAATATGTAAAGTCAATGTGCTAAATCACTATAATTTAATATCTAACAGTTTGTTGCCTTTTAAAATAGTTTAATTATATATTATAGTTGAAAAAAATATGTAATTTTGACAATTATATTATACTGTAGATAATGGACTGGTTTTAAATTTATTTTTATATTCTACGGTGGATACGAGGGGAAATGCAGGATGGCCCAAAAGTAGCCTAACAGTTAATGTTGTATCATTGGTAAGAACTTTGGCTTATTTAGAACAGGTATTTGACATAGTCGTGCTTAGTTTTAGTTACGACTTTATTTTAGCCAACCAACAAAACTAAGCACGACTATGTCAAATACCTGTTCTAAATAAGCCGAAGTTCTTACCAATAGTACAACATTAACTGTTAGGCTACTTTTGGGCCACCCTGTACAAAATGGAAAATTTTAATAACGGAGAAATAAGAAACGGGACTTCTGTAAATATACGGGAAAATTCAAAATGGAAAATTTTAATAACGGAGAAATAAGAAACGGGACTTCTGTAAATATACGGGAAAATTCAAAATGGAAAATTTTAATAACGGAGAAATAAGAAACGGAATTTCGTAACGGGAAAATACTTAACGGAACGGGAAAAGCCCGGCAACTCAGCTGCCGGGCTTTTTCCTTCAAATTCAGTAATTTTTTTTAACAGTGTACGTGGGTTATTATTCTAAACTAATCCAATGCATTTGTTTTGTTTAAGTATTGTTATAAATACTATTTTAGTCCCTATTATTTGAGTTTGGGGATTTATATACTTTGAGGCATTACATATTGTCAATTGAATTTAAAACTTCTAATCAATGACTTAATTTAGAAAATCAGAAATGCATTTTTTTTGTGTCTAGTTTCGGAAAAAAAATTGAACTCTTTTCACCAACTTTCTTTCAATTAAAATTATAATGGACTTAGCCGAAGCTTATGATAAAAAATGTTTTTGATTAAGATAAAGGTTTTCATATTTTCAGGTGAAATTATTGATAAAAATTTCATTTTGGGAATACTTATTAAAACTGGAATTAAACTAATGCAAACCTCGTTCGTTTCGATAACCGTTTAAGATTGTGAAACATGTACTTAAAGCATTTCTAAATAATATCGACAAAAATAAAACATTCAAAATTTATTTTACATTTTTTATGATTATATTGCTAACATACACATACGTTTTCAATGAACATATTGTGAATTCTATTGAAGCATTCCAGTTCCGAAAATCTATGAACATATTGCTTTCCAGCTACGAAATTCTAGTAAATATTGCTAACTTACACATACGTTATAACATGTCACATACGTTTTCAATGACCATATTGCGGATTTCTATTGAAGCATTCCAACTTCGAAAATCTATGAACATATTGCTAACTTACACATACGTTATAACTGAACATATTGCTAACTTCCATTAACAGTATCACATAGCTCCCTAGCGACCACCACCAATTCTCCAAAGCGAATTCAAATTACGTTATGCTTCAAATGAACCTACCAAGAACCACAACAATTCCAATTGCGGATTTCTATTGAAGCATTCCAGCTTCGAAAATCTAGTAAATATTGACGCTGGAATCCCCATTCATATTTATCGATTGAGAGCGCGCTTTTCGGCCTAATCTCTCAATAATACTTTCCGTTAGTTTGTCAATGGGCTTTCGGATAGTTTTGAGTAAAGTGGGTTTGAAGATTGTGATTTAAATGAAGATAAAATGAAGTGTGGAGTAGAAAAGTTTTAAATTCTAGTTCTTTTTAATAAGCAGTTTTGTCATCATTAAAACTGTAGATGAATATTATTAACGGTATATTATTAGTTATCGACTAAGAAAAAATTGTTTCTTCTTGAGCGTAATTATTTGAGATTTTCATTGTAATATAGTATTTCACAGAATCTCATAATTTTATGTATTGGCTGCATATAAAAGCGTATTAAAAATTAAACCGTTCTTATTTAGGATTTAATTAATGTAAAAACGTGTAACTTTAAAAAAAACTACCGTTCTGTTTCGTAACTCGTATGTTTTTTTCAAAACATTAATAATATTTATATATTCCTTTTGAAGTAGAAAAATGAAAGGCATAATTCTAAATGAGGAAATCAAAATTTCGTTGCCATAAGTTAAAAATATTTTTTTAGCAGAAGTAAACATGAAATTAATTTAATCAAAATTATAAAAATGTATATAATTTTGTATTCTAATATATTATATTAATGTATACGAATTTGAATGGATTAGAAACATTACACAGTATTCGAAATAAACGTGTTAAAAACTAAGCCAACCAAACTGGAATTGGCGTTACACGATTCAAGAAACTCTGATAAAGTATGACTGCATGAAAAAACTCTTATCCACAAATAACAACCAAATGTCTACTTATTTCAAATAAAACCATATTAAAAATACATACAAATATGACCAAAAACACCCTCAGGATCTTTGTCGAATTTACTATCTCCCCCATTGCATATTACTTCACAGTGGCTGGATTTTTTGGGGGTAAAAATTTGCTTATTTAAAATGTCAACATATTAAAAATACATACAAAAATCACCGAAGACACACTTTAGATCTTTGTCAAATTAACCATTTCTCCCATCGCATATTACTTCAAAGTAGCATTTTTTCAGAAGTCTGCTTATTTAAAATAAAGGTAAAATACCTATTACAAATATAACAGAAAACATCTTTTCGATCTTTGTCAAATTATCTCTCCCATCGCATTACTTCACAGTGGCTGGATTTTTTTCGGAAAAAGTTTGCTTATTTAAAATTGTAACATATTAAATATACATACAAATATAACCAAAAACACCCTTCAGATCTTTGTCAAATAACTATCTCTCCCATCGCATATTACTTCACAGTAGCTGGATTTTATTTGACAAAAGTTAGCATATTTTTTCAATTAAAACGTATTTAAAATACCTATACAAATATCGGGTTGTAAATAGGTAATATAGAAAAACTACTGAAAACACATTTTAGGTCTTTGTCAAATTAACTGTCTCTCCCATCGCATATTACTTCACAGTGGCTGAGGCCAACTTCACAATCAATGGACCATCCGTGGAAGCGTTGTCCACGCCTTTTTTTGGCGGACACACCTATGGAATCAGCTCGTATTTTCCTATCAAGATCGGGCTTTGTTGACGGCTTTCATCAGACGTACGTGCTACAAATGTCTGTCATGAAACGTGGGTCATTACAAAGTGGTTTTCATCAGAATTTTTCCGACATTGTTGGTGGTAGTATCAATATGTGGCTAAAATAGTATATATTGGACGAATTGAATAGTATTTTTTGTATACTTTTTTGAATGCATTTTCCTTTCTATTAAGAGATTGAAGGAGATTTTAATATTTTGTAATATAATAAAAATAAAAACTATTTCTAAAATTGAATGTAGTTTTTTATATTTAGTGATAGTAACACTAATAAAATTTTCTAACAAAATGATGGACATTCGAATTTGACCTTCGTTGAAGTTTTTTTATGAGGTTTTACTGTATAGATAGTAGTTAGTTTACGACTGCTTGTTTTTATTGCTAAGTATTTTTCATAATGGAACCAACGTCCTTGAATTCTATTCCATTGGTAGTTAGTAAGCATATTGACATTCTATGCACTTGTCTTTAATAAAAATACCATTTTTTGCATTTCTGCACATCATATACTTCTATTTTGGGGGATTTTATTAATGACTGAATCTATTGTATTATTTTTATTAAGTAATGCATTTTTTTATCCTGCCCCTGATAGTTTAGGTAACACAACTCAAAAATAAAAAATTAAAATTCTGCCCTGCACATGATACAATATTGGCTTTATAATTGAGTCAATTATTTTAGAAAAGGTACTGATCCCATTTAAGGGGTCTAAGGAGTCTTAAAAATGTGCAAAGAAGGAACTACAAAGCATAGTTTGATCTTTCATGTAATTTTTTAACTACTCAATATACAAGTAGAATTTTTTTATATGTAGTTCTACAAGATTTATTTAATATGAAACAAATTTTAAAATTTATGAAACTTTAACCAAAACTAAAATAAGTGATATAAAACATAAAGCTATTTGAACACATTGTGATTAGTCTTGCGCGGCAAATTGTGAGGTCAAAATTGAAGACATGACCAAGAAAATGACTTTATATTGTACAAATATGTACAAACTAGAACTTATACCTAAATTCTCAGCTCAATTTTAATTAGAATTAATTTTTAAAATTTTTTTTAAATCAAAATTCAAAAATTTTTATAAATTTTTTTAGAAAAAAGTTCTTAAAATAAATTCTAATTAAAATTGAGCTGAGAATTTAGGTATAAGTCTTTGTTTGTACATATTTGTACAATATAAAGTCATTTTCTTGGTCATGTCTTCAATTTTGACCTCACAATTTGCCGCGCAAGCCTAATCACAATGTGTTCAAATAGCTTTATGTTTAATATCATTTATTTTAGTTTTGACTAAAGTTTCATAAATTTTAAAATTTGTTTCATATTAAAAAAATCTTGTAGAATTACATATAAAAAAATTATACTTGTATATTGAGTAGTTAAAAATTTACACGAAAGATCAAACTATGCTTTGTAGTTCCTTCTTTGCACATTTTTAAGACTCCTTAGACCCCTTAATAAAAGTTGTATCACATTTTAAATTGAATATATTTGAGTGAATATATATTTAGTGGAGAAAGGATAAACTTATTAATTAACTTGATTTGTAATTATAGGGTATTGGAAAACGCATTTGTGAATGGGCATACATTCTTAAAACAAAAGAGTGAACTCCAGTAGGAGAAGTGCATTTTCGACACTGGAAAGGAGTGAATATTAACTCAGACTGAGTTAAAATCACTTGTTTGGAGTGATCTTGTCGGAGGTTTAACACATAAAGGATCCACTCCAAAAGAGGAAGTGCATTTTCTAGACTGGAGGAGTGAAAATTAATCAGACTGAGTTAAAATCACTCGTTCGTTTTAAAAAGTGTAGATCCGTGATTAGTGACGTTTTCTTTACTAAACAGGGAAAAGCTTTCGTTTGCTTTCGTGGGAAGCTGTTATCGATATCAAAACCGCAATCAGTAATCAAAATTGTAATAAAAAAGAAAGACATACTTGCCTAAAATATTTACGTCTAACTGTTTTGAAATGTGGTGTAATGGTAAAAGACCAAAAATAGCGAAATGTTTTGCGATTTTTTTTAACGAAAAGCGCATTGGTTATATATTTTCAAATAGTGTTTTTCTTTCATTTTTTTTTGACTGAGTGATAAGTTATTAAAAGATATCAAATTATTCACACTTATGTAGTACATACAGTAGTCCCGCTTTTCCGAAAGGTAGGGGACCAAAATTGAGCAGCAGAAATAAAAAAAATAAAAAACTACGTATTTTGTGAGAAATAAATCCAATTTTATAAGAACGTATTTATTTTTTGGGTATTTATTTATGCGTATACATTTCAAATTTCAACCGAAAGGCTCGGGAATTTTTTTTTCTAAACCGAATTTCGGATAACCGGGATTCAGACAAACGGTACTCTACTTTATATATAAAACGAGCTTCTGTAAAAGTATTCGACCATCCAGATTGGGTATTGATGAAGTTTTCATCTATTCTATATTTCGATAGAAATGTCTTGCCAAGACTCGTAGGCCACAACAAAGTGGTTTTCATCAAAGTAGGATTATATGGACATTGGCTGGTGATGTTGGTTTCCAATATATGACTCAAATAGTTTCGGTCGTATGAAATACTAGAACTTTTTTTTGTAGGTTTTATGTTTCCAATAAATGTGGTGCCCTCGAGTTTGTTTGTTGTCGAAAGAAAACATGGGAGGTTTATATTTTAGTACGATGGTCTGTTTACCTGAAATATATAAATATTGAGCAACCTGGGTTAGGACTTGAAAGAAATGTGGTCATTTGTTAAAGGATATAAAGTTTTGGAGATATAAAGTTTCTTAGTTTTTTTTAAACAAACGAATAAATATCAACTGAAGCTAGTTATACATTTATTAATATACATTATTAGGAATTTATTGTTATGGTTATATGGTAGTTATGTTATTCAACTACAAATAAATCTGAAAAATTTTCTATTTTTTCATTCACCTGAATTATGGAAAAATGTATTTAATTTAGTTATATAACAAACATTAAATTTCTTAAACTAAGTCTTATAATTGCAAATTAATTGAGCCTTACGCTTTGTTTTCAAGAAACCATCCAATTAAAATTAATACATTGACGAAATTTGTTTTCTTAAACTTATTAAGTTTAAAGTTTAAAAAAATAGAATTTAATTTTAAAATATCGGACTAAATGCGGAAAAACTAAGTTTTCCCCACAGAGTTAAAATGACAAATATCCCTTTTCTGCGCAATGCGATATGTAAATTTTGATATAGATAAATAATACCTCTGTTCCACAGAAAGTTGAAGAAAACATTCATGCATAGTCAAAAACTAAATGAGAAAATTCTCCAAAATAAACACTTTTGCATTATTTTAAATAATTTATTAGTAATTAATGATGATTAAGTGAAGAGTAGTTAATTTAAACCATTACCACTTCTTGTTTCCAAAATTACCATAATGAACTTAGTCTAAAAATAGAGGTTAGGGAGACATAATTCCCTTTGTCTTTTGATTACAAAATCAATGAAGCACACTATCATTTATTCACGAAAAGGAGCTTAACGTTTGAGTAATTTCACTTTATTCTCACTAATTAGCTAGACAAAACAATTAAATAAACAAAAACATCTTTAATTGCAACAAATTCTTCTGTTTGTTATTTAAAAGAAAGTGATTCATTTAAAACAAAACCAAAACATCAACACTACTATTTAGAATCAAAAGTAGTAAATTTAGTAAAGGGCCGTAATTCCACTTTATTATCGCTAATTATCCAGACAAAACAATTAAACAAAACAAACCAAAACATCTTTAATTGCAACAAATTCTTTCAATTGTGTTTCAGGAAAGTGATCCATTTTTCTAGAAAACCAAACATCAACATCATGAGTATTAATTTCGGGGTAAAACGATTAAAGATTTCGAACTAATTAACAAAAACAAACTTAAGATAAACTTTATCTTTAACTTGGTTCTCCAAGCTAATTTCCTCGGAAAGGAAGCAAACATGAATTAACTTCCGTTTTTAGTATCTTAAGATGAATATACAAAAAAAAGCTTTTATTCTGCGAAAGGGTCTTTTTTATTCATCAGATAATAGATTTTTTTTCCATCGGTAGAAGTTTTGTTCCTTTAATTAAAAAAATAATTTATTAATATCTTTTGGGAATTGATACTCCGATTTCGCTCATTCATAGTCCATAAAAAGATAAATGAATCAGTGTAAACATTCATATTAAATTGTATGAGGCATCTTATTATTGATAGGAATAAAAATGGATGGATGTAACATATTAAATCATAAAATACATGCACCATCTATTACCGATAAATAAAAAATAGCATGGCGTAATAATAAATTATTCAATGGCTTTATAAAATGTAACTTTTATTGAAAACAATGTATTCGGAGAACATGAAATTTTACTTAGGGTATGCCTTTAAAAAAAACTTTGGGGGAAATAAATTGTTTTAAGAAGGTAGACGTATGTTTTAAAGCCGAGTCTAGACTATAAAGAAAATGAGAACTGAAATGGTGAAACTCATGGGGATTATGGTAGTGCATTTGGGTTTGGGGGGAATTTTCTAAACCAGAAATATCTTTTATAAAAATATAGAAAAAATTCCAGAGTTTAAACTCCAAAGTTAAAAAGAGCATAAAATATTTGTAGATATGGAGCAGCAATCTCATTAAGGGGGTATGGGACACTTAACTTTTTTCTTTGATATTGCAGACATCATTACAATTTTTTTCCATGAATGTATACAAAATATACTAACATTTCTAGACAGTCAAAGGTTTAAAAAAAGTATTTTGTTTAAAAAAGTGTCAAAAAGTGACGTTTCATATTTTTGTTATAAGTCTAAAAATTGTTTATTGACAAACAAAAATTTAGCATTTTTATAAACAGGAAAATGTACTTAATAAACTGTCTTTATACAGATTTTTGTTATTTGTCAAAGTTTTTCATTAAAAAATTATTGAATTTTTTAATAATTTCACAGGCTCACTATTTTTTAAAAAAATAAATAAAAAAAAAACAATTTATTTACAACTAATCCCTAGAAACAAATTAAAGATATATTTTTGAAAAATATGTGTTGACAATTTTAACACTGTATGGGCAGTAGATTTTGAGTTATATCAAGTTGAAGTCAAAAAATCCTCGAAAACACGATCAAGGAGAAAAACAGCTTTGAAGTTTATAAACGAGGTTGGCCAACACAGATGTCATGACACAAGAAACTACACATATCGCGTTCTATTGCAGATATAAATAAAAATTTTGCTTAAAATTATTCCAAAATATTTGTGTGTTTTTTTTCAAGATAATAATTTTTTGGATTTTTTTTGAAGATTTTGTGTCCTATACCCCCCATAAAGCGTCTTATTATCACAACGAATGTTATTGTTGCACGCAATACCAAAAAAAATTATATAGGTAGTGGCGGATTATATAAAACAAAAACAATTATGTAATTTGGCATTTTAAGTTAAAAATAAGTTATAGCCCGTCAAAGAAAACTATCTATTAATACTTCATAGTTTTTCACTAATTTCCATTACGAAATTTTTCAACATAATAACGGAAAAAGTTGTTATTCTAAAGTTTTGCAATTCGTACATTGGGAAAATCCTTTTATTTGTAGTGCATATTTTAAGTCCTCGATTTCTGTTTAAAAATATTTTTTTTTGTTGATTGACAAAACTAGTTTCACTGATTGAGAAAAAATAATAGCTTCGTATTTCAATAAAAACAAAATAAGGTTGTTGTGAATCTTCTCGAAGAAAGAGAAAACTATTTTAATTGTAAATAGTTAACCTTAAATAATTAAGAACTGTTTTCAAAAAGTCTGTTGCGCTTTAAAAAAAAAAAAGGAAATATTTTAATGTTCCGAAACAAGTTTTTCTCTCACTGGGCGTAACTTGCTTCCAGTTATTACGCAACAAGAGAATATCTTCTTGCTTAAAAAAATTAAACGAAAGCGCATGTGAGCAACAAGAATAGTTAGTAACTTCAAAAAAAAATTCTGAAGATTATTGTTGCTATCCTCCAGAAAAAAAGTAAGCCTTTATATTCGCAGAAACAAGACCATAAAAACGACAAAATTTCATGCTTCGCTTGTTCGAAAAGAATTAAACAAATGAAGAAATTAACACGACAAAAGTGTCCAAATGCTCTCATCAATTCCAACTTTTTGTCATTTCTTACAAAGCATTTTTCATTCCGAAGTGTTTGGATTTTGGAATTTCAGTTAAGATGTCGAAATTCTTTTAATTAAATCGCTTAACTTTTACGAAATTCATTGCGAAAAAACATAAAAAGTACGACTTGGGGAAAAAAAGTTCGGAAAAATAAAAACCATGACCTTTGAAAGTCAGGCGGAGGAGTTTAAATTAATTACTTCTTAAAGGTGTGCTAAGATCGTAATTAAAAATAATTCTTTTATCATTATCTTGACTGTTTTTTTTTTAAAAAAGATAACGTCTGAAAGATATTAAAAAAAATATTGCTCTAAGACCTTGACTTGAAATGTAATTAATAGTAAATGCAAAGTTTTCGACGGCAATACATTGCACACTCTCAGAAATAACTTTCATTTTTGACGATTCATGAATCCTCAAGCCTCATTTCGTTAATTTTGAGAATTGTTTCGTCAAACTATCACGTGACTTTTGAGTAAACGCGAATCCTCACTTTTACGATCGTGATTTGACGATTCTGTATCTTGATTTTGAGGAAACTGAATCTCATTGTTGTACTCGCATGCTCAAAAATGACGAAATATTTCTTTAGATAAGACGACATTCAAATCCTCATAAAAATAACGATTCAAATTTCCTCACTTCGAGGAAAGGAAACTCAGAGCATTTGCCAGTAAACGAAACGTCAAAATTAAGAAAAATTTCGTCATTTTTGAGCAGTCATTTTTTAGAGTGCAATAAACTTGTTACAAAAGAAATATGCATTGCTTGCACATAAATGCCCCTTCTTTGCACAGGAAAAAAAATTCAATCCAGTATACGTATAATTTAATCTGCCATAAGGTAATAAGCTTATGTTATTGTACCCGTTTATTAGAATGTATTACATCCCGTTACTTATTAACTTAAAAATTCCAAAATACGTTAGATAATACACACTCTCAGAAAACAAATATCGTTCCTCTATATGAATTTATTCTCATCGTAATTTCCCTCATACATACTAGTTAAGAAAATTGAGAACTAAATGCCTATTATACATATCTGTGACTTCTTCCAAACAACCAACCCAAAATAAAACAAATAACATTTCTTAAAATTTTGATTCTTTTTTGAACATTTGCGACTTATATGAAGTGATGAGAAAATGGAGATTTTCAAAAGGGTCAGTCAAGTTCATACAATTTGAACTTAATTTTTTTTAACCCGTGTGAAGAACGGATAGATAGTATTGAATTTGTTAGCCAGATAATATTGATACTTATCTCTTATTTTCAGTGAATTAATCACAATTATTTGAAATTCTTATTTAATGGAATATATTATGTAGATATTCTGATGCATCGAACAAAACAATGCATGGTTATTAAACATAATTAAATTGAATAAGTTTTATCCTAGTAAAAGCAGTAGAAGAGACAAACTTGTCATCCGTGAAATTATTTGAGCAGATTGTACTCGTCTGTTAGAATCCACAAAAGTAAGCGGACCACAAAATACGGAATCGATATGAACAAATTTAACTAAGGATATGAACGAAATAATAAATATTTCTATCTGTTTTTTAAAAATAAGGGCGAATAAACAATATTATGTATTAGTGAATCTTTTTATTGTTTTAAAGTTCAAATCTAGTTTTGTTAATTTTAAATATTCTGATTTTTTTTAATCTATTTTTTTTGTACTTATTAGTTTTTAATCTTTCATTTCATTTATGTTTTAAGTTTAAAACGGATTTTAGTACTTTGTCATTATTAGTTTAAACAAAAGTATATGTATTTTATATGGAAAAATAAATAAAACGAATTAGTTTTCAAATTTCAAACTTCTGATTAAAAATTATAATATAAATAATAATTAAAGAAATGTGCTCCATTAGTTAAATGTCATTTGATGACCCAAATTTAGGTATTGTTACTGATTGGTTTTTAAATCGTATTTAGTTTGGAAATAAGTGCTCAACTACAACCCCAACTTTAGAAAACGACACGCACAAGTTTAAATGCATAATATAACTGCTTTTAAAGAATAACCAAATTGTTACATGCAGTTTTGGGGCTATATAACGTTATCGATAATTCCACACGCACATAAAATGAAAAAAGCAATTTTCCATGTGCCTATCCCCGAAAACAAAAGAGTGCAATCGAGATTTTGCATTTGCGATGCTTCAGCGGCTGTTGTCTTTTACTATTTCGAATATGCCGACAAATATTCCACGAATTCATATCCCGAAAGAGATTTTCCACATCTGAAGGGTCTCGTTGCAAAACTCAATCTCCAATGTATACCTAAGATATAAGGACCGGCCCGTTTATTGGCGACATCTTCCAGTTAAAGTTACAAATGTCAAAAGTCGCCAATGTACGGACCGGACCCTGTATATTAGTTACACTTTTGGTAATGTTTTACACTTGAAATATATTTTTTCTAATTCCACTCGATATCTACTTTGCTTTTAATTCAGCTACTTCCGACCTCACCAGGGTTATTTCGACTCCGAAGTTAAACTAGCCTAAATCGTGACGCAAATTTTGATAAATAAAGACATGCAATAATTTAAAATCGAATTTAAAATTCTATTGATGAAAAATACAATATTACCCAAAGTTGAACTTATTTCTATTTAAAAATTCTACTTGGTATAAGTGAACTTTTCAAAAACTAGTTGGTGCCGACTACAAATGTTTCAAGGAAAAACATAAATTTTTAAACGGGAGGGGGAGGGGTAAATGTCAAAAAACTTCAATCTTTAGTTTTATCAGTTCAGGTTCTTTTTTGTTTAATTTTCATTAATCCTTTTTCAATAGTTGAACTTTTTTCATGGAAAAACAAAATTTTAAAAGGAAATTGCGGAAAAAAAACTTATTAATTACCTCTTTTAATTTACCCAGTCACATTGAATTTTGTGGCTCATAGACTTTCTTCTTCTTAAATAAACAACACTAAATAAAACCACAAAATGAAGGTCTTAAGAAAAACTCTTAATGCTAAAATAAAAATGTAATTACCGTAAATCAATACATGTTTCAAACTGTGACCTAATTTAACACCCAAAAAGTAATTATACACCTATTCACTGGGGTAGATGAGCGATAAAAAAACTAGCCAAGCTAATGATTTTCGCCAAGCATAGCGCCAACGAACGCAGAACAATGTCGCTGAAACTCGCCGAGTGGAGTTGAGAGGAGCAGCAGCAAGCTATTGACTGAGAGTGTCCTCTGTCCTATCGTCTGCGTTTCGGATGAGGCGTCTTCCTACAACCTCCCTTTTAAACAGAAAGAGCAACCAGAAATGTTCTTTTTTATATATTTTATTTTTGCATCACCCCTTCTATCGAATTTTCGGCTCCCAGATCAATGCTTTTGAATGACTCCCCCCCTCCACCACACCCGCCCTTTTCGAACGTTCGAATGAGGCCAGCAGACGATCGTGGGGCTTATCTGGGGGAGGGGGGGGGGGGGGTCTGGGGGGAACACCCAGCCAGTGCCCCACAGACGCAATCGCTTTTAAAATAGGGATGTGGGGGGGGGGGGGATTTTGTTATATTTATGTAACAGCTGAACACATACCGCATTGTATTTTATTCGGAAGGTAAATTTAAAAAAATTAAGTAATCTTAGTCGGAGTTGTATTTTTAATTCGTTATTTAATTGTATTTGCATTGGTAATATTCATGAATTATTTCTATATCGATAATTTAAAGCTTAAAAAACGTTGCACACAAAAAACATGTGAAGAATCGGGAAGAATAAAATTAAATTAGGTGGATAAAAAATATTTTGAATAGGATAAATTGGAAATTTTTTAAACATATCTTTTTTGAAATATTTGGTACCTTTTTTTATTTAGATTGTTATTAAAATTTTGTTTATGGCGTTATAAAATAACAGTACAAATTTAAAAGAAATTCGATTATTTAAATTATTCAATTTAATTCAAAAATAAAAAATTCTATGCATCAATTATTCAAATTCAATTGTTCAATTTATAATTCAAAAATAAAAATCTATGCATCAGTACAGAAAAAAAAATTGTATATCCCCAAACACCAAACTTTCAGTACTCCTCAAACCAACCCGTTCTTTCCATCAAAACAACAAATAACGCACACCGGTTGATTATTTCTTTAACATCTCCATCCCCTAACTCGGGAATGCATTGCAATGGGCGAAGAGCGCATTTGCACTGTAATCATAGATCCCTCGATTATTTGACGCAATGGTAGGAGATAAAGGGGGTTTTAGAGGGAGAAGCCGTACCTTGAATTATGTGGTACTCGGAAACTAGAACTTTGGGGAAAGATTCAAGCAGTTAAATGAAAGGGTGATGATTAAACTGCCCGGAAACTATTTAGTTTTTTAAGGATCCTATGAAATATATCGGGGTTTTGTTTATGTATTGAACTTTAGGTTAACAATTTTTTAGTTTCTTTAACTAATGACTTTAATTATATAAGGGAATGTCCTTACGAAATATAGTAATAGGTAAATTTTGTTGTAGAAGAATTCAGTTTAACTTTTTGGAAAATAAAAACTATTTTAAATTGTTTCATAAATAACTACTTTATAGGTTTTTATAAAACCTTTACGAAAATTATATTTAAAAAATGAGTTTCGTGCTTATGAAAATGTAAGCTATTAGTGATATATATTTTTTATAACAATATAGTGATGTTTTTATTTTTCTCCATAAATAACTATATAACATTTCCTAAATACCATTGTAAAATTATCAATCTTAAAATACATCGAACATTGAGCCAATTATAGAATGTATGCGAGTTTTAATTTCAATACACTAGCATTACAAATTTCTTACTAAAATTCCATAACAAAACTCGAAAACATGTTTTTTTTTGTTAAGGGAAGATCAAAAAAATATCTTAAAAAATAACGAAATTATTTTTAATTAATTTGAAAAAAAAATTGTATTTATATCTGCAGTAAAACGTGAGATATTTAATATCTTGTGTCATGACATTTGCGTCGCCCAACTGCGTTTCCAAACTTCAAAGCAGTTTTTCTCCTTGATCATGTTTTCCATGATTTTTTTTACTTTAAATTGATATAACTCAAAATCTACTGCCCATAGAGTAAATATTTTCCACACATATTTTTCAAACATATATCTTTAATTTGTCTTCTGGAATTGTTGTTATTGGTTTTATTTTTTTATATTTGTATTTTTTTCCTTGGCATATTATGAGTTTTATGTATACTTCAAACTAAATATTTTTTTAAAAAAATCTTTTTAATTTAGTAAAAAAAACGAAGACAATTTATAAAATGAACTCAAAGAAAGAGTGTAAATCAAAAATAAAGTGTTTCAAATAATAAAATTTCCAGTTATATCAAATTTCACAAACATTAAATTTTCATGTTTTTTGATTTTTTAAATGTTATTATTTTTTTTAAACAAAACATTTTTTTTCAATTACAAATTATGTTATATACCTCTACAAAAAATTTAGTACAATTTCTTTAAAGATTTTAGAATTTTGTGTCCCGGACCACCTTAAAAAAACGCATTTCACGTCAGTAAATCCCCATCAAAATGTTCGCCCAGCATTTGAAATTATGAACTGGCTCGAAATCTATAAAAGGTTCTGAAAAAGATTATTCAAAAGCGAAGGGAATCTCGAAAAGGTTAGATGAATAATTCATTGTCCTTTACTGAAGGCCCCCTAATCCTTCTTTACACGAGTAGCATGACTGTGAGGAATTGCTAAGGCTTAGATGGGTGGTGTAAATTTCGCTTTTCTGACTTTCATTTGTAAAACCATGTAAGTTTGTAACTTTAGCTGACACCTAGAACTGCTTCTACAAAAGAAATTATAAATGTTAGGGAAAAAATCGCCAAATATAATTGTTAGTTCTAATTATTAGTTGTGAGATTTGCATATTTTCATTAATATTCGATACTTGCTTTCGTAAAATAATTTTTATCGTTTTTTAAATTAATTTACAATTAGAAGAAACAAAATTCAATAAAATTGCTTCTACTAAAAATACAAATGAAACGTATTATAACATCGCCCTCTATGTATTTTTTTTTGAACAAACATTCTATAATTTGGATTTTGACGTATTAATACGATTAAACATTAATAAATGCTGAAAATATAAATATGATCAGATAATTTATGTAAAAAATAGAACTCTCTCGGCTACTTTCTTTGTGCGCATACGATGAGCCATCAAAAGTATATTCATATTTTGTCATTTATTGGTGATATAACTATGACGTCAGTCCAAACTGATTTCCCAAAGTTTTCATTGTAAAAAACTGTCAAACGCACGAAAATTTTTAAAGTAACAATGGAAATAGTGAATAAAAATAGAATTTTCTTGTTATTTAAATGTACATTAATATTTTTAGTTCTTTAAATTTCAAATATAATTCTAATTCCAGTATTTTTTCCTGAACTTTGGATCGCACCTAGAATGTTTTTTTTCTTCCCCAATTTGGTGTATCACACTTTCCTATTATTTATAGTCTGGGCTGTGAAAGCGGATGACGGACATGATGACAAATCATCTATAAAAGCTTTCACTTTTAAAGTTTTAAACGTATAGAGACAGCTGAAACGTATTTGTCTTGCCTTGTAACATTAGACAGCGTTTTTATTTTGTTACTAGGAAACACCTTTTTAACTTTACAAAAGGTATAGCAGAAGTTTCGACTTTCATTTAAGCTTGAAACAGCAGTAAATAGCTTGGGACAAGTAATGTTATAAGTTTTTTTCTAAGAGAAGTGTCTTGCAAAAGGAAAAACAAACCTCATGATAAGAAATAGCTTGAATGAAATATTAATCAAAACAATCTGATGCTTCGAACCCCATACTTTTGTTCAAATTTAGGACAAGACACTTAGAAAAAAGCCAAATGCCTCGGGTAAAATATTAAAATTAATCCAAGTTTATTTTAATACTTTAATAGACATGTGACTAATAGACAAACTCTGGCCTAGAGATGGAAACGAATTGTCGATATGTTAGCAGAGATACCCAAAAACTAAACATCTTTATAAGCTCTACTTTTCCTATTACTGGGGCATGTAACACATGTATGGCTCTAGTAATGTTTTCAAGATGGGGTATTTGATATTAGGTTATACACATTATGAATTGTATTAATATGCAGTAATTACTCATTTAACCCTAGACCAGATAATATAGCTATTTACTTGTTATGTAATAAAATTCAACTAGAATTAAATCCTAATACTTTTTCCTTTACGTGAGAATAAGAGGAGCAAAGGGACTTATTTTTTTTATGGAATTATGAATGGAATTGTTTTTTTTTCTAAACTCGTACTATCTATTCATTCCTACAACTTATAATTAAGAAATCGTTAGTAAAATTCTACAAACATAAATTATTCTTCATAACACTCATTTTGGTCAATAAAATAAATTTTTAAAATATAATCAACCAACACAAAATACTTAATGTATTTTACTTAATAAGATCATTCTTACTTATAAGAACAATGCTAAATAATTATAAATAAAAACACATAAAAAAATATGAAATAAATACATAAGCAAAATATATCTTTGTTTTCCGCGCATAAAAGATTATCACAATAATTACTAAAAACTCTTCATTATAAGTATCTAGCAAATAGTAAGTTAATTAATACAAAGAATTTCTTTAAAAAAATTAATTTACGTTTCATTATGTTTCTCAAATATTTTGCGATACTTCTTCCTCATTAATGGACTTTTCGATAGAAAAAAAACTCAAAATTTAATTAATTTTCTCGAATACCAACATTTATTAATACTTCATTTTGAAGAAGCTTTGCACTGTTTCTATCACTCCTCTTCATGGAGAGAAAGTTATTAATATATTAATAAACGTCCCGATTTTGGTGAAACGAACTGTCTGAATAGTTGAACGTTTCCAGTAATGACTTTTTCGATTGACCACCAGCATCATTTTTCAATACTGAAAAATGAATTGAAGAGATTGTGACTTAAAAAAACTTTCTTTAAAATGAAAATATTTTGGATGGGGCTTTTAAAATAATCATTTGGTTGAGAGCGGGATGAATTTCCTATTAGTATAGAAGATGTATCATTAATCATGATCAGTTTTCTCTTTTTCATATTTAATGTTTAGGTTATTTGAATCAAGGGGTAAATGGATTTTTAGTTGGTATAACAGGAATTTTAATTTAAAATAAACAGTTCGAAAAGCATCTGTGGAATTTTATCCGAGTTTTTTTAATGTTGGAGTTAGTAAGAATTTAAGTAGTTTGCAGAGTTATTGCACTCAAATTTAAATAGTTATTAGTGAAAATAGCGTTAGTAAGATTCACTTTGCTCTAAACTAAAATATGTTTCACCATCATGATAAAATAACTAAATTATTCTACATTAAGTTTTTCGAAACTATTGTTAAAAGCCTGTCTTTAATGATAACATTTATAAATACATGCAAATGAAAAACTCGATTATAAATACATACGAATGAAAACTGGATTATAAATTCTTGACCAAATTTTTACAAAATTTCAAATTTAGTGTTTTTAGTTTTGTCTTTCATTTATACCAAATTAAACCTCTTAATGACACAATTATTATTTTTTCTTTATCAAATTTATATTACAACAGTTTTTCTATTTTATTTTATATTCGATGAATATTTTATAAATAATTAATCGTGCAATGCAAAACCATTGGCGATTATGTAAACCACAAAAAGACTATAAAATCTTTTAATGAACTAAACTCTTGTTATCAATATCTAAGAATACTATAGATGTCTTATTTTGGAAAAGGCTAAAGCTATATTTTTATTTCAGTCAGCAGACCTTGGTCTACTTAATAGCTTCCGTGTTGTCAGAATTGGGTTATCAGCGAACTTTATTAAGAACCGTCAGAAGAGAAAGTGCAATAATAATGTAGGGCGAGCTATTTGTGGAAACTAAACACTATGTAAAATTTTCACACAGAAAAATGAAGTTCTCTACTATAATTGTATTATTTTTGAAAACTTTTGGGAGTTTGTCTTCTATTTAACCCTTTCATCCCCATGAGAATCTGGCATCATCATTTTAGAATTTTTTTGTGGTCGTCTATAGCCATTTACGATATCAAAAAGCACATCATTCGATTCTTCAAACTTTTTCCAGAAAATATTTTTTATTAATCCCAATAGATATCAGCCCTATTATTATTTTTTCAATTATAATCAGAAACATGATGCCAAATGGCATCACTGGGACTGAAAGGGTTAAATTTGAATTTATGATCTTAAAAATGAAGTTGTTCCTCAAGTTTTTACTTGAGGTATAAATCAATGTATTTAGTCGCAATATTTATAGTTTGAACAATATACATAAAATGCAAAAAGTTTAATGCTTCACAATGTCAATTTCTAATTGAACTTATAAAGTAGGTACTGCTTTTATGTTGTGTATAAAATATTTTTCCTCAAAAAATAAAATAGTATACGCTAAATTTTATGTAATAAAGTCATTAACTATCTAAGCGCAACTAGCGTATGCGTACAGGAGGAGATTCATGAATAAAATAACATTAATAGTTTATTATTCAGAAGTTTCATGTTTCGATGGGGACACAAGAGGCCCACCTTTTACAGAATGGTACGCAACTTAGATTGAAAACAAAAAAAAAAGCTGAAAGATGCGAAATGGTGAAACATGATATCCAGAAAAGGATGCAGCAACGGGGCAGAATAGAATGCGTTAATGGGAAAGGGGGTCAAAAAGAAACAAATTTTTCTTTTGCTATGAAGCTTTTCCAAATTAGTGAGAATTCTGCCACGTTAAATGAACTAACTTACTCTAATGTGGATTGTGATAATATGATAGCCTTCGTAAAAGTGAGGTTACAAAATGTGAGAAGGTTTAACCAAAATTGAAGCTACACTCTTAAAATGAACGAGCGATTTTAACTCAGTCTGAGTTAATTTTTCACTCCTCCAGTGTCGAAAATGCACTTCTCCTACTGAAGTGGATCCTTTGTGTGTTAAACCTCCGACTGGATCACTCCAAACGAGTGATTTTAACTCAGTCTGAGTTAATTCACTTCTTTCCAGTGTCGAAAATGCACTTCTCCTACTGGAGTGGATTTCAATCTTTTGTTTTAAGAGTGTATGAGGAATCGAAACGATGCGATGATTAAATTTCCAAGAATGTTAAGCTGCTGAAGATTTCTGATATAATTGTTTGCTAATATGAGCTTAATGTTCCAATGTTCCTTAAGTGTGATTTCAAATGCTATCTTCATTTGTCCCATGTATGATAGGCCGCATTGGGTATGGGATGTTGTAAATGCCCCCAAAAAATACAAATTGGTAAGATTCGTCAAGTGATTTTTAGAATTATTTGAGGTGATAATTACAACGATCCACGCTCTTGGGTACGGAGCCTTGGTGGACATAAAAACTTGGTGTTTTGTAGTTTAGATATTCGTGCTTATTTCCCATCGTCAAAACAAGCTATATTTAATTGATAAATTACATTTTTGCTGTCTGTTTCATTCAACTATTTTACAACATAAAGAAGACAATCAAAATTTCGAGAAAATGCTCAAAATCTGCCAAGTTTTGAGTGACATAATTATAATATGTATGACCTAAACTTTATAATTCTGATTTACATAATAAAACTGATAGTATTCTATGTTATTCGTAGGTATTTTCAAATTCGTCGAATCACATGACAACAAATACAATCAATACAAATTTTGAATAATATATCCTTATACAAAAGCATAATAAAAACTAAGGGGCTGGGCTGGGGAGCCCTGTCGGTTAGGCACTCGCCTAGCATGCGAAATGTAACAGATTCGTGTCCGGGCATCGCCAAAATAACTGCCGAAATATAAACGGCCCTAGCTGGAGGTGGTGTTGATAATACCCCGTGTAGATGGAGTGCACGTTTAATATGCTTCATAGACCTAACGCTGCGTACTATGTCGCCTTTAACGGTTGGGTGCCTATTCAGGTGTCGGCCCGTTACTTGACTATGGTTCTAAAATACGACGCCCGTCACCAATAGCCAGCGTATATTTCTAGTGCGACGATAATTCAAACTAAACAAACCTAAACTAAATTAAAGTAGTTTTAACAATGTTTATTAAAAAAACCATTCTCTGATGGTACGATAACGAATTTTAATTGTCAACTACGTATCCTCAAACCTTGAATCATCAATGATACTCTCCGTTTTAATAGACGTTGTCATTGTTAAATCCCTCTAACCCATCGTGAGTGAAAATTATTGGCCCATTGTTATTTCCTTCGTACGTTTTGAAACGTACGCTTGTTGTATAAAGTGGTGCCGGAAAAAAGGCTTTATAGATAACTGCAGTCAAGGCTGAAGAGTGAATATCAGAGGGAAAGGGCTGAAGGCCATGCAGGAAACAATCTCGGCTGCTCAATTCGGTAGCAATGGCAATTGTTTTTTTAAGTGAAATTTGCACAAATTGAGCGCTAAGCATATAAATGGTATACAGTGATGGCCAAAAGTATGGACACTTTTTGAAAGTTTCATGTGTTTCAACTGTTACCTGTGTTCTTGCATCTATTAAATTTCTCTTAAAACAAACATTTAAATATCAAGTTGAAAGTAATTCATTGCAGAATTTCATTGAAAAAACAGAATTAAAGTATCTATTACGAATAAAGTTATGCTCATTTTAGTTGAACAAACAAGCACAATCAATGGATTCTCTTATGCTGAAACTGCAATATAAGTTGGTGGTTCAATGATGTTCAAAACTAAGACAGATCATACTATTAGTTGCATAACTTATTCGTAATACAGATATTGTAATACTGTATTTATTTTTAATTCTGCATTAAATTACTTTGATGATGATGTTGTGTCCATGGATATCTATAATAATAAAAGAAAGAGTCTGTCTGTGGATCGCAAAAAACCTACTTAGACTGCTCTAAAAAATTCGAAATTTTTAATATAGGTTCCTTTTAATACCTACGTGTGCACCTGAGGCTCAGTTTTTTCATATTTGATTGTGATTTTTAATTAATATAATTAGTTTTAAAAAAACGTCATCCACGTGGGATTGCGGGACCATAACAGGGCTTGAAAATACATGGACCGGGCCGAAACGGGGGCTTGAAGCCATCCTCTATTAGTTTGATTGATTGAGTTTGGTTGAGATATGCGCTCGCCCTAAGGCTGCTTCATCCTCTATTAGTGTTTGCTTTTTTAAGTGTGCATGCGCCAACACGAATTTTGTTTTGATTTTGAGTGTATTTTCACAAATAAGCATGCCTCTAAAATTAAGCAATACGAAGTTAACGGGTTCCCAGTAAGGCGGTACCATACTGCTAGTAGATTATATGGGACCAAAGGTCTCATAGACTGCTTCAGCTATCTGCAGACAGTGGTCCTCATAAAGATTAAATTACTTTTAATTTGATATGCAATGGTTTAATTTGATATACAATTAATATATCCTGTAATCACACAAAGTTGAAAAATATAATATTTAAAAAAGTGTCCACAATTTTGGCCACCACTGTAGGTTACAATGTATTTGGATAGCCAAGTAACCATTTAGGTTTTCATTAAAAAATGCCGTTTTTTTTTCATAGTGTAGGGTAGACTGACCAGTGAGTTAACAGGCCCCAGTGAATGAACATTTGGTGAATACAATTTAAAAAATAAGGATTAAAAATCATTCCACTAGATGGATTGGCAACTCTGACTTCCTCCCATGTAGTAGGAAGCTATCTGACATATAGTTGGTTATCCTGTTCATTATCTCCTGGTGTTTATTCACTGGTGAACGCAGCTCCTTAAACGTTCATTCTCTGGTTAGTCTACCCTAGTATTGAATTAAATATAAGTATAAAAGATTAATAACCAATGATTAGAAAATGTAAGGGCTCTTGTAAATTGTGAGGGGATTAAGGATTTACATGGTTTGTAATGAATTGTTTATTTTATCAATTTTATTTGGTTCCAAAAATATATTGTATATCCTAAATAAAAAATGAGTAAGTTTTGCGATTAAAATGCAAATATTTCCTTTTTTAATTTCCTGGACCTTAATTTTTCTTTATCGGGTAGTATTTTTGGCTGCTGATGCAAAATGCTTGATGAATTTTTAAATGAACGGTCCATTGGGGGGTTGGGGGGGGGGGTAAGTTTGTAATTTTAGTCAATAAGCCTTATTTTCCTAGAAATATTTGTAAAATATTTACATACTTTGAGCTCAAATTATATAAAAGTATATAATAAATATAATGTAAATGCTTTAGGTAAAATTAATGAACCATTTTGTGTATAAAAATGTTCGCCTTATTGAACATGTAAGAGTTTATTCATTAAATTAATGCATATAAATCTTCATTTAATTTCACAATTGAACAGTTTTAAACAACATTCAATTAGTTCCACGTATCAATAGTTTTATAAAAATATATCTAAATCAATTCATAAGAAAAAAAATTCTGATGAATTTCTGTTTCTTTATAAAATAAAGTTGGTAGTTAAAAAAACATTTCGAATTGTTTTCCCAACTTATCTGCAATTTCCACCAACACGAAAAAAAAATTCACAACAGATTAAATTCAATAAACTCATTTTTTCTGAAACCCTTCGATTTTCCGATTAAGGCTAACAAAATACCACCATAAAAAAATACTTCAATTCGGACTTCTATGGAAAAAGCAGCGGAGTGCTTTGCATCATCAAGCATCTAAAAACAATGAAAAAACAACACTGCAGCGCTCTTTCTATGGATCAATGATTACCATTCCAAAGTAAACACAATCAAAAGCATCTGCTTAAAATCATTTGCTTCGTCGCACAGAATATTAAACGCGAAACACCAGCGTCGAATCTATATTCTCTGGTACCATCCGAAACGTATATATTGACTGAAACCGAAGGAAAACAATTTTGCCGGTATCGCAACAACGACAACGTGATACTGTCTCAGCCAGTAAATCTAGTGTCTCTTGGGGAAAACTAAAAGCCCGAGTTTCTTGTGTTATTTTCGAGATTCGTATAAAGCAAGGAAAAACTATGGGGAATTATTAATGCGTAGACAATTATGTCAACGTTATATAGATTAATATTTGCTGTTCGTTTATCAAATTTCATGAAAACTGTTGTTTGAAAAGGGGTAATTTTTTGTTGACTGTTTTGGATGGAGAGAAAACATATTATAGTTATTTTGTTTGTTGAATTTTGGTTTAAGGATAACCTAATAAGTTTTAAAACTGAGTTATGTTTATTGTTAGGAACTGCAAATAAATATACATTAAAATAAGTAGAATTATAAAATATTATGCCGTGACCTTTAACATTTCATGCGATGAAATGTTTTAAAACTGGATTCTTAAATTTTAATGACACAAGTTCGAGACACAAATAAAGTGTTTTAACTTTTTCAGTGCCAATGACAATTGGTATCATTTTAGAAAACTATTTTCTGGTCGTCTATAGCCATTTATGATATCAAAAAGCACATCATTCGATTGTTCAAACTTTTTCAATTCGAAAATATTTTTTATTAATCCCAATAGATATCAGCCCTATAATTTTTTCAAAACTATGATGATCAGAAACATAATGATGCCAAATGGCATCACTGGAACTGAAAGGGTTAAACTTAAACGTTTTTATTTTCTTTATCGATGTTCTAAAAATTCAATATGCGTGTTTAGTATCATCAATAAACTTAATTGCATAAAATGTATATAATGTTTTAAGTTCAATAAACGAGACATTTACATTCACACATACGATATAAATATATAATTAAAATGGAACATATTATCACTAATGAAAATCGCAATTGTCACTTTACGTTTTTGCCGTGGTAAGAATATTTAAATTCTTAAGTGTCTTATGATAATGTTTCTCAGTAAGTACATAAATGCATTTAAGTGAACTTAAAATTCTAGTTTATTTCATCCCAAGGATAAATGTGCCATTAAAAGTTTTCCTAAAGAATTTTTATACTGCTATTAACTTTACACTCCGACTCTTATTCATTGAGAACCTAACCATTTATTGCGAAAAAACTTATTGCGCAAACGCGACCACCATGCATGCGTCATTAAATAATAGCCTTTTCATGTGGCTATGCCAGCTACCATGTCACAGCATGCTTGAAACTTAATCAGGGAATAATTGAACAGAAATCAAGCGGTTCTGTGTAGAAGCATGCTTCATCGTGAATATGCGTGGACCTTGAGCATTCAAATTAAGGCTTTTTGCATTTATAAGACATTGGTAAAGTTAAATTTTCTTTCGCGATAACAAACATAGTCCTACGACTATCATTCTTTTTTTTATTAATAAGTTGAAAGCAGTTCTGGTTGCATGATTTCTAATTTTAATTGGCTAAATTAGTGCGTTGAGTCAAAAGGATTTTTGTTTTTTTAAGTATTAACATAAAATAGAAACTATCTTAATCTCTTTTTAATACGAAGTTGAACAGTGAATTACTGTTCTATTAAGTTCTGTTCCTTTATTTATGTAATTTTTCACAGCTGAACTACAATACATTAATATGTATCACTTTAGAGAAATTTTTGAACATTTCTAAAATCATATTTGTTTTCTAATTACCTTCCTTTTTGTAAATAGTTATTTGCATAATTTGTTGTTAGAATTTTGCAAACAAAGCTGTTAAACTTCGCTCAAATTACAACGGAGATGAAAATTAATAACTTAAACGTTTACCTTCTAAAGCGGCCCAGACGGCCGTACTAGTAAGGATTTGATAATGCTAATCCTATAACAAGTTACGCGGCAACAAAGTGCTTACGTAGCGAAAGTGTTAACTTACCTTTATTAAAATGGAGATTTAGGCAAGAGTGATTAGATCAATGTTCGTAGGAAAATGTAGAAAAGACTTACCTACAAAAGAAAAGTAATAATTATAAAAATGCACGAATATAAAATATAAATCTACACAATTACTATATTTAATTGTGACACATTATATCTTATCGTTTGAAATAAAAGTTATTAGGATATAATACAATACTAAATTTCTTTCAGATAGTAGCTTATAAGTAAAGATTTGTTAATATTTTGTAAGAACCAAAAAATTATGGAAAAAAGAACAATAAATTTATAATAATTTTAATTTAATGAAAAATTAATTTAAAAATCAATCGTTACATATAGTACAGTCAAGAAACTATGGTAAAATTGTGTTTTTAATAAGAAATATATTTATAGTAAGCATTTAAAAGTATAATCCTGCTTTTTTTTATAAATTACACGTAACGACAAATTATTTTATGAGGCAGCATTTACCTTAGAAAAATATATTTCTTAATATTTATATTTCCTTAACAGAAAGTTTTCAAACAGACATTTTTTCAATTTTTTTTTAATTCTAAGAATATATTAAGTTTGACTGATTCATAGTGAGAGCAATGTTAAATTAAATCATTCATTCCCAAAAATGATTTACAATATTTTTATAAATTGATACGAAAAATTTACACACAAATCTTAATGCCGTCAAAAATATTTATTATAAGCAAATACATTTAGTCCTAAGAACCAAAATTTTGCAATATGTTTTCACATAGATATCTTATTTAAAGTGAATCAAAGCTTGTAATATAATTATGAAAGAAAAGATTACAAGAAGGAAAATTATAAATTTTCGGGAATTCAGTCTAAAGCATAAAACAAATATTTTCGGCGTCAAAATCTTCATTATCCCTCTTTTAATGATAAATTTAATCATGTTTCCGGATTAACTCATCTTTTCTGTCATCTCAAACTGTTGAAAAGGGCTATTATTATAAAACAAACGAGACAAAATCCTTTCTTGGAAATATTTCGAAATTTTGACTTTTCAATTTACATAAGTTTGTAAAAATTTATTTTTTCCAATGTCTTTTCCAAAGGTAGGAAATAAGTGTAAAATATTCTAGACAGTAATATACAATTATATATAATATGTTTGTAAATTAATACCGAAAATATGCCTTCGCTGATGAATATTAATGCTATTAAAATTTTCTATTCTTAGTACATCTATTTAACCTAAATATTGGAAATTGTGCAAGATATTTTCACACAGAGAGGTCAAACTTAAGCATGACACATAATTGTGAAACTAAACGAAGATTAATATCAGATTTGGAGAATTTGTCGAAAACACGGCTTGGATATATTTTAAAGCACACTAATGTCGCTTAACCTTCTCTTTTAACATCCCCTCCAGATTAACCCTTCGTTTCTGTCATCTCAACCTGTTAAAAATCCCGCATTATACAGCAAGTGCATCAGAGTGCTGTGTTAGTTATAACCTTGTGTATTATAACTTAATACCAGACATGTTTACGCTTACAAATCTTAGATTTTCTGCTATTAGTAAATAAATTAAGCCCTAATACCAAATTGCACAAGATATTTTCACGCTAAGGGGTCAAACCTATGATTGTGAAACAAAGATTATACGACTATTTATCTCAAAATATGTTGGAACTTATGTCTAAAACAAATCGCTAACAGATATTTAAGGCATCAAAATCTTCTCTAACCTTCTCTTAACATCGACTTTCAGCATCTCCCCCCAGATTAACCCCTTATTCCTGTCATCCATAGATGCTAAAAAAATCTCGCATTATACAACAAGTGCGGCGAAATCCTTTCTTATTTACAAGTAGATCAACTCGGTTTAAGTAAACTCCCGATCTCGTGGATTCAGCCGTTGGAATAACAGATTAAAAACAGATGGGTTTTACCACTTATGCCGATTGTAATAGGATTACTGAGAAAATACACTTGGTAGCGGAATATAGACGCCCAAAATAGTTTTTTAAATTTGTAAATCTCGGCTTTTGTTAAGATTTTTGTCGATTTCAAAATATGCTCATAGGAGTATTATACAAAGCTTTTTCTACGATGTCACAAACATATGTAGAAGCCCTATGACGCATGTGAAGTTTAATAAAAACTGTAAAAATAGATTTTTTACCAATGAGTAAATATTATCTTAATATTTTCTCATGCATGCTCGTGTTTTCTCTTAACCATGCACTGGAAAATTATTATTCATTATCACGTATTATATGCATCAACTCATTAATGAAGATTATCAAGAAAATTTGCCAAATGGAACTAAGCTTTCTTCTCAAGTTTACGAAAATAAACAAAACATAAGACAAATGAAGGCAATAGTACTAGACAATTTGAGTAGGACAAATTAAGTTACATGAAATACGAATTTTAAAAACTTAATGTGAACTTTTTTATTCTGTAATGAAGGTGTTAATGGTCTTTACAAATGGGTCATCTCAATAAATTTAGTTTTCAAAAATATAACTATTTTAAACATTAATTGCCACGCCTTATTTTAAATATGAATATTGGACTAAATTATGAAGTATAAAAAGTATATATGAAGTATAAAATTATGAAGTATGTAACAATATGACTTCATTCTCCAAAAAAAAATTAGGAATATCTGTTTATGGAGCTTTTAACGAAATTCTTTAGCAATGGGAGGTTTAAAATATTCCTATTGGTGTTTATTTACCACAAAACATTAAATGTAGCAATTAATAAATCTATCCCAGTAGTTTCCCTTGTTTTCCAATAAGAGTAGGGGTTAGTATAGTGTTACGTTGAAAGTTTTAGCAGCGTTCTTATGTGTTTTGAATAAAACTCTAATAAAGTTTTTAAGATTATGTTGTTGCTTTTTTAAATCATTCACAGCAGTCGGTGTCCCAACTATTTTTTCTTCGAAATTAAACAGGATGAATAAACCTTCTCAAGCGTCAAGTGGGTGTTAAATGTTTAATTAAACTACTGACGGATAAACTAGTTATTAATTATTACATTCTTTATCTAACTGGCCTACGTGAGAGGAATACATTAGTTATGATTAAAGATACGAATCTTTATATAGTTATAAATTTTTAAGATGAAAAACTATTTAGATACACCCCTAAAATATGAATATGTAAGTACTAAATATTTTTAGCCAATATGAATTTTTAAATACAGCACTCTCACTGAACGAATTCATGACCAAGTCCGTGGTTATGAATTTATAAATAATATCAAGCAAGTGAGTTTTTACGAGAAGGTCTTTAGCATATTTTGCGGAAGCATTTCTTAGTAATTCAGTAATCAATAAAAAAATTTATCAATATAAAGTGTTTTTTTTTACATTAAGCATTATGCAGGGTAAGTAGAGAAAATTATATAGCTATTCATACAGCTATAACTATTTAATGAATAAGAATGTATCGATAAAATTAACACGAAATGAAGACTTATCATCAAATTTCCATATGCACACGTCATAGATGTACTATGTGACTTCTCTTGGCCAAAGACTAAAAATAAGTGATTTGATCCACACACAATATACCAAGAGATAAATATTTAGTAGTTTGAACTTCAATAATACCTCTACAATAATTCTAAACAATTGCAATTCTAACGAAGAGTTCTATAGTAGGGTAGAGACTGAACCTGGCAACATCACCATGGACCAACACGGAGACAAACAATACAGGGTGGCATGTGGGGCCCGATGGTCGAGTGGTTTGGATCGCTGGCCATAACGCTAGCTGTCGGCGCGCTGTAATGGGTGCGGGTTCGATTACCGCCTTTGCCCTGAGTGTATTTTCTTTCTCAGTATCAAAATTATAAATTAACTAGCACTTTTGCCACTCTATTCGGGCTCCGTAGTGAGCCATGGCTGTCGATGGCAGCTCGGAACGAGTCGTTCCTCTACCCTACTATAGAACTCTTTGAATTCTAGTAATGAGTAAACAACCGGAAACCCTAAATAGAATAAAGGCATGACTCAAACTAATTTTTTATTTAATGCATCAACGATTAAGTAACGTTTACTTGCCTTGCATGACATTACACTATTTTACTCATTCTACTTAGTGTTTATTTTTTAACATGAAAAACTCTACAGTAAATCTTTATAACATTTAGAAACCGGGAGAACGTAGATCTACATCCTACAACGACATGTAATTCGAACAGTCATGGGCATATAAAATCAGAAATATTTCTGGAGAACAGTTATTTATTTATATCTTTACTTAAGACCAATATATGCATTTGTTTATGTTGCTAGATTATGTTTTGAATTATCGTCGCACCAGAGCTACACGAGGGCTATTGGTGACGGGCGTCGTATTTTAGAACCCCAGTCAAGTAACGAGCCGACACCTGAATTATGTCGCTAGGTAATATGCTATATGAATACCATTATCGAATCCTTAGTTCTTCACTCCTTAAGGCATCACTATCACAGCAAGTGTGTTAAACCAGATGATATTAGTCTCCATAAGCCCTCGTGTAGCTCTAGTGCGACGTTATTTTCAACCCAAAAGATATCCGTAGTTATTAAATGTCCAAGCTTTTAATCTGTTAGTTATAATCCAAACTGTATTCCGCATAACTTAAAAATAATGTAGCACAGTTCCCGATTAGATGCAAGACTAGACCCAAAATAGAGAACTACGAAAGACAGGAAACTAAAAGTTTTTATTCATTTTCAAAAACTGGTTTATAGAAACATTTTGGTCTTCTTTATTAACAAGATTTTAATCGAATTAGATCAATCGACTTTCACACAGGGCTTCGATTTGTTAATGCAAAAAAAAAACTTTTAAAATGGGGTAGTAACTCAAAATTCTTAATTGTCCTGCTAAGATGTTATGTTTGTGCATTTATACGGCTGCTGTTAGACGCAGAAAATATTTAACGAGAAAATAAGCAGGAAATATCCAGCATCCTTAGACGCACTGTTATGTGTGCTAAATGTATGTTTCAACTAATGCTAGTATTCATCACTTAAGTTCCCACTTGTGCTATCTAACAGTTGTAAAAGGATCGGATTCACTGTACGGTAACCCTTGGCTCGATTTTTTTTCGGATCTGGCGATAAATAATTTTTTGTGGTAACCGTCTGACTTCGACTGATGATTCGAATTCTTTGACTGCGCAACGATGACGTTTTGCGAACAGCCGGTGTTGAATGAACAAACATGTTTTTCGGCTCTCCCTCGTGTAGCCCTAATGCGAAGACAATTCAAACCTGTCCTATCATTTCGCTTGGGTTTTCGGCCGACTTTTGGCGCTATTTTGAAAAGTTATCGAAGGGTTACAGTTCAGTAAATTTCTACCGTTTTGCAAAGTTAGATAGCACATGTGGGAACTTAAGTGACGATTTATTGTTTAATGTGACGGGAAAACTCTGTGTACTGCATGTCTAATTTTTTATTGACTATCATAATGGCCTTAAAGACGGTACCAAAAAAATAATTAAATATATATAAATATGCATGTATACCTAACAGCTTCACGCGATAACTAATTAATTGACCATTCTCGTTTTTCCTTCTAACAACCTTGATCTAAATCTGTACATACAGCAATGCGTATGTTTCTCCAGAAATTAGCATATCGCCCCACGAGCGCAGTGATAAAAATGCCACTGATTACGGCGAAATTCTAATGCAAAATCAAAATGGCGACTTAAAAATAAACCACTTACCGAAATGAGACATCGTTGGGATTAAAAAACAAACGTGATAGGCATGGGAAGAGAGCTGCTAATTACTGAATTTCCACTCAAAGCGGACTTATTTCTTCTTACTTTAAGATACTATAAGGAATCTCTGAAAGTCTTAATTGAATTACGTAAAATTAGAAATTTATTTCTTCCATTATATTCCCTAAGATGTTTAATTCATTTATCAGAAGCAAGAGTAGATAGATACATTAGTAGGGTGTCATTTGTTGTCCACGTCAAGATTAAAAATTAGCTTTGTCGTAAAATATACTTATAATGGCCATGCAAAATGAAATAAAAATGATTAGATGTGTTTAAATATGGAAATTAGTGTTTTAGTGCCCTACATTGATAAAAATTCGCAGGAAGATTATTTTTTAATTGGGTTATTTATGAATCGTCCAAAAGATAAGTTTTTCCTTGAGATTTAAATTAACAAGAAATAAAAGAATTTTAATCGGAACAAAATTTTAACCACCACGTATTCTTACCCCAGTTGTTTTTTAGACGGTTATAAAATGAGAAAATGTCTTAATTTTATTTAGCCTAAATAATTGTAAATCTACTACTTATTAAAAATATTTACTAACGCTCATTCATATTTAATGAAAATTAATTTTAAAAAAAAACAAGATTTTTAAAAGCTAAATTTGTATAGGAAATCCGCTGTGTTAATATATAGTTCCTAAGATTCTTTCGTGCAATATATTCAATAAATTTCAATTTCGAAGGGGACATTTCACGCAAACCATTTTTAATTTACAACATGCCATTTAAATATCTAAAAAGTTACCGTAATATAAAAGACGAGCTCTTCTGGCATACTACTGCAAAATTGACGAACCTGGGTCAATTGATGAGAAAAGTTTTTTAAAAAATATTTTTTAAAAAACCTTCATCTTCAAAGCGAATCCGTAAGCTGGGTGATATAAACCATACGAGGAAAAACGACGCATCTGCCATTGATTTAACCATGCTAAAACGTCCCTTTTCCGAGGACAGTGCTATATCCCCCCCTCGAGCGTGATGTATGTGTATGTAGAAACTTTTTTTTAACCTTAGCAGTTGAAAGAAGGAATCTCATAGAACGTTAAAGGCGAAACGAAAAAAAAAGCATAAACTGCACTTTAATAAATGGAAAAGCAGGTGAAAGAAAAGGAAATGCATTAAGAGGGTTTTCTTAGGATTTAAGCGACACTTTAAATTCAATGGGTATAAGTCTGCGGCAAGGCTAGATTCGGTTGGTGCTTTATTTTTAATTTTACTCTTGCTAACACTCAAGCTGTGAGAAGCGTAGCTCCTCGTGGGTGTGACATAGTTTAGATAGAGAAATGACTATTTTATGTAGAGAAACATTCGCTTCGGTTTTTTTTAATCAAAAAGTACTATCTTTTCGTCTGAAGGAATTCCTTGGTGGATAAAAAATAACGCCTAACGGGTTTTGTTAGGTAAAAAATAGCATTGGTTTTTATTTTGTGTTTATTTGTTAAGTAACTATCTCGGACAATGGATGGAGTGGGATCGGAGAACAACTAGATGGGTGTTCAGAAATTTATCAGGGGACGTCCATAAATTACGTAATGTGTTTAGGGGGAGGGCTAGTCATATCACCAATTCCCACACAACAATCGTCAAAATCGTATCCCGTGATTATTGGACGCCCCCTCAATTCTTCGCATTCTTTGTATATAAGTGTTTGATTGGTTTTTGCTCAGTTAGGCATGCAGAAAAAAATTGGGGTTCTCTGTTTAAAAATGAACCACCGCGTATCAAATACAACTGCAAAGACTCCTCAATTACTAATTGTAGTACAAAGAATTACGAAGTTAAAGGGTACACATTGAAAAATACCTGGTTGCTTTAAAAGTTGAACGGTCAAGTCTTTAAATAATCACCCGAAAATTTTTAATGAATGATAAAGTTTATATTAAAAATTTCAGAGTTTAATATAATTGTAACTTAAACCATTTTTTATATTTGAAATGAAAAAAATATTAATATTAAAACTTCAACATTTAATTCAACGCATTAAAGGTTTACAATAATAAACTAGTTACAATTTTTACAAATTTTGTAACAAATTCAACAAGAGCTTACAGGAAAATAAATGAATGTTTTCTCTTCTATTTAAGTGTATTTTAATAATACGTTACTTAATGTTTTAGCTAAATAATATATTGTCAAATAATACTTAAGCTTTTACAAAATCAACATTAGTATAGCTGATGCCAGTAAATGACTAATCTCTGTTGATTTTAAAAGCTTTATTAAAAAATATATTTAACAATGTTAATCTAAATTCAAATGAATGCAAATAATATACTGATAAAACAAATCAAGCTAATTATTATAACAGGCTATTTTTTACAAGGACGCATTCTCAAACATCAGTAAACAACCAATACATCACATTTGACATTTGTGTTACTCCATTAAAAAAATCATATGTCACTGAATTATTTCGTACCTCACAGCTTACAAACCACCCCATTACGGAAAACAGACAAAATATGAGGCAACTTGGCATACCTTAACGCTTGCTTAACTCAATGTAATATTATTCATCAACCGGATGTCATGTTTTAAGACATCACAAATTTCCTTTTAAATATGGTATAAATATTAGGCATTCTTATCCTCTTACATCCTTCGGTATTCTCAATTGAATGTCTCGAAATACTACTTATATTTTTCTTACGATATCGTTTTATGCCAACTTACATGTAGATCTTTCTGTCGTTGTACATGTTTGTCATTTGACAGTTTTGCGAGAAAGTGCTGGATAATAAAAACGGGTTATTTTCCACACAAAAAAAATTCTAACTGTTAAATGGTCGGTTATAAAATTACAACGCAAATTGTCAATGGAATCTATCATTTGAGGTACAGATCTTAAGACTAAGAAGTTAAACTTTATTTTATTATTTAAAATGTTTTTACTTACAATGGAAATGAAGTGCTTTGTTAATAGTATTCTACAAAACTTGTATGTATGATGGAAAATCACTTTTAATATGCCCTTCAGCCTATAAGATATCGAAAACAAACCCTTTACGGCTTACTTAATTCGCCTTATTTATCCCAGTCTATCTAAATCATATGATATACGTTTCAAAATAAACCATAAAATAATATAGCTCACTTTCCAAACTAAAGAAACCCACGCAAAATATCCTAAATCAGCTCCTAAAAGCGTCCTGTCATCGGAAACTGTCGAAATATTGAGCAATTTAGCATACCCCAACACACACTTAATCCAATGTCACAATATCCGTCGATCCCAAAGACATGATATACGTCCTAAGAAACTAATAATTTTTCTTCGGTATGAGCATTTGGTGTCACTAAACCTGCTTTTTTTTCTCACTCCTGTCCGAAGTGTTAACTCTTAAAATAATCATCCTATCCTAACGTTGTCGTTTTTTTACCACGGTATGGTTGATAAAGCGATGTCAGTTTTTGCCGGAGGCCTTTTTTTCATCTTTCAAATGCTTATCTGGGAGGCAAAGAGGGTAGAGCAAAAGGGGGTTGGATGTTTCATTCAACAGACTTGGGAAGTTAAAGATCTAACAATCTTTTATTTTCACATGGTTATTGTAATTGACAAAAAACAAACCTGACTATAATGAAAACGTATTACTAGTTTAAAGTTGTTTTCTTTGACAGGTATTTACCCATGAAAATAAGAAATATTTTAAAAACCTTTTTAAATAGTTATTTGCACTACGTAAGTAAATTCCAACTACCAAGAAATAACAAGTTTTATATCTTAGTAAAATTATCTATTTCTTAACAATATATTAACCCTTTCAGTCCCAGTGATGCCAATTGGCATCGTCATGTTTCTGATCATAATTTAAAAATAATAGGGCTGACATTTATTGGGATTAATAAAAAAATATTTTCTAATAGAAAGAGTTTGAAGAATCGAATGATGTGCTTTTTGATAACATAAACGGCTAATAGAGATCTGAAAAAACTTCTAAAATGATTATGCCAAATTGTCATTGGGCCTGAAAGGGTTAATAGTTCGTATTGTGTGCTACTAAAGCCTTTACCTTAAAGTAGTCCTTCTGTTTTTTTATTAGTAAAATGAAAAACATTTATTCTTCATCCTTAGATTAAGCAACAATTCTTGAAAGACCATCGTAGTAACTGCTCACATAAAAGAACACCAATGTGGAGTTCTTCAAGAGACTGTCAGAAGCCAAGGAGATGGTATCAAAATGTCGAGATCTTGTGATATATCTGGGAACAAAGAGACGCACATGCCAAAAATCTCTCACCAATTCATTTAGGTATTGGGTATTTTCACAGCTAAGATGATAGGTAGGCTTCTTTTGAATACTAACTTAATGTTGAGTTGTATACATGTGAAAGGTTTCTCTCCCGAGTTTGTGTTTAACAGGCCTTTAAGTCTACGAATTATTATGTCACACTTTTCGATTGCTAGCTTTTGAAAATATTTTCTTTCCAATCATATAGGAGTACCAGAGACGTATTAAATCTTTTTTTTTACTCCAACTAAATGTCTAATACAGGGTTAGTCGAAATGAATCTGACAATAAGAAAACTATTTTTAGATGTTTATTGTAACCAAACTACAGCATCGTATGGATAGATAAGTCCTTTTCATTTTGACTAACCCTATACATTGCTAACAACATAAAATGTAAAATAATTCAAGGAATTTATTGAAAATATAACCGACTTATATTATTGACCACACTGTGAAAAAAAAATCTGTAACCATTACAAAAAATTGTTTGGTAAAAAAACTTTTCCTAGAAAATTTCTAGTAAATAATTACTAAAAATAGTGCTGTAAAAACACATAATATATTTTTGTTACCCCCATAAGTAATGTTTCTGTAACTATACATGAAAATTTTATTTATACTGCATTTTCCGTGCGATTGTAAAGAAAAAACAAAAGGTCTGCTCCCCAGTGTGGTATCAAACCCCGGTCTCCCGCGTGACCATCGGGGGTACTGAGTCGGGGGTACTACCGAGGAATAGCAGACTACCGAAACCCGTGATCGAACCAGGAATCTTTAGATATCCGATCGAACGCCCTCCCAACTGTACCATGTCGGCACAAAAAGTCAGGAAATGAGAACTGAAATTCATTACAATCAACTAAGTTATAAATTTAAAATAGCGATTGGTCTTGAATCACGATGAGGTCAGACTTTAGTTCGTGTAGCTCTAGTGCGACGATAATTCAAACCTAACCTAACCAAACTTTAGTGGCGATGGACGCGACATTTCATGTAGAAGAACATGATTGGCTGAAACAAATTGCAAATACTAGAAAAATTTTGTGACTGCAGAAATGAAGATTTCTGTTCAGATTTACAAAAACTTTTTTTGTAAAATTGGTTATTTCTGTAACATTACTAAAACATTTTCTGTATGTTTACAGAATTTTTTTCTCAGTGCATATAGATGCCATATGTTTATTATATGATTACGGAACATGTATGATAATTTTAATACTAAAATAAATCGGACTTTTATCGACAAATGAAATTGAGTACGCAATATATACGCGATAGTGTGCAATTCGTAAAACTGTCACATTATGTCAATATTATTACGTCACACTGAGCAGTTTTGACTGTTGAGTTTTCTTTTATCTATACAAATCAAAAGCTAACTCTTTTTGCGGACTCAAAGTGAAGCAATACAATGACTTATTTAAAGTATATTTCCAAGTAAACAGGCCTAAATACATGAGTAATTCTGTGAAATACTTTCCTGGAAAATTATCAATGTGTATTTTCATTCAATAAATAAACATGATTCACTAGTATGTGAATTTCGATACGAAATATGCCAGTTCATCAAACAATGAGGTTATAAGCTATCGATGCCATTGCAATGAATGTCAATATCTAAAGGGGGAAAAGTCAATTGCACACAACTTACTAATAATAAATATTTGATATAATAAATAAACAACACGCTTTAACAAATTTTCTTTCCGGAAAATTTTAAATTTCAAAAACAAATGTATAAATGTTTATAGTGAAGTATGTAAAGATGTTTAAGTAAAAATTAATAAGTTAGGCTTTTACTAACACATTCGGTAATATATTATTGTTTATTTAATTTTTTTATTTAACAAATATATTGTTTTTTATTTAATAACCATGTGCACAATCTTCTACACTTTTAACTAGTTTCTAAAACATGTCTTAGTGAAGACTGTTCATGTGATCAATTCGTACTTCTTGAACTATGAATATACATATGTTTAATATATACTTTTTTAATGCTACACAATATAAACCGTGAATCAAAAAATCATGTTCACACTGCCACTTTTTTTTATTTCAAAAAATAAATCTGTATATGAAACGAATGTTTCATAAATTTACTACTGGGAAAGTTTACTCCAAATATAAGTTATCCTACATTTATATATAAAAATGAACAGTGTGGATGGTTGTTTCTTACTCAGTTTCCCAAGTAATACTATAAAAAATTGTCATAAAACTATATCGCATAAAAAGCTGCTTTATTCTCCACAACTATCACCAGAAAAAAATTAATCTTCAAGTTTTCTTCCCACCGCTCCCAGTTTAAAGCAGAACTACGTAAAGATTGAACTTCCAACTACTTGAAGTCACCGAGGTTGAGAGATAACAAACACAGGGCGGGAATATACAAGTTGATTCACGTCCAGAATATAATATTTACACTGTGTGTAAAAGCAAAGTCTCTGTCTTTGAGTAAAGCTCGCGCGGATATCAAAGAAAGTTATTGCTGGGCTCTATTGATAAAACATGGAAATACGTTAAAAGATTGCAGATTGGGAGGATAAAGTGTTTTAATCTACATTGGCACTAATATTTATGTTGATAGTTCGAAATGAGGGATAAATCAAAGAAAATGAACGGGGCTATGATAGACTTTGCTACTGGGTGGGCAAGAGCATACAATAAATGATAATTCAACAAAATCATCCACTGCTTTTATTAAGGCATTATTTTAACACAAAAAAAACTTGCTTTCGACCGGTTACTTCGTCTCAAAATATAAAATTAAACTCTTAATATCAAGGCAAATATTTTTAAGCATCATAACACAATTATTTCACTTAATTAAACTTTCAACTACCTCTAAATATCTTTAAAACGCCAATAGAAGCTAAATGCATAAAACATATTACATAAGTAGTGTAGAAATGTACTTTATGATTTGAAGATGGCATGACATTGCATAATACCTAAGTAAATTATATAAAGATTACAAAAGACAAATTTTTATTAATTAATGCAGAGGTTAAAAAGTATCAAAGTTTTTTAAGTTTTAAGAAAAACTACGTCTTTGTTAAACAGAAAGTTATACATTTTCATTTCATTTATGTCAATGTAAACAGCAACGCTGATTTTTTTTAAAGACAAAAGAAAAACTACTCAATTTATTGTATATACTATTTGAAATGAGTAGTCAGGTTTTTTTTCTGGACTGTATATTAGATCATATTTACCATCCGTTTCGCAATGATAAATTTCTAAACTAAAAGAGCTTTCATCGGTACCTTCAGTTTTATTATTACGTTCCACTGCCATCAAACTCTTTAAAATTGAAATGACCATCAAATTTAAAACCTGATATCCCTAAGAATCCACTTTAATAAACATCCCAAAAGACGGGGACGTTAAAAATGGGAAATCCTTTGGAATAAAACAAAATCCACCATCCACTCTCTCGGAGGAAAATGAGTTATCTCGAAATATGGAATTGAAACGCAGAAAATGAAGATAATTTTTTCACCATTCCTTAAACTTGAGTGACGAGCGAATTACTCTACAAATGGAAAACAAAAAGAGGGAGCTTTAAATTGAAAATAAATTCATATTAATCCCGTCTCATGAATATCTCATTAAGTACATGAAAAGGAATATTTGAAATGGAAGCTGGGGATATAATGTGTGAAGGTTTTAGAATGAAATTTGAATGTAGACTTGAAATATACTGTAGTCGAGTAGAATGAAGACTAAAAACGATGTTTGTCAATTTTCTTTGAAAAAGTTTTATTTTATAGCTTTTGCAACGAGGGAATTACAGAGAAAAATACAAATTGATTGCAATCCGAAATAAACATTCTTGAAAACATTGATACAGGCAGGATATAAGCATTGGATAGCATTTACACTCTTAAAACAAACGAGCGATTTTAACTCAGTCTGAGTTAATTTTCACTTCTCCAGTGTTGAAAATGCGTTTCTCCTACAGGGAGTGGATCCTTTGTATGTTGAATCTGCGACAAGATCACTCCAAACTAGCGATTTTAAACTCGGTCCGAGTTAATATTCACTCCTTTCCAGTGTCGAAAATGCACTTCTCCTACAGGAGTGGATTTCACTCCTTTGTTTTATAAGTGTAAATAAAAAAAATCCATAGTTCCCTTCGTAATAAAATTTACCTATTGAGGTACAAAATTTCAACCTTTAAACTTAAATTATAGAAATTTTCAAAAAGCAAAAAATACCCTTTTAAAGACTTGGTTGCAAAAATTTATTTTTATCCAGAACTCTTTGCAGCTCTTCAAAATAAGTTCGTTTTGGTTCTAAGCTAAAAATTAACAAAACCAAAAAGTTTAGTTGATTTAGTTACCAACGTTTTAAAACAAATCTTTACAAAAAATATTTACATAATTGGAAAAGTTGAAACCATCATTAATAATAATTTCAAGACTACTCGACATGTTTTTATTCTGTTAATTATTTTTCAAAATTCAATATTTGTATTGATTTCTCTTCCACACTAGAAAAATAAATAGCGGTAAAATTAAACTAATAGAAGTTATTTCTGAAAAAAAAAATGCAGACGCTAAATAAATACCAAATAAAGTAAATACCATTATCTAACATAAACTAACGTAGGAATCCATTAACTTAAACCCTTCGGCTAAAAATGCTGATTTTAATCCTTGAATCGCGCTTTTAGAAAAAAAATCCTCGGCTCTTAAGTGCCTTACTTGTTTGCGGTTAAGTTTAAGCAAAGTAAAATACCATTCAGAATATTTTAAGAGTGGTAATTTACTTAAAATTATTTGTACCACAGAGTGAAAATTCTCAATTAATAATTTTACTCTCTTAAATATTTGTATGTTGAAACATGAGTGATTGAAATCTTATTTGATTTAATTATGAATTTTATCATACTTGCTATGTAACCTCATACATATTTAAGGGCAATGAAATGCGATAAAAATTGAATTCATTTAAATTAAATTTGATACACTTAAAACAGCATATTAATATTAAAAGATTTTTTAATAAGTTAAATATATTTTTGATAATTTTTATAACTCCTCAACTTTAAAATTTAAATTAACATTTTTTCAAAAAGTCAAAATAACAAATCTATAGTAACTAAGTAGTGAATTAGAGGGAAATAGTATATCATTAAAAACAATTTTTAAAAATATTCAGAAATAACGGATTTAGGAAAAATTTAGATTTCCCAAAAATTGATATATTCAACCAATTCAATTGGTTGTATATTTTTCTACATGAGACAACCTTCAAAGGGTTGATACCACGAAAATGCGCTATGGTCCATCATTTTTTAAATTCCAACTTATAATTTTTTTTTGTTCCAAGGGATAGAAAATAAGTCAAATTTTATTAAAACAAGAATATATAATAATTTAAATGCATAAATAATTTTTTTATAGTTAATAATTGTGAGACTAACTTTGAAATCGAAAATCTGTTATTTTTCGCCCTTAGTTAGATCTCTTTTAAAGTATTTAAAGGAGTTTACTGCTAAATATTAGTACTATATATACGCTTACGGTTTACACGTTAATGTAAATTATTTGTTTCTTTCTTTAAAATATTCGTATCATTATAATATTTTTTATGCTGAATGCTGCTTTGATTGATCGTAAAATTTGCCGACCAAAAAAATCGCCTTTCTAGGCTACAGCCTACTTAGACTATTTAGAAATCCGACCCTGTGGAGGGGTGGGAAAACCTTCAAAGAATAACCTCCGTAGCATGACTCCTGGCCCCGTCGGCGTCTAATATTTTTCGATACAATAGCACAGGGGCAATCTACATTTACCTTAAAAATGTCTCTATGCTACATAATGAACAAAATGCGTGAGTTGCGGCAGTACGTGCGTGACACATTTAGCTTTGAAGAGAGGACCAAATCCGCCCTCCGTTCCCTTTCGTGCTACACATACGTTCGCACATTGATCCTGCGCTTAAGGACCACCGTGGAATTTTACATGTATTTGCCATGTTAGAAGTGTTATTTGTCTTCAAGAAGGACAAAGGATTAGAAGCAGAACTATTAGCGGCAGGGCTTAAGGTAACGGAATGCGTTTGGTTGTTCAAATACTTTTGAAGTGGGATACAGTCGCTTATTATTTTGCTCTGAAAATAGTTTTGGGCTTTAGAAATAAGAATTATTAGTTGGAGAGGGCTAATTGAAAGAGTCTCATCACACTTCAAATTTGCTTTCGTTTGTTAACGGCTATGTAATTATGCGATCACTTTTGTTTGAATGTTTCGTGCAGCTTCGCTTTTTCAAAATGCTATATCACGAAATCTTCATTAATTAATCAGTTTGAATTGTAAACCTTATATTTTTTTGAAAAAAATGAATAAGTATGTTAGAATTTCAGAACAATTATCATCCCCCTTGATTTTTTTCACAAGCAGTTTACTATTAAATACTTTATCGATATGTATTAGTTGAGAAGCAACGTATTTCCTAAACAGATTTAAGAAAACAAGTTCATTAAAAAATGTAAAATATATTAATAATGTGCTTTTATTTCTCTAAGTACATTAAAGATACTCAAACATTATACTGTTAAGTTTTCTTTACGAAAATATTCTCATTTCAAACATCCCCTCTTAACAAATAAAACAATAGGTAACATCATTAAAAATTTCCAATAGTCATCGTTCTACAAGTTTCTTTTTTCACACCTGTTTCTTAATTTCCACATTTATCACCTAACAAAATCGAAAATCCGTTAAGCAACAATGGGCCTCACAAGACCCTTACATTAATCATAAAACGGAATTTTTAGTCGGCCATCTTGCATTAACAGCTATCTTTATGTCAATCCCACCAATGTTATTCACTGGGGATTCGGTTTGATAACACTAATAACTTACGGGGGTTCGAGACGATGCTATACTTCAATATTAGGATTCACTATTTTTCCGTATGGTTTTACATTGCGTGAGAGTTTTACATCAAAATCCCAATCAAAATTATTTTCATTTCAAATAGCATATAACTGTACTCAAACAACAACCACTGACAGGATGGTCTATTTAAATAGTACCCTATTATAATTGGACCGTATAAATTAACAATTGTATAAAATAGCATTCTAAAATATGTATTTAAAGTATAATTCGAGCTTTTTGGAAGGCATTTTATTTTTTTAAATCTCGAATCATTTTGTTTTTCGGGTTTTTTAGTAGGTTAGTATAATTCGAGCTTTTTGTAAGGGATTTTATTTTTTAATCTTAAATAATATTGGTTTTCAGGTGTTTTTTAGCCTACATTAAACGATTCAGTAACATGTCATCGCTACGGTAGTTTCATTTCAAAATATACATTTAATATTGTTATTTAATAACACTACATACAGTAATCAAAGAATAAAACATTTAAGACTGAAATTCACACAACGCAAATCAATAAGCGATTACAAAAACTGTCATTAAATTATTTAACTGAATATGGCTCACTTTTATAGTTAAATCCAATAGTGGGCTTCCTGTTTTTTGTAAAAACTTATCTCAGTTTTTTACTCGGGGCTTAATTTTTTTTATTCATGACTTTCATATGAAACGAATCAAAGTCAAGTTTTTTTCCTCCACTCGAGTTTTTCCGTATTTAAACATTGCATAATAATAATAAAAAAAGTTCAAGGTACATTTTCCACGAGGTTTGTTTGCTCTTCTCTCACAAACTTGTCTGAAAAATTGCAAGAAGTCTTTTCACATAGTTTAAATTCTTAAAAAGTTCAAACTAATTTATGTGGTTAAAATGTGTGGCGAAGAATCAAGATATGCTTTGTATTCATGTGGCTCAATTTCGGTATAATTTCATAAATGCCTTAAGAGTTTTTTTTTAATTTTTAAGAAAACTGTTATTTCAATTAACGTTATGAGAACTTGAACTCTTAGCCTCAAAGGCAGGTAAAATATATTTAACACTTCTGAAAGGCCAATACAGTAGTCAAGCATGAGAGGCCAACTATATTATCTCCATTTTCTTTTGATATCGGATATTTAAAGAAAATACAAATTATATAATTTTATCTGACCCTCTATACTACAAACTTCACAAATCCTTTATCAATCATTCATCCGTATTTCCATAGAAAGCAGAACAATACAGAAAATGTCCTAATTTAATGATTCCTGGTTTTGTATTTTATGAATCTTTAACATGTAATTCAATAAAAAAAATTTAAAGTAATCAAGTTCGTACGTGTAGATAAGGAAATAAAATAATTACGTCTCAATTTTCATTCAAATGTCAATTGAGAAATTCTATGGCAGATTACAACATACGAGAGCACAGAGCAGTCAGGTAAATCCTTTTGAAGTCATGAAAAACTCGGAAGATTTTGAAGACATTTTTTTAATGGAATCATAAGGTTTGAATTTTGAATCGGCGGGACGAAGAATTGGAGAGGCTCTATACAAAATCAAATGGAATATCTCGTATCTCACCGAATTCATTTGATATCTTATTTTGCTAAACCTATTTATATGAGTGCACTTTTGAAGAAAAAAAGGTCGACTTCCTACATTTTAGTTTGGGAAAATGGTCGTTTTTCTTCTAAGGTACAGATCATGCTTTATTGTGCGATTTCTGAGAATGTAGGCATACAAAACATGGCAGGCAAAGGCAAAAAGCACCGGCTTTATGAAATATTCGAATATAAAATTCATTCAGATTAACGTGTTGAGGAAACTATTGTCGATTCAAAGCGTATGCATTATCCGCTTTAATATCCCAACAGCGAATAAACAGGATCTGGATGATGGGTTTATTCGATCTGCAGATGTAGGGCCGATATGTGATTTTAAATTTTCAATTATAGCAAGGGACTTCATGAAAATAGAATTCTTCCCGTAGTCGAAAAAAGTATCTGCCAAAAATATTTTGAAATATCGGCCCCAAGTTAAAAAGTGTAGAGGCAGAATCTATAGGTAAATCCATGGTCCAATTTTAAGACTATCATTTCTTTATATTTAAGTCAGAATGGGCGCTCTGGACCATGGGTCTCCAAACTCAAGTGCCGCGGTGTTAATCCAAAAGGAAAAAAACAATTTTCTCTGCCACATTTCTCCGGCTGTATTGAATATTTTTTACAAAATGTTTTTTAAAATAATAAATGTAGATAACTTGGAGGTCTCTATAGTACCACTTTTTTAAATTGTTTTGAATACTTTTTGTAAAATTATGTATTGAAAATTTTAAAACTCATTTGAACCAATTTCAAACAGTGGGATTTTCGGGACCTGTAAGACAGCTTCAATTATCATATAAAAGATCCGTTTGTAAAAATATTCAATACAGCCGGAAATCTGGATGTAGAGAAACTATTTTTTCTGCAATGGATTAACACTGATGCACTTTGCTTTGGAGACCCGCTGTTCAGCGAACCCATTCCCCTTAACCCTCTAATGCATACTGTTGCCGTTTGGCAACAAGTAACATAATCCACTTTATCCTATTTATGTAAAGCTCCCTCTCGACAAATTTGTGTTTTTTTACATCTATTACATTCCATTTTGAAGTTTTAGCTACTAATTATCCTCATAGATGACAGTAGTAAAAGTGTATTCAAAATTCAAAAAGTGAGGTTATTAACTGTTGTGAAATCGTTTTTGGCAGTATTCAAAGTATAATATTAGTGCACTAAATACAAATAAATTGTTTTGAAAAATTAATTATAGTTAAAGAGGGTTATTTTGAAATATATTTAGGGGTTCTAGTCATTATTATCAAAATTGGAATTTTGTAGTTGGGTTTTTGTCATATGGAAAAAAATTTAGAATTTAAATAATTTCACTTTTTAATGCAGTTAAATTTTTTTCAGTATTTTTCCCATGATGTATGAGTGTTAAAGATATATATATTTTCGGGATGAAAAAAACATTTATGCATTAGAGGGTTAAGATAAGGAATTATTTTTCAGCTTTCACGTCTTGAGAAGTGTTACCTCAAAGGTTAAACTGCATCCCAGGTATCGAAGCGTGTTCAGTATCCGCCTTATATCCCGAAAGTGCTTTGGAAAAGGTCATCAAAACCAGAGCTTCAACGATTCCTTCTTCTAGTGGCCTTATTTTTACGCTTTGCTTAGTATTCGCCTGGTTTATTCAAATGGCTTGTTTCTATTGTTAGCGTGAAAACTTCTCTATTTTGGTGACAAGGTGTTGGGTGAGGAATTAGTGGTCCTTCAAGTTGCGTGCTGTCGTTATGGCGTGGGCAGGTAAACAGCAGTAAACGCAACAATGTGTTGCACCATTTTTAATATGAAATAAAAAAAATCCAGTATGTTTTCTTAATTGTTAGAGTAATTGGGTGCTTGCAACAATGGTTTAAGTTATAATGGGAGTTACTGCAGTTTACCTGCCCATGACAGCGTTATTAAAAGTGAGCTCAATGGGTCCCTTTTTTTGTCAAGCTTCGTAATTTTATGTTTCGTGAATTTAATTCTGGGTGGTTGCATGTCAACCTCGTTTGCGAGATACGGTTGGGGTGATATGTTTTGTTTTAAAGAGGACTTAAAATGTAAATAAGGAGATTTTATTCGATATCTATCACTTTTTATCAAGTGATTTGTATGGGAATATTAAATCGTTTCACAGTATAATCACATATTTCTAACTATGCAAAATTTTAACCAATATTGATGTCATTGCTTTAAGACAAACAATTTGACCAATTTTTTTGCTCAATATTTAAAAAAAACCTTAAATGGCTTGATGCAAATCCTACTTCCAATAAGAACATTATTGTTGCTCTTTTGCAACAAGCATCAAATATCGTAAGGGATTCAAAGCATATTAATTTCTATTCCTTTATAATTCAAGCTGTTGCTTCACTTTTATGTTCAAAAAAAAATGTCAGTTGATTATCACTAACCCTTTAACTTCTAAAACGTCCTAGACGGCCACACTAGTAAGGATTTGGTAATGCTATTCCTATAACAAGTTATGGGTACTCAAAGCCTTGTGCCAACGGATGCTACTGCAACCCTCTTGCCTTCCAGGCTACGGCCTGGAGGCACACGACAACAACATAAGTTACGCGGCAACAAAGTGCTTACGTAGCGAAATTGTTAAATTTTATTCAAACGATACTCTTTAAACAAACGAGTGAAATCCACTCCAGTAGGAGAAGTGCGTTTTCGACACTAGAAAGGAGTGAATATTAAATCAGACTGAGTCAAAATCACTCGTTTTGAGTGATCCTGTCGGAGGTTTAACACACAAAGGATCCACTCCAAGAGGAGAAGTGCATTTTCCAGACTGGAGGAGTGAAAATTACTCAGACTGAGTTAAAATCGCTCGTTCGTTTTAAGAGTGTATAAATTAGGAATTGCAGTAAAATATTACTTTCGACATTAATGACGTTTTAATGAGTAAAACAATAAATGAACAATTACTCAATGAATGAATTCGTAATTTACCCAACATAGCCTAAGCCATTCCTTCTTTATGGAAAACTGAATTACTCCTTTAGACGAAAACGGCAAGATTTACGTTGACTTCTGAATCGAAAGACATGCCAGTATCAGAAAATGTCCACAGCGTAAAAATTCGCTTCTTAAGATATAGGGGTTTCGTGACAATGAACGAAGTGCTCATTGTGTAGGAAATTTATCCTATAACAATTTTGCATACAGTTATTTGCGTAAAAAAGCGATTGGGCACATGCGTTTCCCTTAAAAACAAAAGAACCGTAAAGGTATCAAAATTCTGCGCGTGTATTTGTAACTTAAGATTTCGATGAAGATATAAATGAATCGTAATTATTTTTATACAAAATAAATCAGACAAATTTTATACAAAATAAAACAGACAAGAATAAATTAAAATGAGGAAAATGCCCAGCCAAAATATTCTGCAAAATTACTTTACAAAAACTTCAAAAAAACTTAAGGGATTTGAAATACTAGGTCTGCAGAAAAAAACTGCAGTTTTCGTGCAGCAAGACAAAATGTAAAAAAAAAATCTGCAGTTTTATTCTGCAATATTAACTGTTTCAAATCCCTTCAGGTGTTTTTTTAAGCAATTCTGCAGATTTTTTTGGCTGGGTGCTTTGGAAAAGCAATGTAAAACAAAATTGATACCATTAACTTCCTAGAATTTTTTTTTTACTAAAACAAACTAAAATGGCTGAACTAGACTAGACCAGACATGTAAAAATTTGAATCGATCAATGAAAGTGTGAATAAAATCAACACCGGATACTACTATCAACGTTTCAGTTTCAGCGATAAGAGTTAAATTGTGATACTATTTTTATCTCTCAATTTTCAAGAATTTTCATTAAGGTCTTTCATCTCTCTGCAATAAGAATTTCTTCGGGAATAATTTATTAATGATTATTTAAAAGATTTTATTAATCTTTTTTGAAAATAAATGTAATAATTTTACAAAACTTCAAAAGTATATGATGAAATGTACATCTTAACCATACAAAAAATACAATAGCAAATATTTTTAAGAATTTCAACTAACAAAATGTAGTGCTTTACTGATAAAACCACATGAAGAGTACTATGCTTTCATTTTTGCTGAGAAGATTACGTCTGCAGCAGCGAAGATATAGAGGGTGGACAAAATAATGTACACACTTTGCAGTTTAACATTTTTTTCCAAATTTCTACTTCCCTATTTAGAAATATGCAGAGGGCCTTTGAAAACTTGAAATACTTTCTACTCGAATGCGTATATTGCTTTCTCTCGAAACTGATGTTTAAAAATATTATTGTAATTGGGCGGTACAAAGAACGAGACCGATGGTTGGAAACGTTTTGGACCACTCAAAATTTAATTTTTAAAAAATATATCATTTAGAGAAATATTTAGCACTTAAACATAAGCTAAAATTGTGTTATAGAAGATATAAGGATTTAAGAAAAATAGCACTAAGTTTTTTTTGGTTAATATTGTTCATAAAATTCTTATTTTTTGAGAAAATAAACAGTTTTTTTTATCATTTTAAATACCATATAATATACATTTAATACAAAGGGTAACGCAAAAAGTTCAGTATTATTAGGAATTAAAATAGGATTCTAGGGTGTTCCGGTGTGTCTTATGAAATTTCTTAATTACTTTGCTAATTGATCAAATAATACAATATTTGGTGTTTGAAATTTTTACAAATAATATAGCACAATTAATCACTCATATTTTATCTGCTCAAGTTTAAAATCGAGACCGAAGGGATTAAGATATATTAAGTAGAATAAAGACAATGCAGAACGTTTTGAAAATTATCCCAAGGTAATAATTCCCAAAATTTTTAAATTTTCCTTTGTATTTTATGACTCAATATGGCTGAAAAATTGCTTTTGTGGTTATGAGATTTCTATTCATGTTCTGATGCACGTGCATTTCTAAATGCACGTGCGACACCGAAAACTGTAAAATGTGGAAAAGCAAATAGTTTTTGAAGATAGACTTTTTACAAAAAATATTAACATTTTCACATCTGTCTTCCGAATTTTTACTAACATAACCACGCAAAAAAATCTTTCTACGTCCGAGGATGACGTGTGATCTTTTACCGAAATCGGGTGTTTTTATTTTTAATTCAGTTTGGGAATCAAAACAGTTCTGGCCTAGCTTCAACCAGAGAAATCCAAAATCAGATCCCTGGCAAAGGGCCTGATGGCTTCTCTCGAAAAAGGGGAGCTAACTCAGTCTTTTCATACGGATTTTCTTCTTCGAGTTGACGCAATGGGTTGGCGGGACTTTTTGAGTTTTCCGAACCCGGCGTACGCGTCAAAACAGTCGGCAACGTGTTCTTCTGAAGGTTAATGGGGAAATACATGTTATTGGAAGCAGGTCAAACAGAGAGGTTAGCTGCGGTGGATGCATATATCGTATGGGATGGGTTATCTCTGACAAGGTTGGTTACAAGCAATACCACCTAGATTATAAGGCCGGCGAACTAAATGCTTGACGTCAAATTAGTGGACAGATTCTGTGGTTTTGACCAATGATCATTCGTGACTAGATCTTGTATTTGAATAAATTTTTAAGATAAGATGAATCAAGAGGCGACGTCATCTTAAGATACGACGTTATTGTTCAACAAATCGAAATTGGTCTACTAGTGTGACGTTGTGTTGCTTAGTTCTTCGGCCTTCTAATCTAGGTGGTATTGTTACAAGTGAAGAGTCTAATTTCAAAACTCTGCAAAGTACAACTAATGTATAGGGCAGGGCTCGAAAAAACTCTGATTTCTTTTCTGCCCACCGAGGACGGCTTGCCCAACAATGTACCCGTCCTCTTTATAAACTAACCAGTCAAATTAGAATCATATAAATGGCTTCTCAATAAATAAAAATATTATTTTCTCTAATTTATTGCATACATTTATATAAAGTCCACAGTGAATTAGCAATTACTAGGATTACATTATACAGTAATAAAAGAAATACTAGGTTACTAATAGTAACCTATTTCTTATGAAATAATTTAAATGACAAATGTCAAGTTGTCTGGAATATCAATTTACCTAAGGTTACGTTTTTTTAAATGAATATAATATGATGTTTGAAAATTCCTCAATCAAGCCAATGATTTAGAGATTTCTGTATCACTAACATTAACGGGGAAATGGCCGGGGACGCGTCAGATTCGAGAAATTCGTTGTCCTCGGGGAATTTTCGACCGTCGAGGGACGGAAGGACGAGCGGTTTTTCGAGCAATGGTAGAGGGTTCGGTAGGCACATTGGCGAATTTCGATAGTCGTAAATTTCAATTGAACGAAGTCGCCAATGAAGGAGCCCAATCCTACAGCTTACACTTTCAAAAATGAATGCTCAAAAACGACGAAATTTTCTTTAATTTTGACGATTCCGTTACTGGCAAGTGCTCCGAGTTTTCCTTTCCTCAAAGTGAGGAAATTTGAATCGTCATTTTTATGAGGATTTGAATGTCGTCTAATCTAAAGAAATATTTCTTCATTTTTGAGCATGCGAGTACAACAATGAGATTCAGTTTCCTCAAAATCAAGATACAGAATCAAGATCGTAAAAGTGAGGATTCGCGTTTACTCAAGTCACGTGATAGTTTGACGAAACAATCCTCAAAACTAACGAAATGAGGCTTGAGGATTCATGAATCGTCAAAAATGAAAGTGTTATTTCTGAGAGTGTAGTTATACTTTGGAGAATACTTTGCAACTAGAACCTTCAAGACGAAGTTTGTGCACAAATGTCTATCATCTATCTGACAGTTACAAACGTAAAAGGGAATTCTTTCATTTTGTATCGCTCTGCAGAAGAAAATGGTATAAAGTGGTATAGTGATACAAGTGGCATATCTACCATAGAGTTAACAGAGCAATAAAGGATTCACTTTTTGCACACAGTGCTATTACGATGTGTAGTCTTCTAAAAAAAATCCAAGTTTTTTAAATTCTTAGAAATTAATTTTTACTAAATATTTAAAACTAGTTTTATTTATCATATTAATTAGTATTAATATTTCACTTGTTCAATCTACTTGAGCAAAATCTTTGAAAAATATTTTAAAAACTTTTTTACTAACAAAGTGTTCTCATAGAAAACGATTTAACACTGAAAATTTCGTCAATGATCAAGGGGTCATGTATATTTTTGTTCTTAATTTGCTTTCGAACACAAAATACTAAAATCTACAGTACATTATTCTGTTCTATTCTTTTAGTAGATGTCTTCTGAACGGCTAAGAAATTGACAATTTTGCTGCATGATATTTTTTTATCCGGATAAATTTCAAAAAACAATTCTATAATGTGATTTTTTTTATAAAATCAGAATGTAGTGGATTGGAAATCTCTTCGAAAATAATTTCTAAACGAAAAAAGTTTAATATTTAAAAAAATATTATTTATAAATTTTAAAATGTATGGTTATTTCTAGAAGACACTGGAGCATAAATTACGGAAGCCTAGCCTGACGCTAGGAAGGTAGATCGTTTTACAAGACAAAAACAAAAAATACTCTAATAAAAAAAAAGCATGGTTTGTGATGTTACTCGCGGGCTTTGAGGTTATCTAAACAGTAGCGCGTTGGCTTTAAATTGAGATAGATGATGGTACATTAAAGTAGGTTGGGAGGGCTTCGGAATTTAAATTGTAAACTTCCTTATAGTGCTTGGGAAACAATTAGCATCCTCATGGTTTAACAAATAAAAACGCTTGCTAATGGTCAATTGACTTCCAATTTTCTTCAAATAATACAGCGGTTTACAATTGGTTTTAAATTGAGATGGATGGTGGGGGTACACAAAAGTAGGTAGGAAGTGCTCAAATATTTAAATAGTAGGTTTTCCTAGATTGTTTTAAAAACAATTAACAACCTTCAAGTCTAACAAATAATACGGTTGCTAATGGCCAATTTACTTCTAATTTTGTTTAGATAATATAGACAAAAAAAATCTTTCTGATTCAGCAAGCATTGGATTAGTTTCTCTCATGGCATTTAGCAAAGAAAATGTTATCTTAATTTTAAGAAGATTGATGTGTTTCAATAATACCTTTTCTAAAGTCAATAGTAACTATAACTTTTCTTCTTGTGACTTAAAATAAATCAAACTATAAAGTGTTTTTTTATCATTTAATTAATCCAAATAATATCGCATACGCTTCTGGCATGGATTTCTTGGCCATTCCAAATCTGCTTTAGCCAACGAGAAAGCGCGCGTAGTTGAGAAATACGCCATATAAAAATTTGCCAAATAATATATATATATATATCTATATCCTTTCAAATGATAACTAAAGCTTTAAATCAATCTAAATTATAGATTTATATTATGCAGGTATGGGTGTTATCCCTCTGAGCCATTATATGGGTGACATAATATGATAGTGAACACGACGCAATGGATCAAGCAAGCTGTTGCCTGGAGTAGACAGTATACAGCTTGATGTTAATCCACGTTCAAATTGGACAACTGGCATAGCATGGTTATTTCGCGGGTTTAACTTGTTAATTGTGTATTTAGAAAGGGCTTGGATCGATGGCGTTTAGAATTGATCCGGAAATCAGTTGGATTGTAAAAGAGTGGTGAAGACAATGTGGGTTCTGTTTTTAAAACAGTTAGTTGATTTGTAATTTATGTTATTGATTGATATTATTTTACGTGATTTTGTTCATTTGAAGAAAAATTAAGCATTATTTTTTAAATCTAGTCTTTTTCTTATAACTTTGATGGTTCATTCTAGTTATCCTTATTTGTCATTACTTTTTCCACACACAAAAAATATTTTTTTTATATTTACAGATAAGCTATTTAAAAATTATTTGCTGGACACGGATCATTTAATAAAGGTATTTTGTTTATAATACGTGATAAAATGGTATTTCTTCATCGTCTAATTATTTTTAACTATTTTGAAATTAATTATTTTCTTATGTTGAAATATGTTTTAAGATGTACAAGTTTAAACTTGAAATTGTCAATGAAATAAAATTCATAATCGTGCAACGGTATAATTATGGCAAACGTACGACTCTGCCTCAATAAAAAGCACCATTGACATAACATTTTTATTTTTGTGTAAAGTATAGATAATGGCATAAATATTTTTTAAAAAATTGTAAAAGGACTCATGAAAAAAAAATGCATAAAAATGTCTATATGTTTTGATACTGATATTAAGCTCAACGACTAGAGGAACATATTTGTTAAATGTTTCCATGTAAGTAAGTTTTTTTTAATCATTTTATAACTGGATTAATAATTACAATTTTGTTCCATTTGATTTATAATTTAGTGTTTCAAAAGCATGCTATAAAGTATAAACTATAAAATATTAAATGAATATTTTAACAAAACACCCGTTTGTCTGTAGAATCATTACACTTTTTTTTGCTAAGTATTAAATGTGTCAAATGTTTTAAAATCTTAAAACTTTGATAAATTCACGTCATTTTAAAGATTAAAATTGATGCAATTATTAAATTTTTTATCTGACGGCTACCAACCACAAACCAAATAATATACGAGAAAAACATTATAAAAAAATTTTTATCTACTGATCATATTTGATTTATTCTGTTTAATTTAATCTAACCATTCACTCACTTTTGAGTTCTTTTATCCATCTTGTTTTAAAAGAAACGGGGTAAAGCAATTCAAAAACATTTCAAAAATCTAAATTTTGAACGAAAAAAGTGTTGAATAATTATGTGTTAAATATGTAGCAATATGTAGCGAAAAGTGTTAAATATGTAGCAACATATTCTAGAAGATAACAAGAGCGTCAACAAAAACTTTTTTTCACGCTCTCGATAACTCATCATCTATTCTCTTTTCATGCACCATTAGTTCAAGTAGAAGGATAACAACTAATGACGAATTGCCCGCGAAAAAGCGGAGAATTATGAGGGAATGTTTCAGAAAACTTTTACGCACTATAAGTAAATAATGGGATTACGTAAAAGAAAATATTTAGACTGGTTGGAGAGAAGTTAACATGTACAAGAAGGGGGAATTTATGGTTTTTTAAAATTCACGTTGTTTATTTCTTATGTTGTATGTCTTCGACTAATTTTTTATGTATGTTCAATAAAGGGGTTCAATTAATACAGTACTTGTACAAAAAGTAGTTTTGTCGTTTTTGTAAGCAATGTTTTGAAATAAATGTCGCGTATCATTTTATGAAAAAAAATGTTTCTTTTCGGTGTAGTGCTTTTACAAGCGGCATTTTTATGCAGTGCACAAGTTAATTTCCGACAAAGATGAATGTTCGTAATCAATTTTTAAAATGTCATAATAACGAATTTATTTATTTTTTGTTTATTTTCTTATTTATTATAAGTTTTTTTTTATTAATGAATTTAATATTTAGTAATTTATGCAAAAAAGGAATCTAAAGGTGTACTAATAAATTCCAAACTATTAAAATATATACTTTTTTTAATTACAAAGTATAGGTGGCTTTTGCATGAAATAAATATTACTTTAAGACCAATGCAATAAAAAAAATTAAATCTTCGTTTTAGAAAATACTACATATAATTGAATTCCTTTAAAAAAATAATAACTTTCATAAAGTCCCACAAACTATTATTTTCATTGAGAGTTCGTAAAATAATTATATACTATCCATTATGATTATGCACAAGACAAATATTTTTTTAATATTATTATTAAAATAAATACCTTGTTGCTGGGGATTTTTTTGCAACCGACGGTCTTGGACATGTTGATAGTTGAAAGTTTGTAACTGAGATCAAAAAGTCCTCTTAAATGTCGTGCACTGGAAAGGATGTAAACTAAGTTTAATTCAGATGTATTCTTCAATCAGTTTCTTTATATCTTGTCGATTCTGCAAGTGCAAAGCAGAACCAAACACCAAACTTAAATCAGTAGCAAAACTTCTTCCAAAATCAACTTCATTGTTTAGAATAGTGTTATTATTTAATTAATCAGTCTGCAAGTTTAAGCAGTGAATGAGAAGTACACCAGCAAAAGTTCATTTAACTGTTCACAGTTAAATGAAAATCAGTTTCGATTTTCTCTTCCAAACTTCAAATGATTTTCATGTGCTTGCTCCGAGCAATATCAAAACATCGCCTCTCTCTCTCTCTCTGACACACACAAGCTAAGTTCCAAACTCCTAAGTCGTTAAAATAAATTAAACTTTGCAATCATCGAAATGGGCAGGCAAAAATATTCTCTGAACCCCAAGGATCAGAAATATATCAGTTCATGCACTTAAGCAAGGGCCACATCTCTTTAAAAAACGAATGAAAATAACAGCAGAACCATCAAACGCTCAGCTGAGCTCCTCATGCAACCAACACTGACAACTCCTCAGTTGCGACTGAAAGGAACGGAATATGGCGATTTATCTGCATTGCTTATAAACAGAACCCAACAGATGCCAGCGCCGTTCCCCCCAAACCGTCTTATTATCTCAAATAAAGACTTTTTGTGTCGACAGAGGGCAGCACCACTCCAATTGAATCGTATATTACAGCCCTATGCAAAATAGGTTGTTTTGTCGGAACTAAATTAAAATTTCGAACATAATTTTTTTTTGCTTTTAGATAGATTATATTAAGAATATATTTCCATTGTTTTCACCCCCAACCACCCACTAAACAAGGGGTAGCATGTATACTTTTCCAAATCTCGTATACTTTTCCACCCCCTCAATATATAATATACCCCTTTTGGAAATCACCATAACTCGGTAATAATGAAACAAACTTTTTTAAAACTTATTATGCTACAACTTCAGACGAATATAGCATTCTTAAACTTTACCAAAATTTTAAATGTTGCACAATAATTTTAAAACGACAAAAAGAGGCGACTTTTCAGCTTTTGCCAATGTTAACATTCCATGATAACTTATAATTGAAATATTTTGGTATACATACACGGTAGAGCACATTTTTTCCTTTAAAATGATACCCAATAGTAAGGTATTAGTTTAACATTAAGTCGAAATAAGAGAAAATATACAACGCGATCAGTTGTGAAAGTGGGAAAAAATAAGTGGGGGGATGCCCCATTCGTTTGGTTCGAGTTTAATAATTTTTAACCTTTTTGAACTGAACTATTTATATAAAATATCATACAAAGACTGACAAGACTAAGCTGCAAATCTCTATATAATATAAATTTGTAATTGTCGAACGCTTAAAAGCTACGTGACTTACTCGGCTTCAGCCATTCAGAAACGCTGAAAGCAAGTGTGGCGGTGTGCTTGTTTTGTGCTGGGGCTGCTTCAGGTTGCATCCCGTGGCTTTGGTAGAGATCGTTGCTTAGCGCTAGAGCTACGTGATGCCCTGGAGCAGTCCCACTGAAACTAGCTTATTTTTCAACTGTTGGCATCGGTCTTGAGTTTTCGGTCACGCATCGTAAAAACAGCCGAAGTCGATACATCTTCCCCCTTTTCGTCTTGCGCACTCTCCCCGCTGGTCGGGACCTTTTAACTAAAATATCTTCGTCTTGCATTTGTTTGCAGAGCAAACAAAGAGGAATTGCGTAGAAGTTATCGGGAATTGGCGAGCGGTAGCGAGCAGGGGGCTTTGCCCCCCTTGTTTAGTTTTGTTTTGTGGTTTCGATTAAAACAACGTCGCACTACAGATAATTGTAGGGTATGTTCAGATCCATGGTACATAGTCTGGCTGAGCAGCACTTCGCTACTTTTGATGAAGTTGCAAAATGGGCACCTTTCTCTTTTACCTCCCAAAATTTCAAGTTTTATTACGAAGAAATTCATAATTTAACAAAAAGATAGGCCAAAGTAACTGATTTTGATGATGCATACTTCGATTCAATACCCGATTCAATACCCTCATCCAATGATGCAAAATTAACCAGTAAGTTTTCTTTTAAGAAAGGTCATTTCATAGGTATACCCCTAATATATGGTACTAAACTAATGGCTGAAATTTTGTTTGTAGATTAAATTTGTAGAGCAAATAAAAATAGAATTTATTTCAGACCGCCCGAAGTTTTCAAGCAAAAATTACAACCATCTTCATAGTATTAAAAAAATTGCATAGATTAAATTTTTTTTTGCTGTAGTAGACGAGTGTTAAAACTTAATATTAAATCTATCAAAACTGACAAACATTCTTATATTGAAATATAAGAATGTTTGTCAGTTTTTTGGGATGTATTTTACACTAAGTTTTAACACTTAAAGAGTACACGGGAAGAACCTATTGATTTATTTGGCGGACGCCCGCAATTGTCTGCTTGGCGGACATTGGCGGCAGAAAACCGGTTTCTCTCCTTCTTTGCTTGGTTTAAGCGTCGAGTTCGTCAATCGCCTGAATCTTGGTAGCTAGGAACCACAGAGATAGTAGTTAAAGTATTAGAGTGGAAGATCACGTGACCTACAACACTGGCTCCATTGGATCTCTTCTATTAGCTCCTCGCGCGTCCCGTCGTTAGCATTGGAGGTCACGTGATCTTCCACTCTATTACTTTAACTATGATCTGTATGGTAGGAACTGATTTCCTTACACAAGTTTAGGTGATCACTCGCTATCATCGCCAAAGTGGCCTGCTAAAGAAACTTCTCTACAAAATCAATCAGTTTTTCCCGTGTACTCTTCACTTGTCAACTACAGCAAAAAAAAAATGGGAAACTGCACAATGACCGCCCACAGGACTTTCGGACCCAACAGATTTAACGAGCATATACCCGGGACAAACACAAACATCCATTCCGTACCGGGATTCGAGCCCGAACCCTGAAGCTCTATAAAGGCTAGCTTATGGGGTATGCTCCTCCAAAAAGGATTGTCTCGTTCCTCCAAAACGTCCTGTTCTTCCGTGTATGTCTAGCTTTAGATAGATTTTGCTTTTTTCTTTTGGCAACGCTGCGGGGTGAATGAAAACATACCTATTTAAAAAAAAAGAGCAGATCCAGGGGCATAGTAGTTAAGGCATTGGCCTCTGGAGCTGCTGGGTCTGGGTTCGGATCCCGTTCAGGCATGGATGTTTGTTTTTGTCGAGTATATGCGGAGTACGTGCTCGTAAAATCTGTTGGGTCCGAAAGTCTTGTGGGCGGTCATTGTGCAGTTTCCCATGGGTACAGGTCCCTGGAGAAAATTTCCCTCCCCTTCAGGGACATGTTTAAATTGCGGAGGTGGCGACAGATGGCAACATCTGTCATATGTATTTGTGTGTGTCTTGTGTTGTCCTACTTGACGATGGTTTATAAGCGGGTCCTTGCGACCAAGCACACAAGCCTGAAAATATGTCTACCAACCAACCCAAAAAAACGAACCCGGAAGGTCTATTAGTTTGGATCGCAAACCATTACGCTAGCCTTTTGCGCATTATAAAAAACGCGGGCTCAACTTTTGTCTGTACCCTGGGTGTACTTTCTCTCTGTGTGTCAGTAAAAATTCTGACTACATCTGTCTTACTCCTTAATGAAGGTTTATAAGCGGGTCTGATCAAGCACACAAACCGGAATATATATGTACCAACCAGCCAATTGAAAATCAAAACATGTGTTTAGTTTTTTTAAAAATAAAATTGTTATAAATAGACTCTTTCGCACAAAAATATTTTATAAGTATTTTTGTCAAATATTTTTGAAAAATTGAAATAAATTCTTGATCGAACGGCAATTTGCTTCGAGTTTTCAATTAATACCAGTTTTATTGGGAAGATCCAGGTAATAACTAGTTAGCTTTTTCGCTTGAAAAATCGTTGTCTGTTCAATGTCATTTAAATGTAGGTTGTCATTTTTTTTTCTTTCAATAAAATATGATTTCTTCTTGGAGCAACCATTTTGAGGTTTCTTGATTTGATTTCTTTGAGTGGTTAATAACAATATTCCCCGAGCTTTAATTATTGAATTTTTTTTATGAACATATATGAACCTTTTCATATTTTCCGAGGAAGAAATAGGTACCAATTTTTTAATGTCTCAAATTTGTCAAAAGTACTTATATATTAGTTTACAATAAATTAGATATTTTAGTTTTAATGTGTGTGCAATTGTTATTGTTAGTTTGTTTTTGTTTTGTTATTTAAAAAAAAAATAATAGCCATATTTTAATGTACTTAAATTTTTCCAAAATAACATTTTGATGTTAGACACAATACAAATAACAGCAATGGAAAGACTGTATATTTCTTGAAGACACTGGTATTGCTTGATAATCTTTCCCTGTATTTCTGGTTTTAGCGGTTACAGTTAAATTTTATTTTTAATGACACCAGAATCTTAATTTTTTTTATTTATACTTTTTAGTTAGAGCCTTAACTGTAGTTTGCATATTTTCTGAAATTTCTTGGAAACGTACAAATAAACTAATTATATCTTGTACATTTATTTGATTTTTGACTTTAAGTCCTTTTAAAAATGTTCCACTATCACAAAATTAGTTATCAGATTTTGATTTTATGACTTTGGAGGGGGCTCTGTGTGAGCCAAGCACTGCGACCAGGGGTCCATTGTACCATCATTCTCATTTTGTGTATTTAACGTATTGTCCCTCATAATTTGCGCAATTAACCAGTTTGTTCATATTGCCAAGGTTGATACTGTTTCCATTTTACTATTCTGCATTCAAATTAAGAATACTTACAAACTGATATAATTAAATTTTCTCTATTCAGCTACAAAATTAAACGTGATGGTTAAGAATAGTATTATCTACCATTGATTGGAGTAACACGTTGCTTGTAGCAGTTACTTTAGTTTAGGTCAGAGGTTCCCAACCGTGGTATTACGAGAAAATTTCAGGTGGTATGCTTGAGCGATGTGAGCAACCTGGTGCTATTAATAGCTTTTGTACACAATAGTAGTGAGCTTGCAAACACGTATTACTTATTGTTTTAAAGATAAATCTTTAACTTCTGAATTGGATGTTAAACCCAGTTTCTTTGATCTTCCGGCAAGCTCTGCTATATTTGATGCCATTTGTTACAAGTTACTTGTGTGATAGAGAGTGGATTTTCTAAACTCTTGTACATAAAAAATAAACATAAAATCAGAATAAGTATTGAAGAGGACTTAAGAGTGAAGATAAATATCCATTATTCCTAATGTTGATATTTTAATCGCTGGCAAACAACCACAAGTTTTGCACTAAAGACTCTAAAAGTATATTTTGCATGGTGATTATTTTTTTGCTTGCTGAGTTTGTACTATTTTTTTATATGTATGTTTTTAGACCTATAGGTAATAAACAAAACTGTAAATTAGTACCATTTTAAACTTTTTATGTCTCCTTTATTATAAGCATGTTATAAACAAATATATTAATCAGTAAATATGAAGTTTTCTCAGGAATTTAATTTAAAAAGCCTTTGAACTTATGGTGTTATTTCTAAACACTTTTAGAAGGGTTAATAATATATGTTTATTATAAATATTTAGGTCTGGTGGTACACCAAAATTTCTCAAAAAGTCAACACATGTAGGTTGGGAAACCCTGATTTAACTCTTTAATTTTAAATGCACTTTTACTACTGTCATCTATGAGGATTATTAGTAACTAAAACTTCAAAATGGAAAGTAATCGATGAAAAAAAAACAAATTTGTCGAGAGAGAGCTTTAATTTAATAGAATAAAGTGGATTATGTTACTTGTTGCCAAACGGCAACAGTATTCATTAGAGGGTTAATATGGAAAGTTTACGGCAGAAAAGCAACGAGTTGCCTTTTGTATTAAGTAACTGTAACTAAAGGCTAATATTGTAGTTTGTTTTATTTTTTAAACTTTTAATAAGATGTTATATATTTACAAATGTTATGTATGTTTTTTTTTAAATAGGTAAGCAATGGGCTCAGGAAAGAAAACGTTTGTTGAAGCTTATCAAAATTATGTTACTGCTGGAATTGATCTCATTGGAGGATCCGCAGGTAATAAGCACATTTTAATGACTTCTACATTTTACTTATTTTAATCACTCACTATATGTAATATAAAATAAATGGATACTGCCTCTCTTATAGTGGAGACAGAGTTATGTATGGTGCCTATTTATTATATTTGTTAGAGGATCAAGTTCTTTTTTCATTATTTAAAATAGGCTATGTGGTTACAGTTTGGGTAATTATAAACATGGGGTAATTTCACATGGCGAAAATTAAAAAAAATTTGTCAAGGGTAAATGTTTTTGAAGTATATTTTAACAAGTTATTACAATTGCCCTGTTAACTGTTTAAAATTACCTCAACTGACTTAAATGTAAGTCAATTCTAGGGAGGGCAATTTAAAGTTTGTATCATATTATATTTTGCAATTTTCTAACTAATACATGATACACAAGTTTTTGGTGTCCCATTTGTAAGTTTTTAGGTCAATAATTTTATTTACAGTATCATAAATAATTTTTAAGTCAGCTTCAGATTGTTTTTGTAATGAAGTTAAGTGAAATTTATCGAGTAAAATTTTTATTAAAAAACATGAATACCAAAAACCTGTTTCATTAATCCTGAATTGCACAAAATTGTTGCTCTTACTTTCAAAGGTACATATTTTAAAATAAGTTTTTGCCACATTAGTTTTTCAGCTACATAACAAAGTGAAAGTTTCTTGTGTTCTAACTATTTTTATGTTAAAATAAACTTTCACGTGTTTTATTTTATTACAGGTGGCACTGCCTGTGTTTTAGTTGGACAGCCTTTAGATACTTTAAAAGTGAAAATGCAAACTTTTCCGCATTTATACAAGAACAGCTTAATATGTTTTAAGCAAACTGTTGTCAAAGAAAAAGTTCGAGGACTCTATGCTGGAACAATTCCTGCATTAGCTGCTAACATTGCTGAAAACTCTGTTTTGTTCTGCGCTTACGGAGTTTGTCAAAATGCAGTGAAATATTTTGTTAAGAAAGATAACATCCAAGACCTTAATCCATTAGAAAATGCAGGTGCTGGATTTTTTGCAGCTTTCTTCTCTTCTTTTTCACTTTGTCCAACTGAACTGATAAAATGTCGTCTACAAGCGATGCGGGAAACCAGTTCTGCTAATGCTATGAGTAAACCACGTGTGTAAGTCGTATGTTTTATTTAGCTTTCAAGTTTTTGTTTAATTTTGTATTTTAATTTTTAAAGTAAATGTAGTTTACTATATTCAACTATTCAACTACACTTTATTCAATTCTATGAGTTTTAGAAATAATACATAGCTGATAAATCTTTGCATTTACAATTTTTGTTAATCACAGAATCTTATCGAATTATTTTCCCTTACTGTCAAATTGGGTAACTTTGACTAGCTTTTCAACGAAATAACTTCTCATTAAAGTCACCCTTTGAAAATGTGCTGCCTTTTCTAATGAGTGGTAACTCACTTGACCTATGAGTAAACAAATATTCAAGAAGAAACTAGAGTGAGTACTTGGGCCAAAGATACCCCATTTGACGGTACTTTTTAAATTCAAGATTGGCAGGTAATGTTTATGCTTTGTTTTTTTTTTTTATCATCATTCAAAGGTTTATTATAAGTATGACTGTTAAACAAGTAGTGACGGTATTTAAAACTGATTGTTGAAGAAAAGTTCTAGCTACTTCTAGTCTTTATTCAAATCAGTCTAATGATCTCTTGTGATCTACTAAAAGAAGTAGTAGCAGAAGTAAACAAAACACATTTTTTTATGAACCAGTTCAATTTTGTCATTGTAAATAAACCATTTTTATGCAATTAAAACATTCAGAAGTAATATATTATACGAAAAATAAGCTTACGTATAGAGATATAATGCAATTCCAAATATCAAATTAATTATGTGCGTACATGACATAAACAAAGTTCCAGAAATTGTTAAAGTTAGGGCATTTGTGTCAAATTACACTGTTTGCAGGAAAGTGACTCCCCTGCTAAGTTAAAGAAGTAAGAAAAATGTTACATTTCAAAGTACATTACAGATGTGTTTTTGTGAAACAAATAGTTTAATTTTGAGTTTTCTTTTTTTTCTCAATGCTTCAGTTCAAATTATTTTGCTTCCAATTTCAGAAAAAATATGTTTGTACTTGTTGGACTGTCAATTTGCTTGCATATGTTTTTGTGGGGTTAGAATAATGCAAGTTGATTCAGGATTAAGTTCATTGGAAAGTGTATTCTTAGAACATTCTTTATTTTGGACTTCGTGAATCAGCATTGAAACTTAGTACATGAACTTTCAAAATTATTACTAGCTTAGAACAAATCAAGTTTCTCATTCACCTACAGCAACTCTCAACAAACCATTCTTTTCTTTCAATTGGGTAGAAATCTATGGTGGAGGGAAAGTTGCCAAAAGTTGGCGACCTATCCCAACTTTGGAGAAATGAGAAAATATGATCCTGTATATGTGTATTATAATACATATATTGTTCCTTATAGTGGCCCTTGGATGCTGACAAAAGAGATTTTTAAGAATGAAGGCATTTTGGGCTTCTTTAGAGGTTTTGGGGTAACAGTTGTTCGTGAAATGCCTGGATATTTTTTCTTCTTTGGAGGGTATGAATTGACAAGAATTCTTCTCACTCCAGAAGGAATGAAAAAAGAAGATATAGGTAATTACTATTTATTTGAGTGTGTGTGTATTTATAAATTTGGGAATAATATTTGACTTATATTTTTAAATTTTTTAATAGGACTTCTAAAGACTATATTAGCTGGTGGAGTGGGAGGAGTTTCATTTTGGCTTGCAATTTTTCCGGCCGATGTTATTAAATCCAGACTCCAGATATCTCATGGTAATGATTCAACAATCGGCGTTACAAAAGAAATTATACGCAAAGAAGGTATTTAGTAATCTTTTTTTTCTTGCTTAACTGTTTTAAATTTTAAAACAACCAAAATAGAACAATAATTTATCAATCAACACACAAACTCCAAATATATGCATAAAAATATTATTATACTAACATTAAAATTAGCAAAGTGACTATATACACAGCACCATTCATTTGCACATACAGGTAGTAACTGTTATGCCCAGGCCAAAGGCGGAGACAAAGGACTGTTAAAAGTTTAAACAATTCCAAGTCCCTTTTTTTCTTAGTCTGGTTGGTATAGTAGTACAGCCCTTGAATACTAAGTTTTCACTCAGGATTCGTTTCTAGTTCTTAGCCCAACACCATACTCTTTTTTATTTAACAATGCCTGACCATGCATCCTCTGTTTCTCTGTCCATTTAAATATAAAATAATTATGAGTTTCATCAATTTTTAAAACATTTAAGTCTTTAAATTTTCATTATATATATTTAATAATTAACAACTAACAAAATATTAGAGGTGTTTCTTATAATATTCCCATCGCAAATGGTAACCCTAAGTATCATTGACAAGTTGATGTTTGGACGCAAAAAGATCTCCCCTGCTCCAACTTACCATTTCTCTTTCCAGTGTTAGTTTTAATATGTAGCATTTAATTTTAGTGCGCCGGTACTATTTTTTAAAAATCAGATAAAGTTAAAAATTATTTAACATAAATGTTTTAATTTTTCATCGGCGCTTATTTAACTCTCAATATATGTGGTAAGAAAAGAGAAATCCATATTATAAATATCAAAAGCCAATCTTTTTATGGAAGGACTTGATTAGGATATGGTATTAGTTCAATTTAAAATTCAAATGAATGTAATTTTTATTCAAAAAATGTTTTAGTTTGAGCTCTTAACTAAAAATTTGACATTGGGAACGGGGTACAGTAAGGAAATTTCGTCAATATTTTGTATCTTAAATTTTTCTTGGAGTTTCTTTGTTTTAAAATATCGTTTGATAATTATATAAAATGTATATGTTGTGTGATACGTGTTTGTTTATTATATGTGTGATAATTATATAAAATTATAAGGACCATTCTGATATTATAATAAGAAAATATGAAAATGAAATAATTTTTTTCATATGTTAAGCCGAATTGACATAAAGCAAGGAGAAACCGGTTTTCTGTCGCCAACGTCTGCCAAGCAGATCTGATTATGGGGAGATTCCTCTGCAATCATAGGGTTTTTTCCCCGGACTCTTCACTTATGTTTTTCATTTTTTTATTTTAAAAGTTTTAATATCATTCAAAGGTTCTTCCAGGATTCTTTAAATTTGACGTTTTTTTCTTCTTTTAGGATTCAGAGCTTTATACAAAGGACTAGGCCCAACTCTTTTAAGAACTTTTCCTGCCAGTGGTGCCTTATTTGCTGCCTATGAATATTCGAAAGATTTTCTTCACTTTGTTACAGGGTGTCCAAAAGATAAAGTATAATCTTATGATCATTCTTCAAAAAAGAATATCTTTCCTTTTGCCATTTTTAGAAAATATTTATATTTATCTATAGTTTTTTTCTTGATTCTGATTATTTTCATATTAGAGAATGTTCTCATATAATTTATTTTCAAATACTATTATTTAAAGGTTAAACATTTATTAAACCATGTGAAACCTCACCATCATTTCGGGTCCTTGCTCACATTTTTATAAGTTAAGCTCAGTTGAAGTAGATTACATTCAATACAAAATATTTTTAGCCATGATTTCCTTTTTAAATGAATATTTGGTAAATATAAGATGAGCTTCAGTTATAACTAATTAATTTGTATAAGTGTATTTTTAAATTTCAAATGTGTTTGTCCCAGATCAATTTCTCACTTCCATAACTATTATATTTAGTTTTTAAAAGAAACTTTTTGCATGTATTTGCCATTAATTTGGCTTTAAACAAAAGAAAGGACATCTCTTTATGAGTTATATGGGTAAAAAAATTCCTATATATTACATTTGGCTTCATTTTTCTCGAATAAATGCTATTTAATCCAAATGGCGTTTTTGAATTCTCACCTCCATTAATTCTACAGAAGTAATTAGAACAATAGAATCGTTAAATTTTTTATAAAAAATAAGTGAAAATTGCCCTTTTTTGAAGAGTGACCCATTAACATATTTTGAATGTTTACAAGTATCTGTTTTATGTGACGAATGTTAAAATTATTTATCATCATATTTATTACATATAACAATTTTATGTAGGGGAGAGTGGGGGCTATTGGGACGCAGGGCTAATGGGACAAGGGCCCTAAAGCTGAGAAAAACATACTTTTTTAATAAATTTTCTACACTACAGCATTGTAACAGTTAGACTTCACATTTTAACAACCAAAGATCAGCCATTAAAAGCATGTGTTGAAGTGGAGAGAAGAATTGTTGTTTTGGAGAATTTAAAGTTAATTAAGAGTGTACCTTGTTTTTCATTTTTGAAGTATCAAATAAAAACTTTCTATGAATTAAATTATAGCTTTAGGTAGATGACATATCTTAGATTAAGATAGTATATGTCAAATATTGGGGTGAAATACACGTGCTTCTGTGTTGGGTCATTTATAAAAAACAACATTGTGGGGTCTAATGGGACAGAAAGAGTGGGGTCTAATGGGACGCGAATAAACCTAGCTTTGTATGTTTCTTTCGAAGAATCTACATATAAAACTCTAATATCTCATTCAGTCAAGTTGCCAAAAACTTTTTCTTAACTTTAATTTTAAACTTTTTGACTTTTTTTCATCGTTTAATAAGTGAAAGTTCAAGTAGCTTTATTTGGGACATTTTTCCACCTGCAATTTCATTAATTCATCTGAACAGAGCTTGGTGAAGATAAGTAATTTGTTGTTGGCAAAATTTGCTAGAAAGCAAGCTATTATTTATTCGTTGGATTGATTTCTGAAAAACGTGATGAATTCCGGGCAAGCTATTTGAAGATAAAGACTGTCGTTTTTAATCCACGTAACCTGAAAAAAGGACAAGTTTGGGACAAATTTTAAAAGATTTAGTTTTAAACTAAATATTTAGTTTGAAAATCTAATGATTTAGTTATAAAACTATCCTTTCCAGCGATTCAACAAAGATTATGGGAGCATCTCCGATTTCGAGTTTTAACTTTTTTGTTTCAATGTAAAATAATTTTTTTTAAAAATAAAATTTCGTGATGTATACATTAAGTAAATGGTATTTGCTTTAAAATTTCATTTTCTGGTCACTTTCTGACTAATTTTTCCTTTTTTGAATATTTAATTAAGGCAGCATTCAGCATGTCCCATTAGCCCTGCACACTGTCCCATTAGCCCCCACACATGGGGGCTAATGGGACATTTACATGTTTGTTTAAAATGCTCAACAATTAAAATCCGGTAATGTTTTAACATTTGTCGAATGACTTTTTAAGTAAATGAATGTTCAGTTTATGAGCTTGTAAAAAAAGAAATTAAAATTTTGGCATTTCTGCTGAAATACAGAGGTTCAAAAAAATTTGTCCCAATAGCCCCCACTCTCCCCTATACTATTTTTTTAGAAGTGCATTTAAAAAAATCAAAAGTGCAGAAACTAATGTATAATCTAGCTCTTGTATTTTTTTTTACTGGAAGAACATTCTTTGTGGGGTAGTTTATTTTTTTTAATGAAATAGAGCATATACAAATAAGATATAATCCTGTCTTTAAAATATGTCCAGTATTCCACGAACCATAAGCCCGCGGACCTGAACCTGGAACCTTCCACATGCAAGGCAAATGCCTTAAACGACTAGCCCCCCCCCCCCCCTTCAAAAATAGTAGGGTCTACCTAAAATGATGCTGATGGCATGATTCTAAGTCTCAATTTTAATCTTTTAAACACTTTACAATTTATGCTACAAATTGTTTTATGTGTTCACTTAATTTGACAACAATTGTTAAACATACACATACATGTTTCTACAAATGTTAAACATTTCTTTGTGATATGAGCCAATAAAGAGAAAAGATTAATATGTATATTTTTCTCCTAACTTAGTGTTTTTCTAACTAAAACGCTCATGTTTAGATAGTTCAAATTACAGTTTTATTTTAATACTTTAATAAGAAAATATTTGTATCTGCATGTAATATTGTTACATAAGAAGCTATTTGATTGAATTACACTATATGATACTAGGAATGTGTTTTGTAATGTTATGATTAGGGCAGGATTAAACATTGTAGGCGCCTGTAGGTAGTGCCCCCCTCCCCCCCCCCGCCCTCCCCACCTCTGTGCTTTGCAAAATGAAAACTGATCTACATTTCCCTTCAGTTATGTGTATAACGCACACAAAAAGTTATTATTTGGTACAAAAGTAGTTAATTACTTTGTAGGTTTTTTATGAACAGTAAAATTTTATTAATTAAAAACTTGTACAGATGGAGCAAAACAGTGCAAAACAAACCTGTTCAAAACAGTGCAAAACAAACCTGTTCAAAACAGCGGAGTTGTGGTAACTCAGGACTGGGACGAGGAGCTAATTGGAGTTTCACATCAATTTACTAACTATTTATTCTTCAAACCGCAAATTAAACAATAAATAATTTAAATTGAATTTGCAACATAAATTTATTGCTAATGGGCAATTATGGCCTCTAAAATTTGTTAATTAAGAAAAAGATAGTTCTTCTTTTCCCATAAAAAGCAGGTTTTCTTTGATTTTCAAAACAATGTAAAATTAATTGATATTATAAGTTTCGCTTCCACTTTTGAGCAAAAACAAACATTATTCTTCAATATTCATGCTTTTAGCAATTTAGTTTTTGCATAAAGACTTCAATTAATGTGCAAAAGTAATTAAGGAAATTGCTTAATTTGTTTATAAAAGTTAAAATTAGAACTATCTAAATTGCATGTTTCTCGATTTTTTTTTTTTAGTTGTATAAATAGTGAGTGAAAGGGGATCCAAGTATCAGTTTCTGTGACAAAACCTATTTGTTTTTTTAATGCTTTGCTCAGCTGTTGGCTCAATGATATTCCTATGTATATCGGTTAGTCAGTCGAAAATTATACTTTCTCTTATTATTTTTCCTTAATTAGTGTCATTTTAGAACTAAAAGCACTAGTTAAAAATATTGAGGACTAAAAAACTTGTAAGGTTTTTGTATAAATTATTTTGAGACACTTGGAAGCTGCGGGGCCCTTAAAATAAACGGGGCCTGTAGATGACTGCCTACTTTGCCTAATTGGTAATCCAGCCCTGGTGATAATATAAAACAAGAGATTTTATTAAGGGTCTTGTATGGTAACAGATCTTGATACAATTCCAATTTGGATACTTTGGTCCCTGTTTTTAAATAAAGTATACAACATGTACTCACGAAAACTTACCAAAAAATACAGAAGGAAGTTATTTTGCCCTTAAAATAATTAATAAGTATAATTTTAAATATATAAATTAATTATAATAGAAAAAAATTGTTTCAATATTTACATGCCATTAGTGCTGCTATCTGTAGTTTGTGAATGATTACTAAAATGTTGTTTTATTTATAACTAATTAATATCTTTAAAATTATTCTCAATTATTTCAGTGGCAAAATAACTTTCTTCTGTATTTTTTCTTCTGTATTGTTGTATACTTTATACAAAAACAGGGGCCAAAGTTTCCCCATTCTAATTGTATAGAGGTCTGTTACCTACAAGACTCTTAAGTGCAAGTATTAATATTTCAAATCCCTTTCAACTGATAAAAAAAGCAATATTCATTACTGATGTTACAAGATAGCTTATTTTCATTGCCAACTTTATACACATTTTAATAAGGAAATGTGAGGACAAATGTTGTCACTTTTGATGTGTTTATTAAATGTTATACTTCTTGGAATGTGTTGAAAAAAACTGTAGTGATTTTTAGAGCTATTGAGTTTATTAATTTTAAAAGTGATAAGAAAAGTATTGGTTTGAGAGTATTTGCTATTTAGTAAATTGAGCATTTGGCATGTGTGATATAATAAATATATTTTTTTGACTTCGTTTTTTTCATGCATCTTTATATAGTTCACATACCTTATGTATGTATCTTAGTAGATATACATTGGATACTCTAGCAAAACAATGTTTTGAAGTGAGTTGACTCTGCTTGGTTATTCTGCAGGTGTAAAACTATAGAAAATTCCTTGAACTTTTTCGTTGTGTCAACACTTGGTGCATTATTACTTCTTTAACTAACCCCTTGTGGGGGGGAGATTACTTTGATTATGATGAATTGATCGAAAGAAAGTTTAAATATGTTATTATTAAGTAAACGGTTCCTATCCATTTTTGGTTATTTTACAACTAAGGAATTTCCAAAAACCTACCGAAACACAAAATCATTATTTCAAGGTAACTAAAACTAATCAAAACATGCAAATACAAGTATAATAATTTCTGGCAATCATTTAATATTCTTTTAACCAGTGAAACTTTTTGACTTGTGTGTCATTGGCAGATCGAATTTCAATAAATTATTTCGTTTTTAATATTAATTTACAAAATTAATAAAAAAATATTCTGTTCATATGGTTTTTATTTAAAAATGATTGACTTTAAATATTTTTAGTTGGATTTCATAAAAAAAGACATGCTTCATAAAACCAAAAAGTTTTTAATTATCAAATCATTGTGTTTTTCTAAAAATATTGTGCAGCATTAGATGAACAAATCTTTATTAGAAATTGTATGAGATAAAGGTAATAAGATTTAGATATTCTAATTTATTTTTGCTTATATATTTTTAACACATTCATGGGCGTACCTACCATAAAGCAGAGGGGGGCAGCTGCCCCCCTCTAGAAAGTGTGAAGTGGGCCCCGGTCTTATGGGGGCCCCTGTATATAATATATGTAAAAGGAGATGCATTAAAAAAAATCGATGTTGTGTTCCCAGTCGGGCCCAGGGGCTCACTTTGCGCCGGGAGGACCTTTTATATAATCTGATATAAAAGGGGCCCATGAATGATGTTCGAATTGAGGCCCATATTTTTGCGATTGATCCTTAGTTGGCCTCTGGGGGCCCAATACTCTACGCCCAAAAAGGGGTCTACATATTTTTAAAATCTGGCCATTTGTGAGTAATTAAGCCCACTGAAGCCCCCAATTGATGTATACTCTATGTATAAAAGGGGTTTAAGTACTTGTTTTTTTTTTCAAATTGGGCCCAATATAATATAAATTGGGCCCACTTCCTTTCAGGGCCCCCTAATCCTATGAAGACTATTTTTGCATGTGAAGCCTTTCCTGAATTTGGGGCCCCCCATACATCGTTTAGTTTAAAACATGGACAACTAATGGGCCAAGAGACTTGTTATGGGCTACCAACTTGCGTAAAATTAAAGGTTGCATTTACCATACAAACAAGACAATGTAATTGTTATATCAAATTACTATACTCTTGTAATCCAATACCCTTCTTATCCAGTATGGCAAAGCAGCAGGTGATAGCACGGTTTATTTTAAGGGATGATTTTTAGGGCCCCTTTAAATTTTTAAAGGAGAAGCCCTCTGTCTTCAATTGCCTATTCGGTGATAGGGCCCTGGGGAGAGTTGGGGCTTATATATACATAAAAGGGGCTCCGAATTTTGTTTTAAACCAAGCCAAATTTAGCTTCTCAACATTAGGATACAAGATTTTATAGTCTTAGAAAATGAAAGAAAAGTATAGGGCATTTTTTAATGGCACAATAAATAATAGAGGGCCTCTTTGAGAGAACGCGTAGACTGGTTACATCAATCGCAAAAAAAATGGTTAAGCAAATTTAGTGCCTAAAACTATTCTTTTATTTGTCGTTTCAAACAATTGTATAGTAAAAATCAATGTAATTTACAAGAAAATGAGAAAAGAGATAAATTATGTTAAGTAAAATAGGATTTTTCAGAAAAGTCTATATGATTTCGAGCTTGATAAAGGGGTATGGTTTTCGAGGGTATGTTTTCGATTAAGGTTCGACCTAAGTATGAATATGAGGCAAGATACTTCGAAAGATATAAGCTAGAATAGTTATAAGCAAAAAAGAAAACAATCCATTCAATAATTTGGTTATAGTATTATTTTGGTTAGATTTTTTAAAAAAGCATTTTTTAATGTGGAAAACTTCAGATTTCTTTTAAGAATCTCCGAAAACAAATTTGTGAATATACTTTGATCACAAAACAATTTTTTTATTAAAAAAAGCCTACAGGCTTCTGGCAAAAAATAGTTGAAAATGTAAGGTAATGGGGTAGTTTCACGTCGTGATTGGCAACTGCTCTAACGGGCTCCAACGGTTTGTTGCCTGGAATTACTTATGTTTTCGCATTCGAAAATGAGTTTTCTAAGAATATTTCACTTTATAAATTTTTTAAATGCCAACTTCTTGTTGTGCTGTTGGTTTTTGAAAACATATGTTAAAGAAAGTCTGCATGGAACGAAAACATGTTCATCTGCATCGGTCATTTTGAGAGTGAAAACGAATCAACGAATATATGAAATCGCACTACGGGAAACCGAAGCAACCAATGAAATCCAGTACTGATTAAAAATGCAAACAAGAGCATTAAATGACCTGAAACATTCCCATTGGTTTAATTCGTAATTAAAAATGATTTAACTAGTGATTATTTAACCCAGTTTATAATTATAAATGAGTGGGATAAATAAATTTTATAATAATTTTTTTTAAATAAATCCAATCAATTCTTACTGCGAATTGTAATAAGTAAACCATATGAGATTAGAAACGTGACGTGGGGGGGGGGGGGGGGGGTTGGTGCATCAAATGAAAATTCCCTAAAGGGGCCCATCCAACTAAGAAAATGGGGGCCCATTACATTACCTGCCCCCCTCTAAATCAGATCCTGGGTACGCCCTTGAACACATTGCTTAGCTGTATAAACAATTCTTAAATATAAAATTTCTTTTTTTAAATTTTGGTTAAGTCTTACTTGACTTAATTCATATTAACAATGAATAAATCCAGGTTAATTTTTGAACGATTTTACTAAGAAAATAGAATTGTTATAATGTAAAGGGTATAGTTAGCAGTTGTAAACTGGTAGCCAATACTTTTAGATTACCATCATAAACATTAGATCAGTTATAAAATGTTTTTTCAAAGATAATCTTGTGAAATAAAAATACAATTTTAGCTCCATCATCTATATTTTGAAACTAAAATACGCTTCAAATCCAGTCTAAAAATTTTAGATTTATAAACCTTTACATAAGACACTTTCGATGTATGTGGTACTCAACTGTTTTGAATCAAACAGTAAAATGGATTGATATTAATTTGTTTTTTATAATTCTGGTTTGAATTAAAAATTAAGAGGGAAATTTCTATATTTTTGTAATTAAGTTTATCTGCTTGTGACTAATAAATTGGATTTTTGCTTTGGTTGCTGCTACTATAGTAGTCTTAGAAATGAAGTGGTTTTATAGTAGGTTAGGTTAGGAATTTATTCTTGCATTTAACCATTTATTTACTGATGGTATACCGTAAACATGTTTAATGTCAGTACGTATACTTGTAAGTAGTAGGGGAGAGCAGGGGAATCCCGCCACCTCGGGTAATGCCGCCACCCCTTGTATCTCGCCAGCGGTGTATGTGGGAGGGGGGGCTGTTAGCGCTGACCTGTAGCATAAAACAAAGTAATTTGTAGTATAGACGCTAATGGCCATTGAGTTGGTGTAAAATTATTTAAAAAATACGGTTTTTAGTGATTTTCATCTAATCTTGAGCCTTCTGAAATTAAGCGATAAGTGACTGCTATCTCTAAGTTAGATAAATCAGTAATATATCATTTAAAAGAGTAATTATTTGGCTATTTTATCACGACGTTATTTTGGACGCTAGGCTAACTACCTTTCTTTAAACAACCGTCTATGCCATTTTGTCTTACTGGGGTAATGCCGCCACATCACTCTGGGGTTATGCCGCCACATGCAAAAGGATGGCGGCATAATCCGTAAAATAGAAATTTCATATATTGGCCCTACAACCTATTAGTTTTCGTTAGAGATGCCATGTATCCGAAAAAGAATAACTGAACTGGTCAAATAGACCAACGAAGCTTTTAAAAAAACCTGCATAGTTAGTTGCACACAGAAAGTTAATAAAAGAGCTGTACCATGTACAATTTACCATTCCAAAGTTAATTGAAACTATTTTAGTTCTATATTCTATATGTATTGCTTTATTATGTAATTTTCCATTATTTATAGATTATTTGCTTTGTTTATTGATGTGGCGGCATAACCCCAGTGGTGTGGCGGCATTACCCCAGATACCGGGGTAATCCCGCCACTGTGCGAGCTTTAGAAAAATTCAGTTTCTATTAAAAATTTAAATTTTAAAAAATCACTACAAGATAGGTTATGAACTGTAGTATGCTATAATCATTACAATTTACATTAATTGCAACACAATTCTGCATGAAAATTCAATTTCCCTTCTCTCCCCTACTACTTAAAAAGCCGTTTTATTTTTTATTGTTCAATTTGTGGAGATAACAGGGAAAGATGGAACTTTAAGGCCAGTGGCCACCCTCTTTCTTAGTCTAGCTCTCTGAAAAACCTCGAATTCGGTTCAAGTTAGGGGGCGGGCTTGAGCCGAAAACTCTGTCCTATCAGCTGAATAGAGGGGTTTAAACCCCCTCTTTTACCCTCCAACGATGTCCCAGTCTATCTTGGTGGGGGGTCGATCTCTCTCTCTTCCCCCCATTCCCTCACGCTCGTATTCACCAGGCACGATTAAGCGCAGTTTAGTCTCTGAACCGGTTCTAGTTCGCGATTAGCCGCAAAACGGTATTCACCAGCACTTAATCGTGAACCTAATCTCAAATTAAGTGTTCGAGATTAAACCCCCTCTCGAGGTGGTTTAATCTCAAGGAGTTTTGGATTAACCAATAGCGTTCGAGCAGCATTTTAGTAAACAAGAAGAAAATGGCAGATCGTTACGAAGATTTCGAGTGTTAGTTTTCTGCCAAAAAAAAAAAAAACAAGTTCTTTAATAATTCCTACCCAGGCTAGGTTTTATTCAACAAAAAAGTTTTTTTGCAACCCTGAACTTTTTTTATTATTCACATAATTTATTTTATGTTAAAAAAATATTAATTTTCAAAACAAAGTTCACTTATAAAAAATCAAATTTTTTCTGGAAGTTTTATGTGAAATATTTCGACCCACTCCTCGAGTTTATATTCTCCCTAAGTTTATAATAAAAATATTGCTCAGAATAGCAAGCCTATATTTCTTAAGATGACCAAAACAATTAATTTCCAAACAATTCAATTTCTTAAACAATTTTATAAAGCATATACAGATCTAGCAATAGTTTAATACAGTTGTCGACATTTGTAAATTTTGCTGATAACACTTTTTTTTTTTAAGGTACAATGTATCTCAAAGTTTGGTGAGAAAAGCTGGAAACTACTATGGCAACAACTGTCCTTCACAACATAACCATCAAGTTGAAAGATCTTATTGAAGAAGACCTTTTATCTGAAGATGATACTTCAGCGATCGACATTCCAAATTCTATTGATGGAACAGCTAACAGAAATTTGATTGTTAATGATTATTTTTAGTGGTGAAGGATATTTTATTTATAGGTCCTTAAAAAATCCAGAATAACTAACATTAAAAATTTTATTATTTCAATTTGACTGATTCAATTTTTTTTGTCTATAAAAGAGTTATACATGGTCCAACCAAGTACTTTATTTTAAAAAGTTATATTTTAAGTATTAATTAAGCAAACAAGTTCACAAACTTTTTTCCCTTTAAAAAGATAAAACAATTATAATTTACATACAAAAAATTTTAATACTGCATTTGTTGTTTCCTCATGCTGTGTATACATGCTTTTTAATGTTTTTAACCAAAAAAATTTTAAGAATTATTGAAGGTTAAATATTGTGTCATATACATATTTGAAGTGTATAATTATATATAGTCGGTCAAATGACAAAACTACAAATGTGCAAAAGCACAAGGTTGGCGAGCCAAAGGCTGTTGAGCCCACTGTTTTCAATAACCTCCAATCTCTAGAACTGGCACATTTGTAGTTTTTTTCCTTTGACCAACAAAATGAATATTGATATATTTATTTTCAAAATGTTCTAGACAATTCATCACTCTCTCACTTTTCTGGATCAATCTGTGTATTTGTAATTTATTTATAGACTGTGTGTGATTACATTTGAAAAATATTGTAATATGATTGACTTCGATGTCTACCCTTTCTTAGAAGAAATAAAACGTGTTTCACATAATTTATTTTTCAATTTGCAAATTTATAAATATGTAAATTATTATTTATTCACAAAACTAAAATCCTGAAATCTTTTTTTTAGATTGAACTATTTTAAAATAATCTTTATAATGCAAATTATAAAAAGGCACAGTACAGTAGCTAAGGTTACTTTAAAATCAAATTATGACAGAATTTCATAACAACCAACTGCACATTATCAGCTCAGTGAAACGACACCTTTTAATCACAGAGTTGAAAAAAAAAAGCATTTGTTAACAGCAAGCATGAAAAACAGTAAAACACCAGCAAATTAACAAACAAGGAACTTCGCTCGGCAAAACCACATCCCTTCTTTCAAAGAATCCTTCTTTTGAAAAACGACCCCTAATGGACAACAACCCCCGAGGCTTGGCCCCCAAGAGCGCTCCACACCACGATGTTCTGACCTCTGACCCCCAAAGAGTGTCTGAGAGGCGGGGCCTGTGTGGAGGCGGAGTTTCAGCCAATTTTCTTACACTTTCCTTTATAATTCCGCTAAAAACCTTACTTAAAAAAACTAAATTTAACTTTAAAGACATTCTATGATTAGAAAAATGTTGAAATTTTGTTCCTGCAAGGAAATTTTTTGTTTTTTCCCCTTTTAACTAACTTAAATATTTCGTTGAAACTAAAATTTGAATTTAAAAAAAAAAGAGTAAAAAACTTTTTTAAAAAATTGCCACGAAGAAACACAATTTACTTGAAGTTTTACGAGTTAAAAAAAACCGCATTAAAATATTCCTATAATTTCATTGCTTTTCTTAGGAACAAAAATCATTTTTTCCGCATAGACTTAGCATTAGCCAGCCCGATCGAGGTAGGACAGGGAATGGGGGTGTCCGATCCCCTTAATGTTATAAAATCTAACATGTCAATCTTAAAGTCGAAAGGCAAATTCTTCCTAAAACTAACTTCAGTTATTTTGCACCAACTTGTGATGCATCGACGTTGCATTAAGTACATAACACTTAAAAGACAGGTTTTACTTTTTATTGTTCATTTGAGGGAAAATAGGTTGTGGGCTTTTAATAATGCAGTATAAGGTTTCAACTTATTTAAGACTATAAAGGTAAAACATTCATTAATAAAATATGTCAGCCAGTGTACTTTAGTAATTATAAGTAAAAAAAAAAAATTCAGAAAATAAAATGCATTTTATATTCCAACTATTTTTTTTACCATTCTATATTCTAATTGCAATATCTAACATTTAAGTCATTGGAATATGATGCATCATTTCGTAAAACAAAACATTTTCTAAAGTTTGTGCCTTAATGCAAAATATTCATGACAATATTTACTTATTAAAAGGATTTTTATAACTTATTGCATATAGCCATGCAAATCCTATACATTACTGCTGGTTTATAAATTAATTTCAGTAAGTTATACTCGTTTGTGCTCAGGAATAACCTTGAACCTTTAAATCAAGAAATTGGTAATTTAGATACATCAATCTAGACTCCAATAGTCCAATTGTTTAAAATCAAACAAAAAAATATACACCATAAATTAAAAAATATTTTTTATTAATGGAATGTCTTAAGCTTATCACCATTGGCAGATTTAAGTACTATTTTGAAAATAATATATAGTATAATTCTTTAAGAATTGCTTTATAATACAAAATACAAATGTAATATAAAATATATAAAATACAGCAGCTACATTAGTTGTAAAACAGAATGATCAACAAATTTATAGTAAAATATTAAATACAAATATTTATAAGAATGTACAGAAAAGTTTATATGCATTTAATAAAAAAATAGTTGCAGTTCCAACAAAAATAAACAGTATAACAGTACAAAACTAGTCATTAACAGTTTTTTTTATGTATGTAAGCACTAGCAATTGATCAAACAACTTCATCAAGAAAATATATAAATATTCAAAACATATTTTAGATTATATGAAACTCAACTTTAGGTTTGTAAATGCCTGTTCAATAAACTTGTGACAATATTTAGAATTGGTAGGGTGAATTGGTCATTGCAATTTCAAATGCTTTTAAATAAATAATTGCCCAAAAGTAAGCGAATTTATAGATGCACCAGTGTTACAATTCAGGCGATGGAATAAAAAAAAACATCTATTACAGTCCAACTTTCATTTGTAAATTCTATAGATCAACTTCTAATGAATGCATTAACAGTACTAAGAAATTCATAAAATGATGAAAAATATATACAATAAACATAAGGGGGTACATTCCCTCACATGCAATAAGTGATATATATATACGTAAATGAAATTTCCCATTCAAGATCAACATCGAACAAATATTAAATACCCCACATTATATAATTACTTGAAAATAAAACAGTCTAAGGTTAGGTTTATCATATTAGTTTCTTCAAAATAATGCCCACATACAGAGAGGATGCACAAAATTACTAAAAAATTTGCATTTTTTACATTTCTAATAAAATATTATGAAATATGTAGAATGCTTTTGAAACCTTGCAATGCAAGGTGCTGCTTACGTTTTCATGCAAAAACAGAATCTGATGCAAGTAATAGAGCATGCAGAATGGATCCAGAAATAAAAACATTTTGGAGCACCCTTATCTCAAAATTCCATAAAAGAATATTCCATTTTAAAGACATTTTTACCTAAACAAAAGCTTACATTCTGTAAAGAACAGTAAACTACAATATTTTATGAAGAATAAGTATTTAAAAAATAACCTGTTCTTACAGATGCAATATTGTTCATAAAATTATTTTTTATTAAAATAATCAAAACCTAATCAACTGTATGAAATATATTATTAGATTAGAAGGGAACAGATATTTTCTTTAAATGTTCAGTTCTCTTAATATTATGTAATTACCAGTTCTTTTACAAACTTAACTTTTGTTTAGGCAATTATTTATTTCAATTTAATAACCATAATGGCTTTTTGAGATCAATGTCTTGAAACTTTTTAAATATTTGGATACAATCTGCTTGCCATATATTTGGATACAACATTGGAGACTATTTTTGCAAGAAAATGTGTCAAAACATATGCAACAAGTTGTCAAAAATTTCACATATTTCGTTAATTATGAGAAATACAAAAACATGTAAAATTTCTGAAGTGTGTCAATTTTGCCCAACCCTCTGTATATTAAATATACAGATCAATTAAGAGGTACATCTTGTTTATCATCTGGTGGACTAAACAACAATTCAATAGAAAGCCTCTCTCTAAAAACTTTCCACGTTTTCTCCTTGTGTGGATTGTCTAAATAATCTCTCTGCACATGAAATCTAAATGGTAAAGATAAGAAATATATTGATTGAAAGTCTAAAAATCATACATTTTTTAAGGTTCATGAAGTTTTTACAAATTGAATTTCAGCTGTGTCATTGAATTCAAATCCTTACTATAAATTATGAAGCCCCATCACAAAGAAGAAATGAGTATGTATGACCACTGGGTGGTGATGTCAGATTATTTCAATAAGAATGTTTTATGAAACACAAAACAGCAAAAATGTTTTTTTCTTATTTCAGTTTATCTGGATCAAGTCCAAAAGACTTAACCCACAAAAAGCCCTGAATCGGAGCAGGGTTTAGCAGCACAAAAAATATTTAACGAAAGTGTCAATGCTATACTGCATCACTCATAAAAAGCCTCCTGAAAACCGCAAGGGCAGTTTTAAAATGCAACATTTGTGAATCTTAACTATTTCTCTTTGCACCAACTTATTGCACTTATATTAAGCATTTAATTTGAAAAAAATTTCGTAATAAAACTGTAAAATTTAACCATAAGATATTTCTTATTTTCTCAAATGTGTTAACGTTATAAATACTCATTGGATATTAACACATTCGCTGCCACTAAATCATCGATAGAGTCTTCATCGATAGAGGCTGATGAAGTAGAAAAACATCCTGTTTTTTTAAAACCTGTTCGTTACAATGGAAATAAACTGTTCATTTTTGAACAAGTACAAATCTTAGTTCGAGATCGTAAAATAGCAAGGTTAGGTTGAATTAACGTCACTAACTAAAGCTACACGATAACTACCTAGTCGTAAAATACAAGGGAATGTTCCTGGTCTTTTCCAACCGTATAACTCATCATCTGTCACTAATAATTGAATTGAAAGTCAATTACCAGATTTGCTTCAGTGATTAACTTTTCGACTAAGAAATAATCATTAAATTTTCCTAATTCTTTTTTTTTGGTAGTTTTTGTTTGAAAAAAAAAACAGACTATTTGCAATTTTTTTTATAGCTAGATTGTTGAATAACAAACTGAATCACTTTACGAAATGCGGTATGTCATGTGTCTGGTCGCCCTACACTTGAGACGAAGGATTTAATTTCCACGTAATTTTAAATAGAATGCCCTCTTTCAAATCACTAAGTATTATTCCAAGCACAGAAGGATCGGTTGTAAAAGTTACAAACGAGCTTGAACTCACAAGAACGGTTGGTGAAATGGTACTATGAATTTCATCAGAATGTGCTGTTATCGGAACCACGCGACTCCTTAAGGAGTCAGTGGCATCCAACGTGTTAAGGCACCGAGTGTTATTTTGTTATCCCAAAACAAATTTAAAAAAAAGTTAATTCAAAAGAAAATATACTGGAATTTTCTTTGAAAAAAACTTGATAATTTGATATTCTAAGATTACCTATAGAAATACCCAAACAATAAAAGTTTATAATTACCTGTTGTTTTGAACAAAACTAGTATGAAACCAAAAGTAGAATGGGCAGTTTTCATACCCCTTTGGAACACCTCTCTATAAAATAATAAAGTGCATCAACAAGTTTGTCACTCAATAAAATAAATAACTCGTTATGCTACGAATAAAAAAAAAACACTTACAGATGAACACTGGAATCTGAGTTTTACATCTCCATAGAGAACAGGACAATTTAAAATAATGGCTTCTAAAACATCTGCTTCTGACTTGTATTCAACCTGATATAAACACATTTCACAAATATTAAATAAACTTTTGTTCTTAGAAGAAAAAAAAAATGTTATGCATAAATTAAGAGGTTTAAGGCATTCAACATTAAAAGAAATACCAATATTTGTGCAGACAACTTTTTGCGTACTTTCAAACTCTATTTGGCAACTGTTTATTTTTTGAACAAGCAATTCCAAAGTAAGAAATAAAAACTAACATGTTTGAGCTTTATATTTTTAATCAACAAATCAGTTCAAATGTAATATTCAGGTTATTCTTATTAAGTTAACTGCTTGTAAAAATATTTTTTAAAAATCTATATGCAAATCTTATTTTGAAAATATGTAAAAACAAATCTTATTTTCGCTTTGATGATTCAATCCAATATTCTATATAATTTTTTTAATCTTTTGTGTATCTTCAAATGATTTGGTTCAGTTCTATGTAAACGTTAATACATAATGGTATTGATTGTTATTGAATAAAGTTGAGTTTGCAATGATAAATTGGACAAACAACTCCATAAGTTAAGAAATAAGTAAAAATATGATTTTCTTTACGTTGATATTTTTTTTACACTTGATATTTTGTTGCAGTCATTTGAACCTTTTATAATAGTTTAATGTGTAATAAAAATATACACATCAGAAAATGATCCAACTGGATGCTTCAGCAAATTTCTCTATGAAGTTAGGGCGAAACTGCTTAATTGCTGCTTTATGAACTCATTTACCATGGCACATGAAAAAAAATCATTAGAGAAGTGTAATGTTTGAAATGCTGTTTGAAATATCATTAAAGAAACACAATAAAGTAGTACTCATTTGTTATTAAAACAAGCCTTTTAGAAAGTGTTTGAAACTTGGTAAAATTACAACACCAAAACGAAAGTATGAAAACTGAAACCGAAGAATTTAGATCCGATGTAGAATGAAAGTTAGAAAAAAATAATAAAGCCATGGCTTACAATATTGTTATACAATTAAAAAAAAAATAAAAATCTTTTATTGAAGAAATTACAATTCTGATCTATAATATAGTAATTATTAGTTCTTTTAAAGCTTTAAAGATACATGTTTATTTATGAAACATGAGTAAAGCTTGATTTACCATTACAAATAACAAAAACTTAAGAATTTGAGTCGATAAAAAAAAACGAGTCCTGTGTGGGAATTTTTCAATGTTTTAGAAGATTATAACATGAAGAAATTTGAAATTTTTTAAATTTCACTATTCGGCCGAATAGTAAAGCTATTCAGCCAAACCGAATATTCGTCTAAAGGGGCTGAATACTGAATTGTAACCGAATATTCGGTGCATCCATAGTCAATATCATAAACTTTTGGCGCCGATCCAACCTTAATTTGAGGGAAGTTATGCAATTTTGTTACTTATTTCATTTCAATATTTGTTATTCAGTATTCGGCCAAATTTGGTATTCGGTGCATCCCTAATATTGACAATGTTAAAACAGCAAGCTACAACAATCTGTAGCAATGCCACCAGTCGAATGAGGTTACCGATTTCTCGTTTTCTTTCTCCCTTTCGGAGCCTGTCACGACCGTTACTCAACAGAGTTGAGTTGTTTCCCATGAAGCGACCTTACCAACTGCAATTTTAAATCAAGACATAGTATCTTTATCTTGTACAGTAATTGTACTTTTATCTAATACAGTAATTACAGTATTTATCTAATACAGTAATTGTACTGCATAGACCAACCGTGCAGTTTAAATTCATAAACATGCATCTTTTATAGTACCAAGTAATTCTTTTAGTTAATTGAATTTAACATTTTAATTGCAAAAGAAAAAAAAGTGATTTATGACAAAAAGTCTAATATAGTGCAGTTTCTTACAGCATGATTTAAACATTTATACAAGTTTCCAAATTTTGATGAATATTTTTTTAAAAAGGAGAGAGGCCTGCTTATATAATAAGAAATAATTGGTAAGCTGTAGTCAAGAGAACTAGAATATAATTCTGAAAAACGCAGAGCCCATTCAAGATTGCTCCACCAGTGAAAATAAAATGATAAAGTCAAACATTTTGAATATCTGAAGATCACAATTTAAATTTTGTATAATACTAATTGAATTAAATTTATTTTTAACGCCAGTAAAAATATAAAATATTCTAAATTATTAAAAAGCTAAAATTTTTTTACATACTTGGCAGTTTCTATTGTTCCCAAAGTCACAATCAAATACTTTAGCTCGTCCCTTAAATACTTCACAGGTCAAATCCGAGCCATTACCTTTTCCCATGCCTATATTATTAAAGAAATTATTAATACCAATATTATTCTTTAGATTTATGAACATTCATTTTCATATTAATTGGATTTCAAAACATGTGGTTTACATTAATAACTAAAATAGCCTTAGTTACCTTGGTTTTTACTAATCAACATAAACTAAAAGTATGATTTTATATATTTGAGAAAGGGTACAGGAATAATATGAAACAAGTTACCATTGTTGCCACTGCAGTAAAAATTTCTAGTAACTAGATTGTCAATAAATTAAAATACATTACCATAACTCGTGTTTAGTTTAAAACTGGTTAAAAGTTATAGTTGGTTTGAACAGCGCTGGATGAATTTCATGAATTAAGAAAAATATTATGCAACAATTTGGTCTTATTACCAGCAAGGGCAGTGATTCGTATTTGCCGAAGTCTTAAGCGAACTTCTTCTGGTGGCACACCATTATGCTTTTCTTTAACTTCTTGAAAATAACCAACATAACGATTCTAAAAAAAATAAATTGATTTAAATGCTGTATTGTTTTGAATAGGTTAATTATATATATTTTATAAATTACCTGGCTTGGAGTTTCAACACCTTGAAATTTGCTACTTTTAGAAAGATCTGTTCTTCTATTCCCAAAGTAATCTAAACTTGCCTAAAAATATAGTTTTGCAATTTTATTAAAGATTATAAATAAAACTTTAAAAAGTACGTCAGGACCGCAGTCATTCTGACCACGAAAGCTTTCTGGATCCTATATTTCACCCTCTCTTTCTCCCCTCTCTTTCTGGATCCTATGTGTATCACTAATATTTAACTTTGAAAAAATGTAAGCCCTAAAGTATGGAAATTAAATATATCAATTTTTTTGAACTATGCACCAAGTACCATTACTATAGAATATGATGTTGCAAGTAATCACTTGTATTTTAATCTTCCCGTATCCTGTATTCAAACACCCTTAAAATGTTTCAGGAACACTTGGATTATTTTAGCTTACAATATTACAATGTTAGTCCGGCAGATGTAGACAGCGCGACGCAGGTTTTAAACTCTGTATTTATTAGACATTTAGATATTTCCTCCCTAAAAACTATCTCAATATTATATCTATTATTCTAGCAACCCAAATATCTCATTAAGAAAATGAAAATATCAATAATATTCAAAATTATAACTTCATAAAAAATCTGTAAATATCCAGACATTAGATTATAAGTCGGGCTATACAAATCAAATCTGAAGTTTTGGAACCATTGATCTTTTACATAATACCTTATTTTCGGGATATCATGTTGTACTATTATTATAGCAGCACAGTAACTGTATAGATAATATTAATATGATCTTCAAAGAAATTAAACATTCTATACATTCTAATAAAATCATAAATACCTCAGCACTGCCAAATAATCCTGCTTCTACAAGCCATACACAAATCATTGTTCCTGTTCTTCCTTTACCCCCTTTGCAATGCACTGCAATTACATTCTCTTTATCTTGGTCTAACCATTCACGAACATTTTTAGCAAATCTAATCATATCACTAAAACAAAAGTATAGTTAAATATTAGGTTTTTAAAAAAGAATTTTACATTGCGAAAGAATGAAGACTCCATAATATAAATATATAAAATAATGTATTTTAAAAATGTTAAGTTCCATAGAAGATAAATTTTTAGTCTAGTAATAAGTGAAGCATTGTAAGTAAAGTAATAAGTCCATAATAAGTATGCATTGAATCAAAAGCCAAACCATCCTAGAGGCAAATCTTAAAGGATAAATAATAAAAATATTTAAATTTATATTCAAGCTGGTTATTTGGGATTAAACCTTCAGAGACAAATGGGAAAAGCGTAACTTGTTTTTACTACAGAGTTTAAAATTTAAACTCATTAAATTAAAATACATGTATTAATTATACTTTTGTATTAAAGGGCTTTAAATGACTCCTCAATATTTTAAATTATAAAACTTGATAAAATTATAAAATTTTAGTAAAATTATAAAAATCTAAATATTACATTTAATAAAACTATTAATTGAATATATATTTTAAAGTTATGTGGTGTTATGAAACTAACACTGAATTGACATGTTTATACTTCTGTATCATTCACAGTTAATCAAATTAAGTTTAAAATGAGACAGTTTAACCCATATAAACTCACTGAATAGAAGGGACATTATGGTCATCAATTATAAAGCGTTCTACTCTACCATGAAAATAAGTATCATCATATGTTTTTTCACCTGAAAAGAAAAATCAATGAAATTATTCAATTTGAGATTTAATTAAGAAAGCCTATTTGCACAATGATTTTCATAAATATTTACATGGTCATTTCTTTTAATTGTACAAAATTAGAACTATAAATAAAAAAATCAGTATTAAATAAAAATACTCACTGCATAGGTTATAGACTTTATAGTGATCTTTATGTTTGAAATCCAAAAATCGAGCTACTTCCTAAATAACAGATCAAATTGTATTAATAGGTAATGAAAAAATTCTAATATGTTAGATAAAATTATATTATTACCTTAATAGGATTACGATACAAAGACATTTTTCCATACGACGGGAAAGACATTGCAATAACCCTTTCTGTAATGAATCACAAATTTTTTTTAAAAAAGTAACAATATATTCAAGAAGAATCAATACAAGTTAAGAAGATAATCACTTTTTGTCCATCTTTCGCTTTGAAAGACATGTCTAAAGGAGAGTATTTAATTTATTCTGCCTTTAATGTCAAGTTTATCAATTAAGGTTTTTTTTTGCATAAAAAAATACTGTAAGTTTTTAATATCCTAAGGTACACATTTTAATGCTGTCCAGTCATAATTTTCCAAACTATATTACAATTTTCTTAAAAATTTAATAGTATAAAATGAAAAAGTGTAACATAAAAACCAAAGAACCCTTTATAGACTTCCTCGTACATAAAAGGCTAGTTAGTACTTAAAATCAAAGGCATGGTGAAATCAAAATGGTTTCCTATATTCAATCTGGGAAGTGAAAAAAAGAAGATGTTAAAAGGTTAGCAAATAGTTTTTGCCACATTGGGAAATTAGTATTAAAGTTACTTTTATATTGGTTAAATGAGAAAAGTGACCTTGGGTTAAAATTGTTTAATAAAGCAGTAAAAGGCAATGAAAAATACAACCCAGTTACCCATGCAAAAGCAAGTATTCAAAACTTAGCCATAAAGGCGACTTAAAAGGTTTATGGGTCATTCCTCAAAAAAATACTTATAGTAATTATAAAGGATCTAATCATATAAATTTTGCAAAAATGAAATGTCCCACAGAATTTTGTCAGGTCCCAGTACAACATTATTTAGAATATAAAAGAATGGAGATGAAAATTTGATAAATAAGTTATAGATCAAATTCTGTAATCAATATACAAGAGGGCAAGTCCATAATTTTACCTTATAATTTGTTATTTGTAGTAATAAACACGTTATATAAGCTTAGTTTGTATGGTTAGTTCTCCTAAACCTAAAACTTTTCTGTCTGTGGGCCCTATTTATGGTTTCATCATGTCCGTGTACCATCATATTCCTAGGCATGACAAACATGATTTTTGTATTCCCAGACCTGATGTTTCAATTATCCAAGAACAAATTGATTAACTATAAGTGAAATATAAGTGTATGCAAGTGCAACTCAAATCCAAAGTTTCAAAAACTTTCATAATATTTTTCGCCTTAAATTATACGTTTTCTGAAGAATGACCCTTATATAAAAAATATGTACAAACGAAAAAATTCAATTTCTGTTTAAACAAGATTTGAAATTTTTTAATTTTCTCTAAATATTATTTCATAAAGAAGCGATTTCTTATAAAGTTGTGCAAATTTATAAAAAACCGGTTTGAAACACGTTCATAGAATTGTTGTACAGGAAATGGAATAACATGCTGAGCTATATAGATAATTTATTGATAAGAGTTTTACTACAGTGAAACTTTTAAAAGTCTGCAATTTTTTACAAAACCACCAAGTATTGTGTTTCGATCAATATTTTAACATTTGGATATAACATAGATTTTATTCATTACATTTAATATGGTTAATACATATAACTAAAAGGAAATTTAGTTATCTGAAGTACTTTATATATAAAACCATATTTGACATTACAACATTTTTCTTTCAATTTTATTAACAAATTGGCTGGAGATTTATAATAGAGCAGTTAGTATGCTATATATTCTAAATCTTTAAGTATAAAAGCCTCAAAATACATTTTCACATACTTAATAAATATTAGTTTAATTGTTTTTTTGTCATGAACACAGGTGGTATCTTAATAGTGTATAGATAGCAATATACTATAATAAGGAATGTTCTTTTAAATGTATCCTCGACTATTTTAAAAGTAATGCTAAACACAAGAGAGATGTTCTTCATAACAATATTAACATGAGACATGACATACCTGTAACATAAGTCAAATCCAAGTCAAAACCATCTTTTTGGTACCTTCTTTTATTTTGAGAAACCATTTGACGAGCTCCTTTAACCAAATGCTTCCTTTCTGTATATAGTCTTACAAACGTCACAATACGTATCAAACGACCAGCCACTACTAGTCTAAACCATAAAAGAAATAATACATTTACTTTTAAAAATAAACAAATTAATACATTGCAATATTTTGAAAATATACCACCAACTTACTTTGCATATCCAAATCCCAGGTCTACAGATGTATAAATTACAGTAACTATGAAGGAGACTATTATGACCACTAAATCCACAACATTGAACCACTCATTGAAGAATTCTTTAGGACTGAAAAATAATTATTCTAAAATATATATTAAAAATTAATGCAGTTCGCCTAAAGTTAGAAGTCTGTCACTTCTAACATATTTTGTGTGGTACCATACCATACCATATTCCATACCCCCATATAATGCATATATTTATTTACATATATATTTCCCATGTATTTAAATTTTATAATTTGTTTTCTAATACAAGTTATAAAGCTCTTAAAGTATTGATTTGTAAATTTAAATTGCTTTCAATATACTTTAATGACTATTGTTTGCATAAAATACTTTTCTTTCCCCACTAATCGGAGCATAGAAAGAATTTAAAGTAACAAAATACAAATATTAAATGCTGCTAATAGTTAAAGTATCATTCTAAATAAATATTTTAGTCCAAAGTTTAATATATATCTTATTGAAATGTAAATATATTGTTAATACAATTAATTTTAAAGAAACAGTACATTGTTTAGTGGCTAAATTTTAAATTGATCCTCCAATTGCAGTTTTAAGTATTGCTATAAAAACAGTTCTTTACACATGACATGATCTCTAATTTATATGAAAATGCAATGTTAATATTAACAAGGCAAATAAAATATACAAGCCCGAGCAAACATTTAAAACAAAACGAAAGTTATTAAAAATAAAAAATTACACATTTAGAAAACAAAAGTGTCATACCCTTTAGCTGCAATACGAATGAAAACTTCCAACATGAAATAACAAACAAAACATAACGCGGCAATCTCGAAACCTCTTTCATGACTTTCTTCCTTATTAGCCAAGGCAGCAATCAAAACACTAATGTCAGTAATGATTAACAATAAACTGAAAATTCTAAAAAAGGAAAATAAAATAAAAAACTTGTATTTAGAAAAGGTATAAACAATGAGTCACAATATCCAACTTACCTAAAAAGTAAATGTTCCACGACTCTTCTTAACTGAAATTGTATGAACCTATAAAATATTTAAAACATTACTAGTTAAAACTATTAAATTGCAGAACAATGTACACATATTTATCATAAAAATATTCTTCATTAAATAAAATCATGTCCACAATTAATTTTCCATGATTTTTTTTTTGAAATTTCCTAAACTACTTAGAAATATGCAACTTTTTTGACCATTTGTAACAAGTATTACAATGCACATAAGTAATGTTTAATTTCAATTAGGTGGTACACAGAATGGGTCCAAAGTCAATGTTTTGGGCCACCCTGACCTTAAAAATGTTAGTCCTTTTTATGGAATGAGTTAAGCTAAAGTTTGAGTAGTAGCTAAATGTCTGCAAAAGAACCAAGATTAATTTTTATTTTAGGAGACATAAGCAGTTGAAGAAAACAGTTTTTGCAGCTAACATTCATAAAATTCTAGAGCTATAAGGGGGCTGTTGGCGACGGGGTCGTAATTTAGAACCACAATCAAGTGACACCCGAGTAGGCACCCAACGCATCTGTTAAAGGTGACACCGTACACAGAGATGGGACTTTGGAGAATATTTAACGTGCACTCCATGGGGTATTCTACCTTGCACATTTTAGGCTGCAATGGGCATATATAGGTCGGCAGTTATTTTGGCGATGTCCGGACCCGAACCTTCCACATGCAAGGCGAATGCTTTAACTGGCTGGGTTCCCTAGTCCCAAACGTTAACTTGTAAATTTTTAGAAAAGAGGCAGTAATATTTCACCGTAAAAGAGTTTAAGTGGCTATATTTGCCGATAGGTATAAAATTAAACCAATAGTGTTACTATTAGATATCATATTTTTTAATCTATCAAAAAAAAAAATACAACTCAAGTATAAAATGTGAAATTGGGCCATTAAACGTGCATTAAATTGATTTTCGATATTTTGGACAGGTTTTTTTTTGTTATTTTTCACTAATAATTCAAATACAATTTATTATTTGTTATTTTCTTTGTGATTCATGACATTTTTAGTTATTTGTACCTTCCCGAACAGTACTACCATAGCTTTTGTGCCTAAGTATTTGTCAACTTTTGAGACTGACTAAAGTGCGTCATTAGCAATCACTAATTTATCTGTGCATGTGTTAACAATTGATCAAATTTTACCTAATTTTATAAAATATTAACTAAAATCTTCTAACACAACAGCCTGCTGTGAGCCAAGGGTTTGCTATGCCCATCTCAGCTTACCTGACCAAGGGCTCTGGAGTGCTAAGCATATGGCTCAGTTGGGTGGTCAACCTCACAGATTCCGCAGTGTTTGGTTCCAAAACATCATTGGTCTTCATTTTATCAATCCACTTAAGGGATGTGTCAACCTTGCCCAATCTGAGCTTCAATCCCGAACTTGCGGCATGGCAATACAAATCTCATCACCACTAAGCCACTTTATTGTTGGATCCATTCTGTGCAATTGCATTATAGACTAGATATTTGTGGGTGAAAATGTATGCCGTAACATGTTACAAGACTGTAAAAACATTTTAGATATTTTGCAGTAGAAGGATAAGGTTAAAAAATTAAAAAATGCAAACTGTCCGAAACATTTTGTCCAACCCCTATGGTATAAATCAGGGATGCTGTGATTTCGAATATGCTGTGGATTTTCCCAATTGTTTGTAGTCATAATATTACTTTTTGTTCTTCCAAAATGCCTTTTTATACCAACAAAATATAAATCTGTTCTTAAATAACTTGTTTATTAAAGTGACAGTGTAATGCATAGGCATCTTTGAGTACAATGCAGAGTTCCCACAGATAGGAATGAAATAGTGACCATGAACTAGGTTAGCGGACATAATATAAAAACATATTTAAGCTAATTTCTGCACAGCCAATGAAGCTTATCAGCCCTTTGCTGTTTGTATAATCTTGAGGTTGAGGTGCTAAGTGGCTAATTTGACAATGGAACCTCATTTAACACCCCTAGAAAGCTTGGAACTCGCTTATTGTCCTAAAAGGACTGGGATTGGCTCATGACCAGCTTACTCTCATATGATACAGGTCGACAGCATGACTTATGACATTGTAGAGAGGCTCTGGTTTGAGCCAAGCACTGGGACCAGGGGTCTATTGTACTGTCCCCAAGAAATAAATCCCTCCAAGAAGAGCCCCGTTGTCGAAGCAAAATTCAGCAAGGATCTGATAGGAATATCCTGGAGTACCCAGGGCTCAAGCAAATGTTGTCCCAGATACTCAAATCTGTGAGCTGCATAATTTTCGCAACCACAGATAATGTGAGTGACCGTTTAGTCCTTGTCTCTACAGCTCCTCAGGTCAACAGCATAGTCATACATATTGCTTGGCCACAAAAATACAATTGAGATTGAATAAATATATGAAAAAGCATTAATATTTTTACCCCACATCACCACTAATTTCTTCAACTTCAGCTGGATCAGAAATAATAACAGCTACTTGGGGATCACCATTGTTTTCAATGCTTTCAACAAATCTAGATTGTCCAACAGATATAGATTTAGGAACTTTAGGTGAAGATCCATTAGTAGCTGCTTTATGAAGACTAGCATCTAAACATTCTGGCTCAGTGACATTAATACGAGATTCTTGATCTGGTTCATTTTCAAATTCTTGATATTTATTCATGCTGTAAGAATACAAGGTTGTTGATTTAAAAGATTTTATATTTAGTAATAACATAAACATTGTCCCTTGAAATACAGCTAACCCAAAGGCTGGATTGGGGGTCTCCAAAGCAAAGTGCATAAGTGTAAATCCTATGGAGAAAATCCTATGGAGTTCTCTGCCACTTTCTCCAGCCGTATTGAATATTTTTACAAGTGGGTTTTTTTTATGTGATAAATGTAGCTGACTTACAGATCCCAACAATCCCACTTCTTGAAATTGGTTCCAAACTTTTTTGAAAATTTTGAATAAGTAATTTTGCAAAAAATATTCGAATTAATTTTAAAAAAGTGGGATTATTATTATAAAGACCCGTAATTTATCTAAATTATTAAAAAAAAACAGCTTGCAAAAATATTCAATACAGCCAGAGAAATGCGGCAGAGAAAATAGTTTTTTCCTTTTAGATTAACATTGAGACACTTGAGTTGAGACCCCCGGTCCAGCGCGCCCATTCCCTCTTTTTTGCAATAATGGAAAAAAAGCTTGATAAATACCACATGGTTTTATTTACTCTGATTATCACTATGTCTTGAATGAACGATGTTGTTATTATTGTATATTAAAAAAATTATAGAAAAATAAGGAAGCCTTGAGTAGGAAAAGGGTAGAAATTTACTGTACGGTAACTATTGGCGAACTTTCCGAAATTGTGCCTTTAGTTAAGTATTCTGGCGACTTTTCAGAACAGAAAACCAACTGAAATGAGCAAATAACAAATGACGGTCAGATAGGGTTGCGGGAATACATCATCGTTGCAAAGCCAAAGAATTCGAATCATCAGTTGAAGTCAGACAGGTTGCCACATAAAAAAATTATCACAAAATCTGAAAAATCGCGCCAATAGTTACCGTACAATAAAGGTTATCCAGGAAAAGTTTAATTTAAAGATGAAATTTTTGTAACTAAATCTTTTCAAAGGTAATTAAAAAAAATAACATCATGAAAAATACGAAAAAGTTTAATTTTAATGCATTAGTTATTGTTCACATTAAAACTTCAACATATTTATGTTTAAAATATGTCTGATCACAGAAAGCAACAAGTGCTTAAAACATAAAAATTTACGAAATCAGTTAGAAACTTAGCTATTTATTTTTCCAAAAGTATTTTTTTTAAATGAATATATCCTTAACACATTAATTAATAAATCATTAAGATCAAACTGCCTGCAGTCGAAAATGACAGTTGACACACATCCATACTAACCATTAACCAAATTTTAATAACCAAGAAGCTTGCTATATATATATATATATATTTTGTAAATGTCACGTGGATATTAAGCAATAAATTAAAACATTAGAGACACATTGTAATGTTGATAATACCTGTATAATAGACGGTTTCGTGTTCTTGAAAATAACTTTAATAAAACCTAGCTTCAGAACACCATTTTATTTGCTCTACTTTTTAATTAAAAATGAATATTAAAATGAATGTAAATACATTAAAACAAACTAATAAAAAATTCCGTTCATTGACCTACAGCTAGAAATATTTTACAGTAATAGGAATGACCAGTCAACGGAACAAATCGGAAGTAAGTAAGTGAACGCCTCCTTCATGCGCGAATTCTCTCTGAATTTTTTTTGAGAATCCAAAACAAAATCTTGGTGAACTTGGTGAAGTTTTTCGTCACAGTTACAGACAATAAAACTTTTAACCTGTCAATTTTTAAACTTAATTTATTACTACTAATTTGTATTCAGCAATTATTTGAACACTATGAAGCAAATAACTGTTATCTATACAATTATAAGTTGTTTTGTTATAAGAGTAAAAAAAATATAGTGATATTGGTATTAAAAGTTTGGTTTGTTTGAATTAACATTACAATGAAAGCACATGCGGGTTTGTATAGTTTGCTCGAAAACCACAAAAAAGATCGTAGTAAAAATGATCTCTGTGTCAAAAAACTTTCTTTCACAAGAAAAGTCAAAATAATGATTAACTCTATCGCTGCTTCAACACTCGGTACAGTAGTACACCTATGACGAACCTCTTGTTTAAGGCTGCTTCGACCATGTTGAATGTATCAGAATATGGTTGATTGGTATACATATATTATATATTCATGTTTGTGTGCTTGATCAGAGACCCTCTTATAACCTTTGTCTAGTAAGATAGATCTATATCACGCCACCAGATGCGTGGGACAAAATCTGAACTTTACAGTGACCTTAAAAGCGTCTGGCAAAAGTTTCCGTAGGCGGAAAGTGTCTGGGATTTTGATTATTAAATTTTAACAATTGGTTCCTAAAACAAATACGTAAAAACCTCATTTTCTACCTACATTTTGCACCCGTAAACTGGCCATCGGCCATCGGTCCACTCTAGCGGATGAGCATACATAAAAATATATATAAATATAAAAACTAAACCTAATCCGATACATTTAATTCGTGAGAAAATAACTTAGCTCTGGGCTCTCGGCTTAGAAGTTCTTACTATGGCATGAAGTACATACTTACAAAGGCTATGTCCATTGTCACCCACGTTCATAGCCAAAACTACAGATGCTACGGACGAGTGTGATCGTCCAAAAAATTCTGCGCATTGAAATAAGAAGACTTTAAAAATCTCAGAAAATAATTCGATTTCAAAGTTACTTCAATTTTTTTTAACAAAACTGCAAAATTTAATGTTCATTAAGCATAATAAGTACATTTTTATTGGAATTAAATCATTATTGTCACTCACTCACAACAATCATTCGAGAAACTTTATTTATATTAAGATTTAATAATTAAGGGAGAGAAAAAAAGTGTATTACAATTCCTTGAACTTGCATTGAATAAATTGAATAAAAAAGTAGAAGAGTGAGTCCTTTTTGTTCGAAACAAGATGAATATCCAATCGATTCCAATCAATTTTTAGTATATAATTATTATTGAAGTTTTTTTTTCTGAATTTCAAATAAACACCTTCATTTTGATATCATTGCTATTTCAAATTCATTTACAACTAGCAAGCACCAAATCATTAATAAAGCCAAATATTAAATGCATTAAAAATAGTTGTTTGACAACATTATATTAGATATTCTTAATAAAAAATTAATACTAAAAGCAAATGATAAAAACAATTTTATATTTTATAACTATATGAATTAATTTTAAATATAATGAAATTTAAAATGTGTGAAAAATTAAAATTAATTTAATTAACATTTAAATTTAATGAAAATTTAAAATTTAATGAAAATGTAAATTTTAATGTAAATTTAAAATTTAATGAGAGAATTTTAAATTTGATGAACTGATTTAAAATTAAATGAATATTTAAAATTAAATAACTAAATGTTATTCTTGTTGCTATAGAGATGAGGTAATTAACAAAAGTTCATCGAATTTATTACGTTATTTATAGTTCTTTGAACAAATAAATATGTCATCCCATTTTCGTTTAACATTTTATTGCTTATCATTATCACCGCAAATACAATTGAACAAGTTTCATTAATTATCAAACGAATATGCAAATTCAATTATGTACAAATTATAATGTCAGTTATTTTTACAAGCGTCTCAAAATCTCATTCACACTAAAGTCATAAATCGTAATGATTGACGATCGCAATGTTTGAGTTTTTCCATTCAAGGTATTATACCCAACAAAACATTACTCTAGACGAGCTAGTGAAGGAAAAATACATATTTATAGGGTTGCAAGAAGATTGTCCTGCAAAGACTATTAAATCACCTAAGTGCGTGCGGCTACTACTTTGTATAGGAAAGACGGTAAATATATATTTGAGTTATAAATTGTTAATACGCACTTTCGTACGAGAAAATAAGTGTCGTTTTCAATCTATGTAAATTGTTAATCGATGTGAAGTGTTCGTTCTGCTAACTGTTATTAGGTATGTTGAAAAAATATCATGCAATTATTTTCATCTGTTATTATATACTTCAACGAACAAGCATTGTACAGGGTTCATACTCGATTTGAGAAACAGAAATTCAGGAGTTTTAAGGAGTTTTTTCAGGAGGAGTCTTTCAAAAATTCAGGAGGCTAAATTTATCTAACGCGGGAAAATGCTTACGGCAGATTTCAACAAAAAAATTATATAGTTAAAAACACTGCAATGCAATGTAGATTTCAGGTATAATCACCATCTAAATATCCAACACGAAAACTCGTACGACTTTCAGTTAGTAAAAAAAAGTACTTGACTAAAAACATGCGCACTAAAACTTGTTTTCTCGTGAATGGTTCCCGTGATGTTACTGTAAACAGCTATTAAGAGCTCTTAGGAAAATCCATTCGTTGTGCAGCAAACTTACAGAAAATCAGATATACAAATTTCAGGAGTAAAAGATAGAAATATGCAAAAATTCAGGAAAATTAACTTAATTTCAGGAGTTTTCAGGGCCCTTATACAAAAAAAGTAAAATTCAGGAGTTTTCAGGAAAATTCAGGAGGCGTACGAACCCTGATTGTATGATCTTATGTATTTGATAAATGCTATTTTGTAAAGCTTTTCTGACCTTTGTTGACCCATTTTTTACGGTAATTTTATATTCTTAAAGTTCAAAATAAAATTAGACTTCTCACTTATCCCTTTCAGTCCCAATGACAATTTGGCATCATCATTTTAGAAATACTTTTTTTTCGTCTATAGCCATTTATGATATCAAAAAGGACATCATTCGATTCTTCAAACTTTTTTTTTTATTAGAAAATATTTTTTTATTTATCCCAATACATGTCAGCCCTATTATTATTTTAAAATTATGATCACAAACATGATGATGGCAAATGGATCAGTGGGACTGAGAGGGTCAACTGAGACCAAGTCATAATCAACGAGATGCAAATAAGCCATGTTGAGTTTTAAGACTGTTTAATTGCCAAATAATGTTCCATTGGATTCATGGAAAAGGCCACATTAATGATTGAATAAGATTTGAAGAGTCCAGGGGGAAAACCCCTTCATCGACATATCTGTCCGCATCAGTCCAATTTGGCGATGATAGCGAGTCATCGCCTAAACTTGTGCAAGGAAACAGGTTTCTCTCTTGGTTATTCTCTCGCAGCAACCCTGATTCACGCGAGACAAAAGTTTCACGTTCGTACCACTTGAGAAGAAGCAAGGGAGAAACAGACTTCCTGACGCCAATGTCCGCCAAGCAGGGCTGAATACGAGAAGATTCCTAGTCAATCAAAGGGTTCTTTCCCTGTACTCCCCATTAGTTTGTTGCTTCACAGCGTGTCACAAAACAAGGTTTACGTATTCGGGTTAATATAGCCAATGTGTACATCATAATTTAAGATAGTTACACTTCATTCCAAAATAGTATTTCATTGAGCAGTAATTGTCGATGTGTATATCAAAGATATAAAAACAGTTTTAAGCATTGTAAGGATATTTTTAAAAGTAAGGAATAAAAATATTTAAGGCGACCGACGTGTCCGACAAACATTTAAAATTTAATAAAAGCTTCATATATATTTGATAATTATCAGAATAATTAATGTTTAATAGAAAAATTTTCTTTTTTTCAATCGTAATTTAGGAATTAAATCGCATTAACGTAATCGTCAATTATAAAAAAGACGGTAATTTAAATCGTAATTTACGAATTTAATCGTATTAAATTAATGTATCAAAATTTTTGTTATCCGAATAATTTTAAGTGTATTTATTCAATTTAAATTATCTTTATTAATCTATTAATTAAAAAAGCTTTCTTATTTATTTGAAATTAAATATTTAACGAATCGATGCCATAGAAAAACATAAGCAGCTAGTAACTGTTAAAAAATGTAACAGTTGTTTTATTATCCAAAACAGTTATTAATTCCCTTTTGCAACAAGCGCGCCACATTTGAGGGAACAACATCGGCGATTAGTAGTTGTGTGGTAAATGGCTTTCAATGCCACTGTTTTTAGTTTGTTTGAATTCAATATGAATAATTGTTTTATTGTTACATTGCAAAAGTTACTTTTAGTGTCATAACGGTTAGTTACACAGTGGTAGTTTTTAAGCCAATTACTCGGCATTTGAAAGAATGAACACTTCATCGAAAAAAATGAAGTATAAAAGCTGCAATAACATGGAAAATGTTCACCTAACAGTTGCCACAAAAGAGGTTAGTCAATTTAGTTTATACTTAAAAATATATAAATTATGTATAGGACTTTGTATACTTTAACTATAACGATCAATAAGTAAAACATTTAACTTAAAAAAGCAAATTGTTACTCAAAAAATACTTATAATAATTTCTACTCCAAGACTTTACACATTATAAAAATTTGGTGTAACGTGATGTAGCGTTACTCCATAAAGCTGGAGACAATAAGGCTGCTAAGAGTTTTATGGAGTAACGTTACAACAAATTTTTACATTTGCACTTAGTAAAATATTAGTTCAATTTCGTATACTGGTCTTAAATGCCTGGCAGTTAGTGTATGCAATCATTCTACGTTTTGCATTTACGAATCTGATTGTATTCTTTAAACGTAATTAAAATTACTAATATTTATTTAGCAAGCAAAGTACTGAAACATTTTTGCATTAGATTTTATATAAATAACAAGCTCTTTTCTACTTACTACAAGCTTGATAACACAGAATAGGTACAGTTTTATGCTCCTGATAAAGATCTGATTATATGTTATTTACAAATAAAGAATTTTACATTTCAAAGTCAAGAATCCGGTCAAACGGATTCCTTAAAAAGTTGATAAATTGTATTCTTGATTGTTGATACCTTTTTATCAATACTTATCTCAAATGTTAGCTTTGCCAGATAAACGTTAAGACTAACCGTTTTACTCAAACTTGCATGTACATTTGTATTAACGGCGATACGCTAATCTTTTGAAATGAGTACGACATGAACCCATTAAAAAATAATTTTAATTTCTTCTTAAAACGAATATTTTAAAATAATTTCTTTGTTTAGATCAATTAAAGTAGCCATCGATTAAATAAAATTATTATTTTTTCACTTAAAAATACAATTTTTTATCGCACGATTTTATGACAAGATCATTTAGATTTTTTTCCCGAGGAAGTCATGTAGTATTTTAAGAACAATATTTTCTTTTAGACTAAAAATGATACATATTTCTTTTCATCTTAAAGATTGAATTAAGCTAAATGCTGGAAAATGGACACTTTTTATTCAAATTTCTTTAAATTATATAATATGGATATAGGTTTGATAATATTTTTTCTCAGCTCTCTCACGCTTGCACTCATCGTACTTAGTATAAAGGTGACTGAAAATCAAAATAAATTAAAAGACCTTTGGTGTATATTTTTTTAGAAATCAGATAGGAGTTTTCTTAAATATATTTACTGACTAATACTAGTTTTTGAGATCGGAGTTTTCTTAAACATATTTACTGACTAATACTAGTTTCAGATAGAAGTTTTCTTAAGCATATTTATTGACTAATACTAGTTTCAGATCTGAGTTTTCTTAAACATATTTACTGACTAATACTAGTTTCAGATAGAAGTTTTCTTAAACATATTTACTGACTAATACTAGTTTGTTGTAGAAGAAATAAAATTGTGCTCACACTAGAAATACACGAAGACTTTTGGCGGACTTTTTTTTGTCTAGTTTTTATCCCTTTTATGTACTTTCAAAATAATGGGCGCATTTAATTTGGAACTTTCTCAAATATAGTTGTCTATCTATACCTTGTCTATCTAGAATGCGAGCATCAAAAGCATTTTCTTCCCCCACCCCCGCATGTGGTTTTCTTCGAAACGGCGGCGTGAGCGTGTTTTTTGACAACCCTACTTGGGTTTCAACTGTTTGGATTGTTAACCTCACAAGTGAACCTCTAACGCGTCAAGGTATAGAAAATCGATGCTCCCCCCGTTTCCTAGAAAACCAAGCGAAAGGATGGTGGAGGCTCGCATAGTAAATATACCGACTTTAGAGTAATGCTTTTTTCCTAGTTCATTCCTTTCATGTTCATTAAAAAGAATGGAAATAAAACAAACGCAACTGCGGGAATCGACTATCAGTTTCTGAAACTGCTTTCCACTGCAATGAATTTTCAGTAAGTACTAAAAAAAAACCATGGTTTTTGTACACTATATAAATTTTATATATTTAAAGTCTATTTATCTTTATTACATCTTACTCATAAATCAAATGCATTTGCATTTAATTTGTAGTATTATATCAAGTAAATATGTAATTCAAAGGTTATTTAAGAGTGGAATATTTAAAATTAACATACATTAGAATTGAAATAAAATAGTTAATTGTATTAAAGTTTATCAGAATCTTCAGGTGTCTCGTTTAGAGCTACTATGCAGCATGTCATATCGAATACCTGATTGGGTAAGGCTCTCTTAAAACTTCATAATTTGAGTGGGTCGCTATAAGATGATCAAGCTAATTTGGTAACTAAACATTGTGGATCCATATCAGTCTTAACTGATGACTGAACTTTGTAGAGTACGGCGGGAAATTATTTAAAAACTTTTTTTTTAATTATGTGATCTAGCTTAAATAAGGTAAACTATAAAGCTTTGTTTCTAACTAAACTAAAAGACATTGTTTCGATTATACCTATAATTATTTTGATTATGTTCATTTTTTAAGGTTGATTTCATTTTCTGGGACAAATGCTTCAATACAGAACATTTATATTTTAATTATTATATATGCTTAAATACAGCACATTTATATTTTAACTATTATCTGCTTCAATACAGCACATTTATATTTTAACTATTATCTGCTTCAGTACAGAACATTTATATTTTAACTATTATATGCTTCAATACAGATCATTTATATTTTAAATATTATATGCTTCAATACAGAACATTTATTTTTTAACTATTATATATGCTTTAATACAGAGCATTTATATTATAACTATTATATACTTCAATACAGAACATTTATATTTTAACTATTATATGCTTCAAAACAGAACATTTATATTTTAACTATTATATATGCTTCAATACAGACCATTGATATTTTAATTATTATATGCTTCAATACAGAACATTTATATTTTAACTATTATATGCTGGTTTATCTGTACATTTTAATATATCATTAGATACAGCTATATCATACCAGATGACAATAAGTGGGGGGTCCTAGAAGAAAATAACACTTGGAGTGGTATCATTGGTTTAGTTAAACAAGAGGTAAGTAAAATTATAAATGTTCATCATCAATTAAATATACCGCCTTTGAAAAGTTAATATAAATTGACTAAACGCAAATGTAGTTTTGAAACGCACAAAAAATCTTAATAAATCTAAAGTGTTCTACATTTTTTATTTATAAATTAGCCAAAAAAATATTAATGACACATTTTTTTTGTTCGCGACATTTTTGTATATTTACTCAAAAATTGTCTGACAGAAAGTTTATTTTCTTGCATATTATAAACTGCATAATTATTAAACAATCCAATTCAAATCAGTGTTAAGCTGTATGGGGTGTTTTATGTATAATTTTTAGTAATCTAAGTTGGATATAATTTTTTTTTAAATTGACGCCATATCAACATTTCAGTGTACATTTATGCATGACGAGTTTGAAGCTCAAAAAAAGTTTTGCTAGATAACTCAAATCTAAAAGGAAATTCTAACATTACTTTGAATTTTTCGAAATTCTTAGAAAATATAAACAAAACTTATTATTTGAACTGACGAAAATGGTAATTATAAAAAGATATCTAAATATTTTTTCACTATATTTCTAGCCTAATAGCTAATGATCTTGAAAACAATATATGGCCCATTGTATTCAAGATCCTATTTTTTTGACAGTTGATTTCAAACACCTGTTTTGACTAAGATTTCCCAGACATTAAGGCGCTTGAAAACTTGCGTCGCAAATCCATTTCCATTAAGGAAGTCATCTTTTTATATTCCCAAAATTATTTTGTGGTTGCTAAATTTTTATAAGTAATTAAAAGTTATTTTCTTATAATATTTTGCCACACACTTTTTATACCTATATGTCTTTCATCTACTTGTGAAATAAAAAAAATAGCACTAATCATTGCGAACAAAATCGTAGTGTATAATAATCATTTAATCAATCATCATTTAAATAAATAATGTTTATTACACAATTCTTTTGTTTATAATTAATTGATTATAATAAATTATAACTACAGATTATATAAATTAATTTTATATCTGTATTGATCCGTATATGTTTTCAGATTCCAAAAATTAAGAAATATAGTTAACTTTATTTAGAAAACGTAAATTTAGGCTTAACATTTGCGTATTTAGCATTCTGTTTAGTGGGAAATGTTTTTTTTAAGGTATTAATTAAATGTACCAAATGGAAGTAATGTGAAATTTTTTTATTGAATATATTTTACAATTTGTATAGAGTTACATTTTGAGTAAAACAATTTTGAGTTGTTCCCATATTAAAATTTGTTTTTCAAATTTAGTTCAAGAATTTTCAAGTTTAAGAAATTTTGTTAAACTTTACATGTTATGAGTAAAAATACTGAGAATTTTTGGTATACCAACCCCAAATTTTAATTTGTTTAGTTTTGTTTACGAAAAATACAGTACGTTTTCGTCGTTAAGGATTTAAATTAGTTTGTTAGTTATTTTTATCATTTCAAATAAGCCTATGTTTTTTTCCTATGTTTTAACTTGCACGTTTTAGATTACTAAACGAGGATTTCATCAGGTTTCGTTACAAGAAAATGTTTCTACAAACATGTCGTGCGATATAGCACGCGCATCGATTTTAATGTTAATTATTATTTTAAACGCAATTCGAAATTCATTTTCAAAACGGAATGCTTCCTCTATTAGAATTTGTTTTCGGATTGTCATAGATTGCACTGAAATTATCAAGCATTTCAATTTGTATCTAAGGTGTTATGATATTATTAACCTCTTAAGATCCGAGCAAAATCTTAAGCGTGTATTCTTAATCTAAACATACTTTTCATATAAATATATGCTAAAAATGTTTTGCAAAGTAATTTTTTTAAAAATAATTATGTTTAAAAGTTACCGAGAGACACGCCTTAAGAGCTAAAAATACACATTTTTGTGCGATAAATGCAAAACAGAAGGCCGTATCAATTATTCGTAGTTAACGGTTTATTTTAAAATAGTTTTTAATACAAAATGTCTTTAAATTAACAAGTAAAACAATTCTTTGAAAAGTTTATAGAAACATATGACTTTCATCGAAATAAATGACTGATACCTGTAATCAAAGGCTAAATACTGATATTTGAATCTTCTTCTATTGGACCAGGTGAATGGTAATTGTTTGTGGGGAGGTTTTAAAAAAATGTCCCCAAATGAGGACGAAAGGTCGCAATAGGTTGAACCTGTCACAAAGCCGAATAGAGTTGATTTTTTAACTATTGAAAGGTAAAAGAAAAAAAACAATGGTAATTTTTATTTAGAAATCACTTCTATTGTTTTATAAAATTCTTGATACAATAATAATAAATTATTTTATGAAATAATTATTTAATTACTATACATAAAACTGAGCAAGCGGAAAAAACCTGGTAATTCAGAATCGTAATTTTTTCATTTTTGTATACTTTAAATTTATTATTATATAGTTAATTATTATATAAAAAACTACGTTAGTTTAAAATATACCCTGAAAATTATTTTGGTAATTCTAATTTTAACTAGGAGGCCTAGTTTATTTAAATTTTTACTTTAGTGGGAATTGTGATTTTGCATGTTTATAATCCTTCTTTTGTTTAGATAGCAGACACCGGACTAAGTGGTCTGGGAATAGACCTGCCCCGCTCTCAAGCTGTTCCGTTTACCGTGCCTTACCACTATGAACAGATTTCTTTTATAACAAGAAGATCACTGGAAAAACCAAAAACATTTGCCATGGTTTATCCATTTACATTAATGGCAAGTATGCTTTCCTTAAAATTCCAATCCAGTCTTCAAAAGAATCAAGCATTTATAAATTTGCAAAAGAAAGATGTTAATGATGCTTATAATTCAGTTTGGAATTCAAATACTTTAGTTTTAACTTTAGGATTGAAAATCTCCATAAAAGACATTAAACTATTTATTTTTAGTTTGTTATAATATTTTATATAATATTGTACAAACGCATTGTCGTATGTTTGTTATTTCTTGTAGTGTACTCATACCAGTGTTGGGCATTAACCAATTAATTTGTCAATTGTCTTGTTAATTGACTAAAAGTAATTGCAATTAAATTAATTACAATTAAATTGATCGCAATCGAACATTTAATTGCACCTTGCAATTAAATTAATTTGATTGACGTATGTCAATTGTAACTTACAATTAAAATAATTTCAATTAACTTTTTTTAGTTGTTTTAGGAAACAGTTAAACTAACAATTAACTTTATACATTAAAATGAAATGAGTAAAGATTTAGGAAAATTAAGCTGTGGTTCATTGTTATTTTTAATTAAAATTAACAAAACAATTGAAACTTAATTGTTACTACTACAGTTAACAACTAAATAATTGTTAATTGTAATTTTCCATAATTACAATTGAGGAATCGGAAATGTAACCACAACAACTAACAATTCTGTAATTGTTCTTGCAATTAAAATTTGCCCAACACTGACTCATACGCTACAAGAAACAACATTTTCAAATAAATTTGTTAATTGCGTTTTAGGTTTGGATTTTTCTCCTGTTTGTTTTGGTAGTTTGGACTGTAGTTATTTATGTTATGGAGCGTGCGAACGGAGATATGGAAGGAAGAAAAAGTTTAAAATTTACAAGTGTATTATGGTATTTCTTTGGCTCTTTGGTTGGAAAAAGTAAGTTATCTTATACCTTAATAACTACAATTCAATATTGTTTGATAAAAAATGAGTTTTTATTAAAAACAATATTTTGTTTGGTCATTGAATTATGAGTTCATTACACGCAAAAAATGGTGCATGGTCCTGCAACTAAACCAAGTTTAGTCGAAGGTTGTTTAATTAGCACAATTAAACTGATCGTTTCTTTTACAACCCAAGTAAGTTAGTTGTTAGAAATTTTAGTTAACTTTAGAAACCTAAGTAAGTTAGTTGTTAGAAATTTAATTAATTTTAGAAACTTAAGTAAGTTATCTTATACCTTAATAACTACAATTCGATATTGTTTGATGAAAAAAAAAATGTTTAATTAAAATCAATATTTTGTTATATATATACATGACTTATAAGTGCATTACACGCAAAAAATTTTACTGGTCCTGCAACTAAACCAAGTTCAGTCGAAGGTTGTTTAATTGGCACAATTAAACTGATCGTTTCTTTTAAAACCTAAGTAAGTTAGTTATTAGAAATTTTAGTTAACTTTAGAAAGCTAAGTAAGTTATCTTATACCTTAATAATTACAATTCAGTATTGATTGATTGATGAAAAAAAATGTTTCATTAAAAACAATATTTTGTTACATGAATTATAACACACAAAAAATGGTGCATGGTCCTGCAACTGAGCCAAGTTCGGTTGAAGGGTCTTTAATTGGCACAATTAAACTGATTGTTTCTTTCAAAACCTACCAGTCTAGTTGTCATAACTAGACTTGTTTGATTAAACGAGCTGTTTTATCAGTCCTATAGCAACCGAGCGTTTTGGTTAGGAAGAACTCAATTTTGGTTTGTATGGACCAGACTTTTTTGCGTGTACACCCCCCCCCCCCCTAATATATATTAAACACACTGTTATAATGAGTCCCCTTATCTATACAAAATGTTTTTTTGTTAACAATGAGCATTGTTACAGGTTTATTGATTTCGACAGAAAATGATATTTTTTACAAAAAAACGAAAAAAGATTAAAAGGTTTTTGCATAACGATGCCGTGTGGGTGAACAATTATGTCATTATCTTACCTTTGGTAGTTGTATATTTATACGTAATATGCACACGCGAATGCAAATCGGAACAAAATTATTGACTATGAAATTAATGTACAGTAGCATATCATATCTGGCAGTTTATTAGTCTTCATAATAAATATATTTAAGAGCTAAGCGTAAATTTTTAATACATTTAGAAAGTAACTTAAGTGCAGGGTTGACCACAAGTGTCGGGTTGAACATAAAGACCACTTAAGAGGTTAGGCAAAAAACACAAAAAACTACTTTATTTAGGTATTTTCGTTACATAGAGTATATTATTCATAGTAGAATGGTTATTGGCATATTTAAGGATACATGATTCTAAATAAGTAACGCGAATAGATTTGTGCTGTTAAAAAGGGTCCATTAAAAAGTATTAGGATGTAAAGGAATTGTTTTGTTTGTATCTGAAAAGATTTCGTCAATGGGTCGAATAGGATGGAGGAATACTTAGGATGGTTATAAATATTAGAATAGTAATAAATATGGTATTGTTATATTGATGCAAATTTAAATTTATATGGCTAAGAGTACATGACAGTACACTCTTAAAACAAACGAGCGATTTCAACTCAGTCTGAGTTAATTTTCACTCCTCTCGTTGTCGAAAATAAATGCACTTCCCCTATATGAGTTGATTTAACTCCTTTGTTTTGTTAAACCTCCAATAATCTTAACAACAAGCGAGTGATTTTAATGCGATTAGGAGCGATTTAGGGCGATTAGGAGCGATTTAGGGCAATTACGAGCGATTTAGGAGTTAATTTCACTCCTTTCCAATGCCGAAATGCACTTCTCCCATAGGAGTGGATTTCACTCTTTTGTTTTAAGTGTGTACCTCTTATTTATTTTGAAATACTTTATAAATGTAAACTTATGTCAAATGTCGTTTAAATCTACTCATGGATTTCAAAAATAGTTGCCAAAAATAATTATGGTATGCTTATAATAATGCTAGACCATGAACTACAATAAGTTTGCATAAAAAATATCTGTCATATTGAATGTGTAAGCAAAAAGAAATAGAACCTAATATTTAAAGCGGCTCCGTTTCATTCAAACTTTGTATTGTTTTTAGTGTAGAGTGATAGGTGAGAATAACTAGACACCATTGTATATGATTTTGGAAATTTCCATGAAATGCGCACACATTCATTGAGAGTGGAATAGTATACGTTTTTGCAAATACAATGATTAACAATGGTCTAAGTAAGGGAAGAATAACGTTAAAGGATTCCCTTTCGATTATCTACATTCACAAAAGCAGATGAATAAACTAAATATAGAAAGGCTGAAAGAGAAGGAAAAGGTAGAAATAGTAGCTATTTTTGTGAATTCCGTCTAAAATATATCATTTTATTGATTCTACTTTTTCATGACGACTTTTCATGACAAATTTAATTAAATTTTGCATTTGTATGATTGAACAACCGGAATTAGGATTTGACCTGATTGAAGAAGAAGTGTTAATAGAAATTATATTATTTGTTCATTAGTTTGAAAAGAACCTGAATGTAATTTAAAATTGAGTTTTGTAATGCAATAGTTTTTTGGAGAAAAAAATAACTAATTTTGTTGCTTTGTCCTTATTTTAAACAGGAATGTTTGACCAAAGTTAAATGTGCACTGTTCAATGTTTTGCTTTTATTTGGGTCATGTTGCTCTAATTTTGTAGTAAATATTTCAAAATTAAAGAAAATTATTTTTATGGCATGAGTCGCCGATAGGAGTTCGCTTGAATCAAATAAGGAACTATGAGCCTCTTAATCTTCAAAAGCAATAAAAAAAAATCAAAATAATACCTCGAAGGGTCTAATTGCAAAACTCACATTCTCCAAAGTAAATGTAAGATAAGGGGTCCAGCACATTCTTTGCCGAATTCTTCCGATAAAATTTACAATGGTCAAAAAAAATTTAAAATGGTCTACATCAGTAACATGGCAGAATAAACACTTTTTCCAATATTTGATGTATTTGTTACTAGCCTTTTGCAATCCCTTACCAACCAAATGGATCCTCAAATAGATATCGGTTAACTACTGCATTAGTTGTTAAATATATTACTAGTGGGAACTGGCTGCGTCATCTACTGGCGCTCTTTCTGTTATCTTGCATTTCACCCTATTTATTTATCATTGATAGTTCTTATTTATCATTGGTAGTTCTTATTTATCATTGATATTTCTTACTTACCATTGATAGTTTTTACTTATCATTGATAGTTCTTATTTATCAGTGAGAGTTCTTATTTATCAGTGAGAGTTCTTGTTTATCAGTGAGAGTTCTTATTTATCAGTAATAGTTCTTTTTTCCAGTGATAGTTCTTATTTATCAGTGAGAGTTCTTATTTACCATTGATAGTTGTTATTTATCATTGATAGTTCTTATTTATCATTGATCGTTCCTATTTATCAGTGAGAGTTCTCTTTTCAGTGATAGTTCTTATTTATCCGTAATAGTTCTTATGTGTATTTTTTTTTATCTTAGGTGGAAACACTGACAGATTCAAAGCTCCTTGCATTGAGATTTTCTTAAGTATATGGTGGATAACTGTGATAGCGATTCTCGCCTTGTATTCGAGTTTGCTGACATCTTTCATAACGTATCCTGGATTTGAACCTCAAATTGATACGTTTAGCCGCCTAGCAGAAGCTATAGATAAGAACGAGATAGAGGCTGGTTCTATAGCAGGCTCTGCGCCTTATGCAGTGATAAAGGTTGACGTTTTTGTATGATTTTACATGAGGGACTGTCACTCTCATTGAGCTAATGCATTAGTTTTGAAATCACAAATTTTGCAAAAGAGTTGCTTTGCCATGTTATCTCATTTTCACCGTATATAGGAATCATCTTAACATCGATTTAAAACAAAATTGAATAGATAATAACATCCTGCTAATTAATTATCAATTGAGGGGTATAGAATGAAAAGTCACTAAATCCAAAAAGTAAAAGTATGAGAAATCGCAAAAACTGTTTTTAATAACTTACTTTTGTATAGATTAAAGGTGAATACATGTAAATTAGCACAAAAATTACATCTATTCACCTTTACTCTATACAAAAGTAATTTATTAAAAGCAGTTTTTTGCGATTTCCCATATTTTTACTTTTTGGATTTAGTGACTTTTGATTCTATACCCCTCAATTGGCGCCCCGGTGGCACACTCGTTAGGATTCTAGCCTTTGGAACTGCTGGGGTCGGGTTCGAATCCCGGTCAGGCATGGATGTTTGTGACTGTCAATAAATGTTGTTATTTGTCCATGTGTTTGTGTCGTCTCTTTCTATGTGTGTCTCTTGTGCTTGTGTCATTTCTGGGGCTTTGTACAATAGACTTAAAGTTGCAGTGATTGGCGATCTTGCCCCCCACCAAGAAAGTCATAGGTCATACCCCTCAATTGATAAAGTTTTTAAATAGTGTCACCATCTGTTGTATATTTTTGGCATTTTAAAACATCAAATATATATAATTTAATAGCTAGATAACATTTTCGCTTCAAATTTGTTCCATTTCGATGCAATGTTGATTCGCAAACCTGGGGAAAAAGGGCCTTGCAATACTTCTGCGGAAGTTGTGATTTCAAAACTAATGCATTAGCTCAACGGGGCTGAAAATCCTTCTTAATTACAAACTTAAAATGATTTTTTTTATCAAGGAGCTTATTTTTTTAAAACTTAAATTTCATGCAGTGAAAACAAGTGTACACTTTTGGTCATTTGCTATAAGAATTTTAATAGAATTTATTTTTAATTTGTATGATAGTACTAAGTAGTACTGCTGGGGAAATTATAAGAAACAGCACATTCTTCTTTTTTCGTAACAGTAAGAGTAAACGGGACATTAAAAATCATGTAATTTTAAAAACTTAACTTGGTTATTAAAATAACTTATTCGATGCTCTTGGCGTATTTAGGAGTATATATTTTCGTATAAAATTAGTTCCTAGAGACAGAATGTTAAATACATTAAAGATTGAATATACTTTTGTTCAATTATGTTAATTTGATAAAATTTATAAAAATTTGATCAATTTAAAACGTGCAAAAATAGTACTTTTTCGTTGAGAAATCAATGGAAATCAATTAAAAAAAATCGATTGATGGAACTGACCTGAATAAAATCCCTTGTGCAATTTAACGTAGGTTTATATCTAATCAAACCTTTCAGTGCGAAAATGTATATTTCTGAAATATGACTTATTTCGTAATTAGTGGTATTTTTTTAAAACTATTATTTAGAGTGAAAAATCTTCGCTTTTACGAAGCCTCAGTAAAAGTGTGCTACACAGTGGCTCCAAGAATTTAGCTCTGTCTATTCCTGACGGTGTAAAAATGGCCGCTGAAAGGGAGAAGTTTGCCTTCATTTTCACTAAAACAGCAGTTATGACAGAAGCAAACATGAATTACAAGGCTCAGAAACTATTCGTCTCCGAGGATAGCATGTATACTGCTCTGGGTGGAATGGCCATGAGTCCGAAATTTAAATGCAGGCTTACTGTTAATAAGTAGTAAGTATTAAATCCTATGTGTATGACATATCCTGACTTAAACACCTCAAAAACTTATATTTTTACCCTCAATTAAACTTTATAACTTAATTACCTTTTCAAGTATCCTTAACCCTTTCAGTCCCAGTGATGCCATTTGGCATCATCACTTTCAATATTTTTTTCAAAATGTTTATGTCCCGTTATGACATCCAAACACACATCATTCGATTCTTCATACTTTGTTCTATTAGACAATATTTTACATTCATCTCAATAGAAGTCAGAACTACTATTTTTTTTAATTCAGAAAATAGCCAACAAGCGTTTCACCTGATTTTTGATAAGTTCACTTCAGTTCCACATATTTAAAACACAATTTAGACTATTTCGGTTAAAATAATTCCTAATTTTTTTTTTAATAATATGGTCAGATACCTTAAAATATATAACTCGAAGTGTTTTAGGTAATATATATTTTTATTTTGTTGTTTTTCACAGTTAAAAAATTTTGGCATTATTTCAAAAACCATATAAAAAATTAAAATGATTTTTTTTCCAATAGAACTCGTATATTTGACCTAAAATAAGCTTATTTTGTGAATATCAGAAGTTTCTGTAGTGCAGTAAATTTTTGGGACTGAAAGGGTTAATATCACTTAGTACTTTAACATCCCAACCGCACCTTGTCGCGACAAACAGTCGGCTATGATCTTTTTCCCACGAACTTTCATTAATCATTCATTTACGCGTTGACCCTTTAAAACCTTTCTCATAACAAATTCCTTTTTCTGATTGGTCGGTCTGAAAGAGTCGTAGATGTTTTCGCCATCTTTGGAACATTCCGTCCTAATCCTTCGCGTTTCAATTTAGTAAAGTTTAGTAGTAATAAAGTAGTTTCAATTTTTAAAAAGAACTTCAATCAGCAATACGTTATTCGTTTTGAGTACACTATTATGAAATGAAAATTGAAATGAAATATTAATGAAAGTACGCTCTATTGTTAAAGCGGTCACTCCAACGAAGAAATATGGTATATGACAAAAAGACCACAATGTTTATGATTTGGTGGTCCAAAAATAAAACCTGGTAGACAATAGAAAAGACCATTTATTATTTATTTAATGCATTTGTACTGCATTGCTTTGTTTATGCAAAATAACTGTTAAATAAACTATTTTTGTTCCAATGGAACTCCCTTACAGGCATTTTGGGAAAAAATACAAACTACATTATAAAATACAAATATAAACTCATAGTGGATACCATAAATAATTAGCTTAGCATACAATGCTTGTAGTAATGGATATTTAGAAATTAAATCCACCACATATGCATCTATGCTAGAATTTTTAGTTGGACTTACTTGGACCGCTTACGCCTGACTTTTTGTAACGTCTGTTTGTAAAGCTTTAACCCAGCCAAAATACGAATCACAATTTTATACAGCCTTTTCATTTATATCATAAATATACTTTTAATGTTTGCAGTGTGAAACGATTTCTGTCCATGGGCTTCTTTTTCAAGTGGAAAAAAGATCTGGTTAATATGAATCAGAATTTAGGAAGACCAGCAAAGGACAAAGACATTGCAGCTTTAACTCTAGTGGATTTACAAGGCCCTTTCTATTTGCTGCTTTTCGGATTAATACTCGGGACTACAAGTTTTTTCATAGAAATGTTCTATTATAAATTTTTTAAGAATTAAATAAAAATGGATGCATAACTATTTGTATTAAGTGTGTATATTTTTAGTATTAACTCAATAAAAATATATTGAAAGAGTTGATCTATAAAAAATAAAAATATTTGAAAATATATAGTATAATCCTTTAAGACCTGAAAAATTTTCATCCTTATATGTGACTTTTTTCTAGTGTTTCTCTCTATACTAGTCTTAATGATATTGAAAAAAATTATTTTAAAAAATTGACGACCCCTCTAAAGCGTAGGGGGTACCCGCACGATCGTGCGGGTTAGGTCTTTACTTATCCCCACGATTGCACAGTTAAGGCTTTTCTTGTGAAAACATCACTTGTAAAATTTTAAATTTTTCTATCAATAAATAAAATTATATAAATTTAACTGATATCGTAACAAATAATTAATGATTAATTATCATTTAATTGATAATTAAATATTATTTATAATTAACAATTATATTTATTATTTGATTATTTACAATAAGATACTTGACATAGAATTTATTTCTTTTCTTAGCAATTAAGTATTACTTTGTCAAAATCCCATGTTAAAAGTCTTTAATGTACCACTGTAAAAAATTTCACACCCCAATATGTCCTCTACATTTTCAGAAAAACCATTCTAAAAAAATTACTAACTTAACATTACAGTCTATGGGAATCAATCGTAACCAATAACGCCGAAGTAGCACGATCGTGCGGGTCAAGAGATTTTACGTTCTAAAAGTAAAATAATTTATGTATAATTAAGATTTCTTATTATTTCTCATTTATTGAGACTTAAAAACAACTATTTGTATCTAAGCAATTTAAAATAGAGTGATACAGTCCTGCACAAAAGTTTAGGCACAGAAGCAATTCTTGAAAAAAGCGTCAATGTTACTATTTTTCAGTAGATTTTTTTAAATATATATTCTTTAGACAGCATGAAAAATAATAGGGTAAAAAATTTTGACAAAAAATTTAAATAAATTTGACTTCCATCAACAAATTAAAAATGTCCATACTTTCCTTGCCACAAAAGTATAGACACAAGTTTCCGTTTTATGCAAATTCTATACAGGAAGTGATTGCGGGAGGGGTTTTAAGTTGCTTTAAAAAGTTGAATGTAATTTTCAATGCTTAGAACCATTCTGAAGTCAACTGAATTTTAGTATGAAGAGATTTTAAGGATATGGACATTCAAATTCAGAGGTAAATCTGTTTCGGATATTTCTACTAAATTTAAGCGTTCGAAACGAGGTATTTATAGAGTGTCAGCACGTGGCGATCAACATCCACCAAAATCGCGGTCTGGAAGACCTCCAATCACCAGAAAACGAGAGGACAGACAAATAAGAAAGTTGGCTTCAGACAAAAATTGCTATTCAAATCAAATTAAAATAACAATTGTGGCTTAATTTTTACCAAAAACTATCAGGAGGTGAATCAATGAATCTGGTTACTTGATAAAATCCAAACTTATAGCGCAACCTAGTTTGCTATCTCATCATAAAGATGCAAGACTGCAATGGTTGCGCTGCGTGCCTATTTAGGTGTCGGCTCGTCACTTGACTGTGGTTCTAAAATACGACGCCCGTCACCAATAGCCCTCGTATAGCTCTAGTGCGACGATAATTCAATCCTAACCTAACCAAGACTGCAATGGAGAGCTGTAAGATATGCGTTGTTGAGTCCATTGCAGTCTTGCATCTTTATGATGAGATAGCAAGCTAGGATGCGCTATAAGTTTGGATTTTATCAAGTAATCAGATTCATTGATTAACCTCCTGATAGTGTTTGGTAAAAATTAAGCCACAATTGGGATTTTAATTTGATTTGAAGAGCAATGTTTGTCTGAATCCAATTTTCTTATTTGTCTGTCCTCTCGTTTTCTGGTGATTGGAGGTCTTCCAGACCGCGATTTTGGTGGATGTTGATCGCCACGTGCTGACACTCTATAAATACCTCGTTTCGAACGCTTAAATTTAGTAGAAATATCCGAAACAGATTTACCTCTGAATTTGAATGTCCATATCCTTAAAATCTCTTCATACTAAAATTCAGTTGACTTCAGAATGGTTCCAAGCATTGAAAATTACCTTCAACCTTTTAAAGCAACTTAAAACCCCTCCCTCAATCACTTCCTGTATAGAATTTGCATAAAACGGAAACTTGTGTCGATACTTTTGTGGCAAGGAAAGTATGGACATTTTAAATTTGTTGATGGAAGTCAAATTTATTTATATTTTTTGTCAAAAAATGTTACCCTATTATTTTTCATGCTGTCTAAAGATTATATATTTTAAAAAAAACTACTGAAAAATAGTAACATTGACGATTTTTTCATGAATTGCGTCTGTGTCTAAATTTTTGTGCAGGACTGTATTTACCTTTTTGCGATAGATAAATTCTTTAGCTGTTTTCTGCTTACATGTAAACAACGCTAAGATTGCCGACTGGAACTAAAATTAAGACAACTACTGCAATCTGTTGATCAAAAGTGAAAGTTCATGTTCTCCAGAAACCCACACGATCGATCGAATCCGACTTATTTTACAAACGATTGCACAAGAAATAAATAAAATAGTAGATATGCAAGACGTACGATCGTGCTAGCTCGGTCGGAAAGGGATAAAGCCAATGTGCGTAAATTATCCAGGATAGTGCTCTTTTTAAGGTTTATTTCACGTTTTAATGAGCATAAAACACAAAGTAGTAAAAGAAATTGAAGTAATGTACTTTAAATTTCGGAAATAAATAGTCTTTTTAAAAAAATAATGTAATAGTACTTGTGAAAATCTGTCTCATTTAAGAATTTTTTTTATATCATTTTTAATAGTTAAACACTTATTTGTAACAGTTAAAGAATGGAGGGCGACATTTTATCTTATATACTAGATTGTGTAAGCTATACAAATCCAGTCAACCAACCCAAGTTCTGAAAGTATGGTCCTTCTCTACACGGCGGACCCCGTGTAGAGGAAGTGCACGTTAAATAACCTTCAAAGTCCCAACGCTGCGTACGATGTCGCGCTTAACGGTTGCGTTGTGTGCCTACTCGGGTGTCAGCTCGTCACTTGATTGTGGTTCTGAAATACGACGCCCGTCGCCAATAGCCCTCGTGTAGCTCTAGAGCGACGATAATTCAAACTAAACCTTAATACGGCGAGGACTGATAAAAACGATGAATTTTTTTTTATTAATACTAGTGTTTATTTAAAAATGGGTGAAATGTGGATTTGCTAGATGAACAAATGAATAAGCGACAAAATCGATCAAGGCCAAAGGATCAAAGATAACCAATCCAAAGTAAACTATAGACTTTTAGAAATTCATAACATATTTAAACTTTGAAAGAACTTCACATTTTTATTATTATAAAATAATCTGTAATTTTTCTTATTCAATCTTAAATTTTGTTTACTTCATCGTTTTTTTTTCAAAATAAAGAAGAGTTTTGTTTGTTTTACTTATTTATGCGAAACCTTTCGAGCACTTTCTTTTTATGGAAACAGTAATTAATATTCCAAGGAACATTGCAAAGTGTGCGGAAAAGTGACTGAAAAGCTGAAGATAAAAAGCTAATTTTTTAAGAGAACAGTCTGAATTTATTTTTCGATTGCATTTCTTAATAAAAAATTAAGCATCTGTGAATTGTATACCTGCTGTTACTTCGACCAATTTACGATTTTTCCTTTACTAGATATTTAAGTAGGGAGCCTAGTCAGTTAGGCACTCGCCTAGCATGCGAAAGATCCCAGGTTCGGGTCCGGACATCGCCAAAATAACTGCCGATGTATAAACGGTCCGTGCAAACAAAAATGTCCCATGAATAATACCCCGTATAAGGGAGTGCGCGTTGAATGTAATTCAAAGTCCTAACGCTGCTTTCGATATCGCCCTTAACGGCTGCGTTGAGTGCCTATTCAGCTGTCAGCTCGTCACTTGACTGTGGTTCTAAAATATGACGCCCGTCGCCAATAGCCCTCGTGTAGCTCTAGTTCGGCGATAATTAAAACCTAACCAAACTAGATATTTGAATTTCGTCCAATCTATTTAAACTCGAAAAGTCATATCTGTTCGATGCGTCACTTTTCCGTGCACTCTACAGTATTTCCTCAATCATTGTGGGACTTAATTTCATAATATTTCCCAACAAGTCTTAACTCTTACAGTACGAATACTTTCCACGCTCAACATATTTCTATGGATTTTAAATCTGATACAGTAATACTTTATTTCCCTTCTTTTTACACATGTCATTACGGCTCGATTAAAAAAAATCATGATATAAACATAAATAAAAAATTTCATACTTGCTTGCAATTTTTATGTATTATTGATAATGAATCGTCGTTCATAGGTTAGGGGTACAATCCCAAATTTGGCAAGGCTAACTCAAATTTTCATCCCTATAAAGTAGATCGATGAAATGGGGACCAAGCTAGTTTGGGAACTAAACGATGACTATTTTACATGAGTCACTGGAACGGAACAACTGCTTTTATGCGCCTCACGCCCCTATCTTGTTAGAGCAAATGGGCACAGCATGCCTGACTAACGCACCTCTGAGTTTAGTTTTTTTTCAAAATAGAATTTAGTGTTTTTTTTTTTAAATAATAATGATATCATCTGAATACACTTTGTGTGTTGTTTTATCTAAAATAGTTTGTTTTCTCCACGTGACCTAAACGTGTGTAACTTGATTTTTTATTTTGTGTGTTGTTTTATCTAAAATAGTTTGTTTTCTCCACGTGACCTAAACGTGTGTAACTTGATTTTTTATTTTGTGTGTTGTTTTATCTAAAATAGTTTGTTTTCTCCACGTGACCTAAACGTGTGTAACTTGATTTTTTATTTTGTGTGTTGTTTTATCTAAAATAGTTTGTTTTCTCCACGTGACCTAAACGTGTGTAACTTGATTTTTTATTTTGTGTGTTGTTTTATCTAAAATAGTTTGTTTTCTCCACGTGACCTAAACGTGTGTAACTTGATTTTTTATTTTAAAATACAGTCTATAATAATTAAATGTTCTTACTTTTCATTATGGAGGGTTTCATCTATTTTCAGACGAGGGATGGATAGAATAATAGCATCTTTAATCACCATGACAAACTCGTAATTTTGTAGCAATCGAATCTAAAAGAAATACAATGAAGTAATAACTAGACTATTTGAGCCCTTAAGTTAAAGTATGCTGAATAAGATTATTGTTCAGAAACTATTGTGGAAATACATTTTCCCCCATTTTTGTAATAAGTTACAAACATAAAAGAATAATTTGGTTTCCTATATTTCGACAAAAGAATGGTGAAAAAATAGTCAAACTTACCTTTCAAATTTACTCTGTTCTTCTGTGGAGCGTTTTTGTTGTTTAATTATTAAGAGGAAGTCGATTTGTGCACCAGAAAACTATTATATTTATTTACAATTCAGTTTTCTTAAAGTTTTTATTTATAAAAGAAATGCAATTAAGTAATAACTAGACTATTTGAGTCCTTAAGTTAAAGCATGCTAAACAAGATTATTGTTCCGAAACTATTGAGGAAATATATTTTTTCCCCATTTTTGTACGAAGTCGCAAACATAAAATAATAACTTGATTTCCTATAATTCGACAATAGAATGGTGAAAAAAATCAAACTTACCTTTCTCAATTTTGCTCTGTTCTTCTGGGGAGCGATTTTTGTTGTGTAACTAATTATTAAGAGGAAGTCGATTTATGCACCAGAAAACTATTATATTTAATTACAATACAATTTTCTCTAAATTTTTATTTATAAACAGTTATCTAAGTTCGCATTTTTAATCTCTTATGAATTTTCCAAACTGAGATGAACAAGCACTTTTTTTGTCCAAATTTTAACAAAAACCATGCAATTTTTTCCGTTATCATTTTTTATAATACCATTATAACCTTTTATAATATTTGATTTTCATTCAACGAAATTGGGGGTACTTGTTCAAGTTATGGGTAAGAGAATATTGCATCGTTATAAACAAAACGAAGCAGATTTTCCATACGATAAATTAAAAAAAGACTGTTGCACTCATCATGACACATAAAATGACACATGCCTATACATGAACAACGCGGGCGAGAAAATCTCGGAGAAAAACGGATTCCCAAAATTTTTCCTTTTGGGAGTAATAGGCACAAACGAATTAAAACTTTAAAGGACTATATAAAATAAAAGAAAAACTAATAAAAAACTTTAAAGGACGATATAAAGTAAAAGAAAAACGAATAAAAAACTTTAGACGATATAAAGTAAAAGAAAAACGAATTAAAAACTTTAAAGGACGATATAAAGTAAAAGAAAAACGAATTAAAAACTTTCAATACCAAAAATTGTATGTAAAAGCTTAAATTTTCCATTTTTACTTCCTATTCTTGAAACTAAAAAATAGGGTTGGCAATAAAAGATAAGCTACAATATTTATAAATTACTCTTTTGAGGAATTTAAACTTGCAAGTACAGAAGCCGGGATTTTTAATTAAATGTTTCAGCTAAATGTTTTACGGAATAATCTTTGTCAACTCATTAATAGCCTTTTCACTATCTAAATAGAAATTCTGCCCAATAATTTGCTTTGCAGAAAGCCCCGAGTATCATCAGCCTAATTAAGAAAAACTTTGTATCATGTACACACTCAAAAAAGATAATTAAAAAAGAACAAAAAATCGAAACAATCTATGTTAACTTACTCAATACGAGTTTCACATATCTTTTTCACTTGTCAAAAGATGGCACCACGAACATAAATGTTAGGTAAATGTAAGTATTAATTTGTCTAATATTTCTAAAATGTTTGAAATTTGATGTAATGTCTTGAATTAAGTTCTTGAAAAACTATTTGATGATATTTTCTAGAAAGAAACGTTATTGATTCGCAGAAAAATTGCCTCGATTGATTACAATCACTAAATTATCAGAATTATATATATATTTTCTTAAATTCAAATATCTACATTGGACAAGATAATAATTTTTCGAAGAAAATTATTAAAATTGCACTTTATTTTCAATGAAGTTCACGTATCCTGGATTTAGTTAATTTTTTTAATAAAAAAATAACGCACCTTTAAAAATAAAAATACTACGATTTCTTTTTGGAAAAAAAAATAAAGAATATGAATAGATACTGTTATAAAAAATCTGAGTTTTGAATATTTTAAATTTTATAATAAACATTGAAAACTTTCTTACTGAATAGCTCTTATGTGTGTCCATTGCATTATTTTTGACCATTGCAAATGATACAAAGGTGTAAAAATAGAAAGTATGTGGAAAATGAAACAAAAGGCGGTTCTTTTTTGCCTAAACTATTTCTTAAACTTTAATTTCTTACTGAAACATATGAAATCTGAAGCAGCATTTACACTTTTAAATAAGTTCACATTTTCTCCCATTTCTCCGACAATTTGGCTTCCACACTACGTTTATAACGTAAAAAGTGGAAGGTTTTATAATTGTTTAGTCCGTCCGTCTGTCCGTCACCCACTTTCACAGAACGAACCAAACGTCGCACAAACAAGTGGGATACGTCATTTTAAAGGGCTAAAAAATTGGGCTAGGTCACATCCCAAATTTCATTAAAAAATTTAAATTAGAAGTTTATTTAAAACTTAAATAACTAAACATTTAATCTACATTGAAATTCCATTTTAAATCAATACTAAAAGATATTTATTAAAAAAAATACATCATTAGTCTACGAATTTCAATTAAATTTAGCAAACGATGATAAGTGATTTTTAATTTGCGAAAGAATATTAATGAAAATAGTTAATTTTGGCGTTTAAAATCTTGAATTAGATATTTTCTTTCAGAGATGTATATATTGTGTGTTTCCAGTGAGCATATATATTGTGTGGAAGCAGTTTAAGTGACATATTCTGTAACAAACCTACTTGTTTAAATATATTCTAGACAATATTAAGATGTTACTAAAGAAAATTCACACCCCTTTACCTCTTAATCATTAGCGTAACATCAAAACTTCGATTCGTTCATCACCGCTCCATTCAATGTTATTGCAGTGGAAAGCACGCGAAGTTTCGCTTATGGCATTGGAATAGATTTTAAGTGTTTGTAATAGGAAATTGCCCGATCCCAATATCAATATTTTTAGCTGCTCAAAAAGGATATTTTGGGTTTTCTTCGAGAAGAGCGTTGCGTTGGATTTTAAGACTTTTTGTTCTTAATCAATGAAAAGTTGTCTAAATCACCTTTTTGTGTAAATTTGATTGTGTATTGTGAGAAATATATTTGAAGAATTAGTGTTATTATAATTATTAGGATATTGTGAGAAATGTATTAAGGGATATTGCTATTACTGTTGTCGATGCATCAATCTATCGATGTATCAATGTATCGATACAACAATGTATCAATGTATCGAAGTATCCTTGTATCGAAGTATTAATGTATCGATGTGTCAATGTATCGTTGCATCAATGTATCTATGTATCAATGTATCGATATATAATTGTTCTTAATATACATATTTGAGGAGTTATTGTTTTGTATGTAGTTGAGGAATTATAGCTAAAAAAAATTTGGCTTTATTTATATGTACGAAATTGTTTTTTATTTATGTATTTGAGAAATATATTAATGAATGTCAATTGATCAGTCAATGACTTTTTAAAAAGTAAACATTTTAATTGTATTTTTTGTGGAAATAAAGTTTTTATAAATTATTACAACAAAATTATGACAACATTTCAGCAATTTTGATAACTTACCAAATATTAAAATGCATTCGTTGACCGAAAAAAATCGACTTGTACTTACTCTATTCTCACAAAACAGTGCTTACAAGTATCATTTAAATTTACACTTCAATTTTAACCATCTACTTCAGTAAAAGAAAACATGAAATGCTGAAATTTACTAATCTACACTTTGATAAAGGATTTAAAATGTTCATTAACGACCAATGTTGTAGTGGCAATTTGCATTATTTTAGAAGTAAAAAATATTTATATCATACACTCTACATTTTTCTATCGTAAAAAAAAATGGATAATTTTGTAAAAGCTATGTCCGCCTGTCTGTCCGTCGCCCACTTTCACAGAACGAATCACAATTATCACAAATAAGATTGATATGTCATGTTGAACCAAAACATCAGGCTAGACTATATACCAAATATCATGCAACAATTTAAAGTATATTTAAAATTTAAATAGCTGAAAACTTTATTGACTTTTAAATAACAATAAAATTATATTTTTATTCAGTATTTCTCAAGTTGTCACTTCGTCAAACGCACGAGAAACTTTATTTAAAATGAAAACAAAACTCTTGAAGGAATATTTGTTTATGAGATATAAATCAGTTTGGAATAACATTATGGCATAGATTGCTAATGTTCTATTGATGGGTCATTATTTGTATATTAAGAAAGATGCGACAAAAGTGTGAAAGAGGAGTGAAGAGAAAAGTGTGAAGGAGTAAAATGAAACTCTCTAGAAGGAATATTTGTTTATGCGGTATAAATCAGTTTGGAATAACATTATGGCATAGATTTCTATAGAGTTCTTGATGGCTCATTATATGTGTACTATGAAATATGCGACAAAAGTGTGAAAGAGGAGTGAAAAGAAAAGTGTGAAGGAGTAAAATGAAACTCTCTTGAAGGAATATTTGTTTATGCGGTATAAATCAGTTTGGAATAACATTATGGCATAGATTTCTATAGAGTTCTTGATGGCTCATTATATGTGTACTATGAAATATGCGACAAAAGTGTGAAAGAGGAGTGAAAAGAAAAGTGTGAAGGAGTAAAATGAAACTCTCTTGAAGGAATATTTGTTTATGCGGTATAAATCAGTTTGAAATAACATTATGTCATAGATTTCTATAGAGTTCTTGATGGCTCATTATATATGTACTATGAAATGTGCGACAAAAGTGTGAAAGAGGAGTGAAGAGAAAAGTGTGAAGGAGTAAAATGAAACTCTCTTGAAGGAGTAAAATGAAACTCTCTTGAAGGAGTAAAATGAAACTCTCTTGAAGGAATATTTGTTTATGCGGTATAAATCAGTTTGGAATAACATTATGGCATAGATTTCTATAGAGTTCTTTTGATGGCTCATTATATGTGCATTATGAAATATGCGACAAAAGTGTTATATAAAGAGGAATGAAGAAAAAAGTGTGAAAGAAGTTCCGAGTTTTTTGTAGAAATAATCTAGCCATTTTTACTATACTTTTCAGTTAATAATTTATAATTGCATCAAGACGTAAAATACGAAGAATAAATTATTTATTGGGAAATTGTAAATACATCTTAAAAATATTAATTAATTTTTAAATTTTAAAATATAAAGAACAACGACGTTATTTTTATGTATAATTTATTTTTTATATTTTGAGCATCACTTTTACTAAATATTTATTCTTTGAACTGCAAATTAATGTAGCAAGTTTCTAAGAATATAAGTTAACTTTCGAAAGAAATTTAATAAAAATGGGTAATTATGATGACAAAAATTTGTTCATTAAGAAAGTTACAAAGAACATTCTGTTTTGCAAATCCACCAATGAAATATATAGATTTTTTTGGAAATAATAATAAAATAGACATAAAGATCTGAAAATTAAAGCACATAATTCGCGGAAATACTGATAAACATCATTAACCTTCAACAAATACAAAAATAAGCTTCTCTAGTTCGCATATAAAGATTATCTGTTACTAAAAAACTATGCATCAAATGATTGATATTCTTTTTCCTTAACATAATATCATCAATTTATTATTGTACGTCGCAACTCATGCTGTCTTTGACTAAACCACAAACAGTAAGACTGTATTAATCGTTATTGATTGTATAGCAACCGGAAACTTGAAAGCAAAATCAATACTAAGAATGATACACAGAGGAAAAGAATATTTAACATAAGATAAACATGTTTTCCATATCGACAAATTTGAATATTTTTCATGCAATGCACAAGATTTATGGTGAAGATAATTTGCACTTCCAAGATGTTTAAATACATTTTCATAGAATAAGATTTTAAATGTCACATTACAGAAAAGTTAACAAATGATACAATTAAGTTGCGTGACCACATTTAAACCAAATCTTGCGTTATTTTTATTTCAAGAAAAATATCCGAACACTATTTTAAAACATCGTAACTGAATTAACACTGAATAAAAATACCACGCAATCCATAATACGTCACCAAATGAAACATTTCTATAGTTAAAGTATAACATAAATTCCCATTGTCACAATACATAATGGGCGCAAGAGTAGCATTACAACTAAAGACAGCAATTACAGCAGTTTTCTTAAGAAAATCTCCTGAAATTCCAAGGACACCTGTTAAGTTTGGTTTATTTGTACCGGGGTATATTAAGAAATCGAAGATTAAACAACGCCCTGGTTTTTTTCTAGACACCGCCCTTCAACGCTGTAAAAATGACCTAGTGAAAGACTGGAAACCAGGTGACTGATGAATAACAGTTCAGTCAATGAATAGAACTGTTGCTAAACGTAATAACGCCTTAAAGTCACGCAACCCTACTGTATGATTTCAAGGCATAAATATGACTGGAAAAGAAACGTGGAAAATCTAATTATAAGTAAAGGGGGTTCAGTAACGAAATTTTTATATATGCATGGATTTATCTCAATTTTTTTCCTATTTAACATGCTTCTCTTATTTTTTTTTATTTTTAAAATTAAAGAACATTTTTTAAAAATTATAAACCAACAAAAATTTGATTTAGTTTGGTTTGAATTATCGTCGCACTAGAGCTACACGAGGGCTATTGGCGACGGGCGTCGTATTTTAGAACCACAGTCAGGTGACGAGCCACACCTGAATAGGCACCCAACGCAACCGTTAAGGGCGACATCGTACGCAGCGTTAGGACTTTGAAGGATATTTAACGTGCACTCCCTTACACGGGGTATTATTCGTCGGACATTTTTGGCTGCACTGGCCGTTTATAGGTCGTCAGCTATTTTGGCGATGCCCGGACCCGAACCTGGGACCTTCCGCTTGCTAAGCGAGTGCTTAACCGACTGGGCTCCCCAGCCCCCCAACAAAAATTTGAAGAAATTGATGTTTAAAATTTTTGATATAAGTCAATAAAAATATGAGTATTATCAAGGTAAGCACTTTATGTAATACGCAATAGTATTTATAAGAGAGTATCTTCTCTGAATTTTGGCAAATCAAATACAAAAATAAAAAAAATTACCAAAGGTAAATTTTCAATTTTTGGTATTTTATTACGTAGTTGTTAGGATAAAAAAATTATATTTTCCAAACACTCTTTTTGAAATTTTGCGAAGACTAAATGTTTATAATAATATGTAGTATATATGTATAAATTCCTAACGTCTACAATGAATGGTTCATAAGATATATCAATTTGAAGTTAAGATATTCTTAAAAATAGAACCAAAAGTACCATTGACAGTTACAAAAACCAATATACTTGTTTAATAGAATAAAACTATCATTTTTTGTGAATCACTTTATGTAGAAAGGACATAATTGATAAAAACAATTTCCGAACTTTATTGAATTTATTTGTTTCTTGTCATTAAGAAAAGATTAAAAATTTCAAAATTCCTTAAAAAATAATAACATAAACAGTGCTTTGTAACAAGAAATTTCATCATAAGGTCAAAACGATGACTATCCAAAAATTTAAGTATTTTTTGAAAACTTCTTTGTTAGGCTAGATATTTTCCCGAGCATTCATCAAAGTAAGAATAACTGTCACAAAAACATTTAAAAACATACATTTACGATGACATATGTCACATCAATACTTACTATCTAACAATGGGAATGAAACCATGGAGGAATGAATCGGGAGAAGTAGACATTCTCTATTCCCTCCACAATCCGGAGTGAAGAAACTTTTCATAACAGTAACTACATAGCAGGGAAGCTAAATACATTGAAGTAGGACCATCCCGCGCTTTCAACGAAGCAACATATTTTCTTGAAAAGTGACCTTTGAAGGATTTAAAAAATATGCTCTACACTCCTTGCCAACCTAAGTTGGGTAAATAGAAATATGGCAATGGACAAGATATTTCCACGGAGAAAGAGAGTTCCATAAAATATTTGTGAATCCATCCAGAATACATGTTTAAAGCATTAATTTCATTTAAGGTCCAACAGATTTGAATATTATTTGAGAAAATGCTGCAATTTTATCAGAATGAGAAGTGTTTTTTGGTTAAACTGTATTAAGATCATTTTGTATGCAAATATTATCTTACAAGAGTTTCCAACTAACTGACCAATCGCGCTTTTCCCCCTGCCTCTTTACTATTTGCTTCTACCCAAGTTAGTTTGGCACGGAGTGTAGTATTATTTTTTGATAAGCAATTATGTACTTACCAGAATGATTTTCAAACACTTTGAAATATAAGTTGTATAATATTGGTTTTAATTTTAGCTTCACATTTATATTTCTTCCTTATCTTAAATGTGTTGTACATGTTTAAGATGTAAAATAGGTAATTTACTAAGAATAATAAGCATGTGAGTAGTACATTTTGTTGAAACGATTTTGAAGACGAGGGAGTAAAATAAATCTTATTCAAATAAAGAGAAAATATTTTATTTTGTTCTTATAACTTATATTATTATTTTACAAAGAAGAGACATCGTCTTAAAAAGTTTTAAAGAAATGCCAAAAAATGATAAATAAAGGAATAACATTTATTGTTATCTCTTCAGATACTTCATTTTTTAAATCAAAGATTTAAAACATGATTGAAACACATTTATGCTGCAAAAATTCTTAATTTCGACAAGCTGAGAAAATACTAACATTTCATTTGATTCATTAAAAATTTATTTTAATTAATTTATATTTCAACATATTGTATTATTTTTAACTTACGTTTCAATGAATTTATTTCTATAAGTTTTTTTTTACAATGGTGCCCAATATACACGGTTCTATTGAATGCCCGGCAAGGTGTAGATATCTTAAGACGCCAAAAGAAGTCATGTATCTACGGAACTACTTAACCGTGGTTCTTCCACTCAACAAAAAACTTGCCTTTCTAAGCTTATTTTCTCTAAAAACGATGATTTTTCGCATTTTTGAGACTGAAGAAGTTTTTGGATTCTCCGATTCAATTGTAACGGCAATTTGAAGTGGCATCTTATTCTTACACCATTATGGCGTTGGATTTCACGAATTGTTACTTTAAAAACATGAAAAGTTAAAGATAATTTTAAGAACTTCTATGTCGAAGCCTTCCAAATGACCCTTTCAATAAATTTTTCAATACCGACAATTTGTGTATTGAAAATATAAATCGTAGATATAAAACAAAAACACCAGTAGCTATAATTGACTATTTGGTTGGTAGACATATATTTTCAGGCTTGTGTGCTTGGTCAGAGACCCGCTTATAACCTTCGTCAAGTAAAATAGACACAACACACTCTCTCACACACACATACGGGATAGATGCTGCCAACTATCGCGCTCCACTTCCACAATTTAGACATGTCCTTGAAGGGGAGGGAAATAGTCTCCAGGGAACTGTACCCGTGGGAAACTGCGCAATGACCGTCCACATTACTTTCGGGCCCAACAGATTTAACGAGCATGTACTCCGCGTATACTCGGTGGGTCTTCAGTGGTACCATTGTTGTGTGTAAGAACTTAATAAATTTAACCTTCAGGAAAGTATACCGAAAGACTAGTTATTTTCGAGCAATGGTGGTCCAAATCATTGTTGAGGTTACTGCAGTTTATCTGCTCTAGCAGACATTAGGATCAATGAACGTAAGTGCCTTTTTATTTTGTATAAAAAAATTTCAATCGCGTTTTGACGTGTTTCTTGACATAAATGTGCTCTATTTTTAGATAATCTCTTAATAAGGGTTGTAATGATTAAAACAATTAGCTTGAAACATGTTATTGTTTTTAAGTAAATAATTGAATATTTTTGTTCTTTTATTCTCTTTCTTTATGTTACTTTAATTGACTAGATTTTAAAATGTTCAAAGCATTTAATTTGACATTGTTTTATTTTTATTCACATGCACACGAGCTTAAAATTTTGATTATTGTGAAAAGTTACTCAAGTAGTTAATTCTGATATATTTATAGTTCCGGTTTCTAGTAAAAGGACTTATCCATAATAGAGTGAGAGCCCAGGGCCCCCAGACCTAAGTCATTTTGGCAAGGATGAAATGTACGTGATTAGGTACGGTTTTCATTTACTTTTAGTGTATGCATACCCGTTAGAGTGGACCGACGGCCAATTTAGAGGTATCGGGTACAAAATGTAGGTAAAATATAAGTTAACCTAAGTCATTTTGGAAAGGCTGATTTTTACATATGTTTTAGAAAATAAAGTTAAAAGTGCATAATAATTTTCCCAGACACTTTCCGTGGGCCGATATTTCTCCCAGACGCTTTAACGTCTTCATCAAGCTCAGACTTTGTCAATCACATCTAGCAGCGTGAGATGGCGCTACAACCGTTCTCGAAGGAAAGTTAAGCAAAAAAGAACTATGTGTCTATTGGAGATATGGTTGATTGACATATATATTCCGGATTGTGTGCTTGATTATTGGAGATGTGAAAATGTAGTAAGCTAGACAGCTATGACAACTTGTTTATTAATCTATTTTCGAATTATTTTTTTTTCATTGAATCGATACGATATTCTTTCACCAGAATATAAGTCAATCAACCAACCATATATCAAATAGACACATAGTTCTTTTTTGCTTAACTTCCCTTCCTTGATGTCCGAGAACGGTTGTAGCGCCATCTCACGCCGCTAGATGTGATTGACAAAGTCTGAGCTTGATGAAGACGTTTAAAGCGTCTGGGAGAAATATCGGCTCACGGAAAGTGTCTGGGAAAATTATTATGCACTTTTAACATTATTTTCTAAAACATATGTAAAAATCAGCCGTTCCAAAATGACTTAGGTTAACTTATATTTTACCTACTTTTTGTACCCGATACCTCTAAATTGGCCGTCGGTCCACTCTAATGGGTATGCATACACTAAAAGTAAATGAAAACCGTACCCAATCACGTACATTTCATCCTTGCCAAAATGACTTAGGTCTGGGGGCCCAGGGCTCTCGGTCTATAAACAATAGTTTTGGTTTTTTAAAGGAAGTAATTGTTAAACTATTAACCATACAGATTTGTATTAAGAAAACCATAACAGATCAGGTGTTTAAAAGGCAGTCAGACTTGTGTATAAATAAGGACTTAATTGAAAGTTTTTGTAAGCATTAATATTTGATATTTTACACTTTTAATCCCTTAATACTTTAATTTTAATATGTGGATTTTTATACAAATATTTTATTGTGCATGAAAAAAATGGTTTTAACATTAAAACATGCTTTTAAACGATACAGAAAGGGAAGAAGAAGAAGACCTGATTTTTTTTCCAACACCTCTTTCGAAAGGGCTGTGGGGAGCCCTGTGGTCTGAGTTTACGGATAGGAAGGTCTCGTGATTGAGTCCTGGTCGCTGAAAACCCACCGAGTATATGCGGAGTACATGCTCGTTAAATCTGTTGGGTCCGAAAGTCCTCTGGGCGGTCATTACGCAGTCTCCCAAGTGTACAGGTTCCTGAAGACTATTTCCCTCAACTTCAGGAACAAGTCTAAATTGTGGAGGTGGCCGGCGAGAGATGGCAGCATCAGTCACGCATGTGTGTGTCTGCGTGTGTGTGTAATGTGTCTGTCTTACTTCACGAAAGTTTACAAGCTGGTCTCTAAGCAAGCACACAAGCATGAAAATATACGTGTACCAACCAACCTCTTTCGAAACTTATATAAAATTGAATCGATAGATTTCTTAAAAACAGTTCTCCCCGAGATACAGTTCACTTGTCCTTTCGCATAAAGTCACCAAAAGAAACTAGATTGAAGAAAACAAAGTTTTAAAGTGCTTAAATGATCCACCAAAATGTTTTTTCATATGTTACACAATGCCATAAAAATATATTGTTGAATTTGTATGATATATTTTTAGGAAAAAATAGTACTGAGGATTTTAGAAGTAAAAAAAAGATGTCTGCAGGATTATTTCACGACATTATTCTTAAATGTCGAAGGAAAAGTAAACTCAATGAAAGAAGATTCAGACACATTACGGGAGGAATACAGTACATAAGAGGATACGGTACCCGAAAATTGGTAAAAATATCGATTTTTCATTTTTCACTTTTTATTATTCACAATATCTTTCTCAATATTTACTGAAAGTTTCATAATGATATCTTATGTAGAAAAAGTTATTAAATATTTTCTGGAGTCATTCTTATAGGTTTGAATACGTATTTCGTCTGCTTTCAACCTTTTTTTTTTCTCTGTTTCGCGTTTTCAATTCTTGTGTTTCATAAATTCCTAATGTTTTTTTTGCTAATTATGTGAGAATTATGAAATTTTTAACCTGTATTCTTATATATATGGTGCAAAAAACTGTGCATGGAATAAGGTCTACTTTGTACAGTTTTTGTTTTAAATGTTGAATTCAAAAATTTGTATTTTTTTGTGATTTTCAGTATAAATGCATGTTACTTTTTAACTATAGATCACATTTTAAAATCCATGCACAGTTCTTGAACAAATAGTACTAAAAACCAACTATAAAAGTTTGTTGGAGTTATTCTCAAAATTGAAAGAGGAGTTGTGTTTTAAAAAAGTTCAATATTTTGACTTTTTTTTTTGATAAATGAAGAACCACTTTCAAGTATTTGCTTTTATTGCTAGAAAATGTTTATTTAGAGTGAACATTATATATAAAACAACTTTAATTTCCAAGTTAATGTTATTATTTCTAGAAATGTTTTGGGTACCGTATCCCCTTAAACTACCAAATATAAAGCACTGACTAGTACAATATTTTAAGTTAAAAATAAACCATGATGTTATGCTATTGCTTTAAAACGCTTTTTTGCATCCCTTGTATAACCCTTGATTGTTAAACTCTGTTTTCCCCGTTTTTTGTGCATCTGATTTTCCTGCAATAAGCTTAAATTTTTTAATTTTGTAATTCTTAAATTTTTATTAATAATGTACTTTTCTCATTTGGAAATAATTTTAATTAATAATTTAGATTAATTTTTTAATTAATATTTTTTAATTAATAATTTAATTAATAATTAAGAATTTAAAAAACTTCTTCGAAACGTACGATGTACCAATATCATTAGGTTAGCGTCAGCAATGAGTTCTTTTAATTCACTTGAATGCGGTGAAGAATATTTCGAAGCCTATCTTCAAAAATGTCAGCTCTAGTAGTACGTTAGTCAAACCACGATTTACTATAAAAGCAATTTATTATAAAAACCTCAATAAAAGATTTCTTCCTTTGAATATAATAATAACGATGTTTGAACATGTTAACAACACAGACAAAACCTTTTATAAACTGTTTGAAGAAGGAAGTAATTTAACTGTGTGTATAAATTAAACAAATATCTTAACGTAATAAGTTGCGTAAATATTTAAGAGAGTTTTGGTGTAAATTAACAAATGTTTACATAAATTACTGATAAAATAGTCCATTTTAAAATAACCTTTCAAGTTTTTTTGTTAACAGAAAACCTTAAATGTCAATAAAATCGTTTTCAATATCGAAACTATCGATTGGGGCTAACAACATATAGTTAGGAATTTTTTTTCCTAAGTACTGAAAGTCTAGACTTAGCCTAATTAGATTTACGAAACATGAAAAACAAGTATAGAAACTATCAAATATAATTTCGTTTAACATACAATCTTCTAATACTGTATATAATTTATAAAAATGAAGTTAAACTGATTTTGTGTTGGTTAACAAAAATTAATTGGACTTTGCAATTGTTCAAAACGATGGGATTTTCTTGCCAAAATTTAGTACAGAGTAATAATACTTCAAACTACTCAACAAAATAAATGTGTAGAATTTTATATAAAATTTAGGGAAACAAAATTGTAGCGTGTCAATACACAAAAAATAAGGCCTTCATTTCATCTAACGTTAAAATAATTGAGTGAATACTGAAAAGTTGTTTATGAACTGAAAAATAAAGAGATGAGAAAAATTTGAAATTAAGTTAAAACAAGAAGTTCAAAAAGAACTAAAATAGTCTACTTTCATGTTACTTCAATGAATAACTGTATTTATTATTAAAAAAAAGTAAGTTTGTAGCAGTAACTGCCACCTAGAACCACTTTTGGAAAAGGAGTACGGACGAACGAACAGACTGACATCAATACTTAATTTTAACAATACTTCCTTTTTTTTCTTTAATTTTTCGAACCAAAACAAAAAACGTATGCAAAAAAATACGTAAAGAAAAGATAAAATATATGTTAAAGTTTAACATAATTGTGAATTAAAAAATATATATATTTGTGGTATACCGGAATTAATTGAACGCCCTAGGTATCGAAAGTTTCCTAAGAATCGCTAACTCGAAAGTTAACTGCGCATGCCCCCCAACAAGTGGAGCCCATTTGAAAAGCCAAGTGATTCTTCCGCTTATTTTCCTGTGAAACGCCGGACAAAGTGTTTTATTCCAGTTTTCTTACTAAAACGGGAGAAGTTCGGGAAGAATGAAATAAGACTCTTCGTTAAAACGACCAAAATCGGTAAGTAGTTTTTTTATGTTTGTGTCAGAGTAGACAAATTGAAATGTTATGCTTTGTAGTAGTTTGTAAATTGTTTTTTCCAAGATGGAACGAGTTTTAAATTTGCCTTATTTATTAAGCAAGGTAATAAGTTTTTTTTGCTTTCTTGAAAATGTCGTGGTTATTGGACTTTCCTGTATTATTTTGGGTTGTCAGTTTTTGTTCTTTTTTGTGTATTTGTCTATTTTTTTCTTCTTTGTATTTTTTCTGATATATTCTTTGATGCTTGTGCTTAAGCGTATTATGAAGTGAATACATGTTTTAAAATATTGATTTTTATGCAATCGGTAAAAATGTTTTAAATTTACAAAAGTCTAATTTTTTTAATAACTGAGGTTTTTCAATAACGTTTAATTTTATTGGCAAAAGTTTTAAAGATCATAATATTTAGTTGACTTGGTTAGTAAGTTTAGTCAGGGTTATTAAAAAGCATTTTTAGATCTCAAATCAATCCAACATTTTTTTAACATCATTGATTATTGGTTGAAGTTAGTTCACGGTTTCTAAAACGTTTTTACTGTGTAAATTGGATTCAGAAGAAAATCAATTGCAAAATTATTATTTTTTTTTCAGAAAATGAACTTTTTAATATTGCAGTGTTTTCTTAAATTTAAATATTAAGGATATATAAAAACGTATTGTTAATATTAATTAGCTAGATGAATTTAAACAAACGTGATTTTGTAGTTTAAGTTAGAACGAACAACATCGGGTTCCAACATAGACACCCTGAAGAAAATTACTTTTTTATCCCTTTGTAGACGTCACAGAACTTTAAAAATGTATAACCAGTATCGCTTGAGTGTTGAATATCATTATTAAAATTAGTGACCTTGTAACTTTTCTGGTGTAATTTAAATGATAGAAAAATTAACAATTGACCATATTAGGGACAGATGGCTCCCAATACTACACAAGGGGCATATCAGAATACTCTTCTAAGGGATTACAGAAGTGATGGGATAGTAAAATTATCTTAAAACAAAACTTATGTAAATATCTTCAAAACATACACTTTAGAAGGGAAGGGTAACTTTTCATTGGTGGTTTTTTGAATACCTTTCAAGTGCAGTAATGTCATTATTGAAACATTAATTTATTATTAATTTGGTAAATAAAATGGCATCAAACAGATATTTTTAATATGATTCCTTTGCTGTATTACCAAAAGGTTACATAAGGTATCCATATTGGGAATCGGTAGTAGTTACAATAAATCCTAAATAGTAATAAATAAAGAAATCACTGTCAAGCAATTTGCGCAATGTCAATCAAAAACATGTTCTATCAGCTCTACTCTTTAATTTTTAATATGTTAAGTAATTTTACCATTTCTATAATAAGAATATAAACTTTCCCAATATGATTAAAGAAGAACATCACAAAAATACAAATTTCCTTCTAAATGGCGAAGGGTGCGCTTTTTTGCCCTTTTCAGGCTAAGCGACTTTTAACTGCTTTTCTTCACGGACATATATCACTATCGCTTAATCCAATATGTAACTTTTAAGGATATTTTGGGTGTTCATATTGAGAGCACTGTCGATATTAGATGCACGTACCTTATAACCCCTTATAACTCAAACCATCTCTAGAGGTCAAAAAAGCGTACTAACTGAATCTATTCTATACTATTATTTTAATATTGAAATGCAATGTATGAAAAATAGGGCATGAAATTGAAGGAACGATTCAGTCTTTGAAGGAAATGAAAATCCCGAACAAGTAATAATTTCTATTTTAGCTTGAAATAGAATGGGTCAAGATATAACATGTTTTTTTTTTTTCAAAATTGAAATAAATACAGTATGTGATTCAGATAACTATGAAATATTGGTTATTAGGGCTATTATTGAGTTAATTTCATGCTTATACCCAAATCAAACCGAAACTGAGTAAAAAAAAGTTTTGTTTATTCAAAATCGTAAAATGGTATAATAATTTTGAAACCCAACAATTTGAGTGAAAAAAAGACAAATACATTTATTATTTCAGCCATTCTTTTTTATTTTAAGCTAGAACTCTAGAAGTCAAGATATATTATTTCATAATTAAACTTTGGTTCTAAAACGAAGAACATATTGTTACAAAATTATGGTGTTAATGCGGTTTTACAAACCGATTATATATTCATGTACCATACGAATATTACTCATATTTAAAGTTATTTCAAATACTTTATAGTTAAAATATTCATAACAACTTTTAATTGAAATTGTTATAATCTTAATAGAATTTGCGGGTATAAATGTAAGATAATTTTAAAAAGTAATTTAACTGATAATTTAATTTTTTGGTTCATTTTAAATTATCATAAAAAGAGGTATAAATTTTTTTATACCAGTAAAAAAATCAAATTTAGCTTAGTAAGCACGTGTGGTATTATTAGATTTAAAATTGTTTTCGATACAATTTTTTAAATTTCTTTTACAAAAATTGTTTCTTTTATTTGTAAATCATGTAGTTATCCAATATTGGTGGTAGAAAATTAATAAACACGGAATAAATTTCTATCAATACTCACAACAGAAAACAACCAGAAAGCAAAGACTTTTTAGCAAAAGATTAAAATACCCTGAATCATGTAATTTTAAAGAAAAAACACGCAAACATACGCAAATAAAAACTCATCAATGATAAAAACTACTTGGCTATATTTCTCAAAATATACTATTTAAAAAGAATTATTCATAGAAATGTTTATTAAATCATACAGCTCAATGATTTGACCAGGTAATATATTCAGTTAAATAGCGATCCGCTTAAATTACAATCAAATATAATCCATTGTTGTTTAACGCAAATGACCCTCAGTATGTTAAGGAAGATTCATGGTTTATTTTAATTGGTAATATGAATAATATGGACCGTTTCGGAAAATAAGTTTATATTTCACGAATGATTTAATAAATTATTGGTTAAAGAGGCCCAATACCTCAAATAGACAGAAAATGTCCTCTTATACAACCCCTGGCAATAAATATGGAATCACCTTAAGAGAAATTATGTTGTCGATAGTTAAAAGCATGTAAAAATAACAAAGTAATATCAGAAGAAACATAAACATGTTTTATTGAGAGTAGAAGATGTGAACTACAGATTATTAACATAAACTAGTCAAATAACATCATCTGGTGCTTAATAGGTGCAGTTCATAGTAAGTATACAAAGAAATTAGTATGGACTCACTAACAATGCGGGGAAAAAATATAGACTCAGCCCTTATCCGCCCTGTACTAATACTTCGTAACACCTAAACGTACCTTGATAACTGTCCTAATCCTTGCAGGCATAGATGTTACTAATGATTGACAATAGTCAGTGCTAATTTCTTTCCAAGATTTGCGAATGCCAGTTACCAGATCTTCCTTGCAAGGTGGAGATTTCGCCTGGACGAGTTTCTTTAGTTTCCACCACATATTTTCAATAGGATTCAAGTCTGGACTATTGGCAGGCCAAACCATGGTAGGAATTTGCCTATCAGCAAGGAAATCTTTTACACATTTCGGATTATGGCAGGAGGAGTTATCGTCCTGGAACACGACATCTTCATCTCCATATGCATTTTCAATGGATGGGATCAGGAAATGCTCTAAAATGTCAATATAAATATGCATGTTGACAGTTGTTTTAACGACAGCCATTTCGCATGGCCCTTTACTTGACATGCAACCCCAGATCAGAATGGTAGTTGGGAACTTTACTTGTTTCTTAATGCAGCCGTCTGAGTAAGCATCGTTTCCTCGTCTCCAAAAGAATGTTTCTGCATCATCTCCATGGCCAACGCAAATCCGTGATTCGTCGCTGAATACTAACTCTTCCCAATCATCTACAGTCCACGTTGTCTTATTTTTTAGCCCATTGTAGACGTTTTTTCTTCTGGGAAATTGTCAGGGCCGGCTTTCTTTTGGCTTTTCTGTAAGAGAATCCTATCCCAGAAGTCGATTTCGTACTGTCCTGGCGCAAACATCACCACCCGCTTCAGCCCATTTCATTTTCAACACTGTGAAGTTTGTTTTGCGGTTCTGAAGGCAAAGTGACTTTGATTTCCAATCGTCTCACTTGGTTATTTTCCTTGGACGGTTTTTATGCTTCTCTTTTAAATGAATCCCGGTTTGTTTAAACTGTAATCCATATCTTTACTAATGCAGATTGCCTACACGATTTGCCACAATTCTGGTTGACAGTCCTTATTTGAATAGCTTGACTATTCTTTGCCTGACCTCATCGGATAATTCTTTCGTCGGAGCCATGCTTGCACTGAAATAACTTCGTCAAATGATAACACGAGATCGGTAACACGTCTTTTATGTTACGATTAATTTGCATAAATTGCAAATATACATGTTGCCAGATTTCAAGACAGAAACTGCATGGTGATTCCATACTTTTTTCTCGTGTCGTCACTGAGTCCATACATATTTCTCTTGTTTGGTTAATAATAACTAACATTATTCATGCTAGACCACATTAGTCAACTTGTTTGTGTTTTTAACTTGTGTCTTAAATCGTCTACTTTTAATTAAATATGTTTTTGTTCGACCTAGTTTAATTTTGAAATTTCTACACACCGTTGAAAAAAGATTGCTTTACTTTTTGAAAGGTGATTCCATATTTATTGCCAGGGGTTGTAAGAGGAGGTATCACATAATGAACTATTCCTTTTTAAAAAATAAAGGGGGCTGCGGAGCCCAGTCGGTTAAGTACTCGCTTAGCATGCGGAAGGTCCCAGGTTCGGGTCCAGGCATCGCCAAAATAGCTGCCGACCTATAAACGGCCCGTGCAGCCAAAAATGTCAGACGAATAATACCCTGTGTAAGAGAGTGCACGTTAAATATCCTTCAAAGTCCTAACGCTGCGTACGATGTCGCCCTTAACGGTTGCGTTGGGTGCCTATTCAGGTGTTGGCTCGTCACCTGACTGTGGTTCTAAATTACGACGCCCGTCGCCAATAGCCCTCGTGTAGCTCTAGTGCGACGATAATTCAAACCAAACTAAAAAATAAAGAAAATATGGCATAGATTTAATAAATGATTGTGGATTTTTATTTAGTTAATTCTTGATATTTTAGTACAAGCATAAAGGGTTTAAACTTTAGATATTTATTATTTATTTATTCAGTTTTAAATGCACATTACAGATAAAAATCTTATTATAATGCCCAGATTGAACAAAACAATTAGGAAATAAAGCAAACCCGAAATAATTGAGTAAAAAAACAGACTAACACATTACACAGATAAAAGTTGGAAACACAGCTTTAAAATCATTAAAAGGCATAGCAAAAATATCAAGGTCGTGAGAATAGTTATTGTAAATTTTATAAAACTTGTACACACACACAAACAGAAATTTTGAATATAGTTGTAATGGGAAGAGCTATGAGAAGATTTACGACGATTGCGTGTAAATCGATTGCGAATGAAGAGATGTACAGTACTAGTTATGGCAGTTGGAATCAATTATATTGTTTAGAATTGAGTCCTTATGGAAAAACAGTTTAGAATTTGAGAATTCTTCCTTATGGATAAACAGAAGACAGGAAACTTCACGCCTAGGTTTAAGGGTCGAAATATTATAAATGTTACGCAGATCAAATTATGGCTCGTTATAGAGTTATAGAAATGCATAGGTAAATAAAATCGTAAGTATATATGATTCCTGAATGAGATTAACAGTCAATTTTTGTCGTAATTCCCTAAAAGGTGACGCCGTGTGCTATGTGGGTAATATGAGTTGGGGGCCAACTCAGGTTCCGCCTCATCATTTGACCGGGATTCAAAATTACAAAGCTATAACGAAGAGATAGAGAGTAGTACCCGTTTAGATCAAAAGCGGCGTTAAATCACCCAAAACCAATTAAAACTGTAAAAAGTGGCTTTTCCTTTTATTCCACTTAAGTTTTTTTTAAAGTTTTTAAATTTGCCCCAACCATTTTAGATACGACTAGTGTTGAAGAAGCCGCTATGGTTAAAATATTGTGATATCACTGGTCAGTTATTCCGAAAAATTTAATCAGTAAATTTACTATAATTATTCTTTTTAGAACTTGGATATTTTTAATGATTATAAAAATAATAGGATGCTAGAAGGTTTAAAAACTTAATACCCTGTTTATCACATAAGGCATTAAAAAATTACACTCTTAAAACAAAAGAGTGAAATCCACTCCTATAGGAGAAGTGCATTTTCGACACTGGAAAGGAGTTAAAATGATTTCAGACTGAGTTAAAATTAACTCAGACGGAGTTAAAATCACTCGTTTGGAGTGAACCTGTCGGAGGTTTAACTAAACAATAGATTGAAATCCACTCCTACAGGGGAAGTGCATTTTTGATACTGGGATGAGTGAAAATTAACTCAGACTGAGTTAAAATCGCTCGTTTATTTTAAGAGTGTAAGTTTACATGTGGGAAAATACTATTTCGTTAAATACACTCTATAAAATGACCTGTATTATTTCTAATATATTTTTTTGGTTGTCCAGACAAATCGATGCAATTTATGTTTGCAAGATGCAGTTATGTTTTGTGTTTTTAAGTCATAGTTCAGTTTCTATTGTAATGAATTAAAGAACAGATAAAAGTCCCATTGTTACATTTTAGTGGGTTTGACATATGAAACACTGTTTGAGATGATGTTTGATGAAAAAGATGACGAAATGATGGTTTTTTAGAACTTAAAGTACTTTTGAAAAAATATTTTCTTTCATTCATTTGATTTCGTCTTACGGAAAATATCACATGAATACACAATTTTACTATTACTCTAACGTACACAATGCCCCCCCCCCCCATTTTCTTATGTTAAAAAAATGATAATCCAAAGTTTGGGCTGGAATAAAATAGGTTAATAAATGTATTATTTAATTCAATAATTCATAATGTCAATAACTTAGCAAGTCAATGCAATTTAAATGGTTTTATGTTCCAATTTTAAACAATGTTCTCCACAATTCATTAACTTAAAAATATAAAATAATAACGTTTGCATGTTTTTTACTTTTCCTTTAAAATCTTATTTGATTCAGAAAAAGCATTTTTAGCTTTAAAATTCAAATCAGTTAAATTTTCTGAAATATGACAAGACTGCAAAACTATTGAAAAGTAAATTCATTCTTAATGCTTTGAAAAAAATTAATATATAAAATCACTAGGTAATTTTATTTTAACTTTTTGCATAGTCAACCTCACTCCTAATATCAATGGGTTATTCTTTCATACTACATAAAAGAAATATAATACTTCTTGGGTTTGAAAATTCGTTTAAAATGGATGTTCTCAGTCACGTTTCCTTATTTTTCTATTGATTTTATTCAACAAGCGTACCTACATAAATAGTACAATGCGAATCCAGATACCATCATCATTTTATTTTATCTGAAAACTTACTATTTTCGTGTGGTTTCCAGTGTAGAATATTAGAGTATTTTTAAGTTTCTTCTTCAACGGTTTTACTAAGGTTTATTTTATATATTAGTATATTAGCTGAAGTTAGATAGGGTAGAATAACCAGTGAATGAACGTTTAAGGCGCTGCGTTCGCCAGTGAATTAACACCAGGACATAATGACCAGGACAACCAACCATTTTTCATATAGCTTCCTAGCAGATGGGAGGAAGTCAGTGTTGCCAATCCATCTAGTGGAATGATTTTCAATATTTATTTTTTAATTATATTTACCAAATGTTCATTCACTGGGGCCTGTTCACTCACTGGTCAGTCTACCCTAGATTTACGTAAAGTGAACTTTTGGGCTAAAATATTCTTTTAGATTTAACTTACTATACTTAAGCTACAACAATTTGTGTGTTAAAGTTTTTTAACCATAATTTAAAGGACTTTTTTTACTAGATTTAGGCAATTTAGTAGCAGTATATTATTTATATAATAAAAAATAGTTATAGGAAATTCAATATATTAAATAAATATATATAAGTATATTCAAATATTCCATTTTAATTTATAAAACTCCTGTGATTTACAAAAATATTATTTCCAAGTTAAAACACATATATGAAAACGCGAATTCAAACGCCCCCCCCCCTTTTTTTTGGGATTTTTCACACTTTCCAATTTCTAATTTAAGGTTCTTTTCATCAACATGTATTTGATGTAAAATTCTATTAATTTGACAGTGTAATTTCAAGTGCTGATTATTTCTAAAATTAAAAAAAAACTTTATATAATCAGCATTTAGCGAAACAGCTTAGTGTCAAAAAGTTGACACAAAAGTTTCTTGAGACAATCAGAATTTTTTTTCTAAGAATAAGAATTTATCAATTTTCATATGTTGTCGCTTTTTATAGCTGTAGGCGGCTCATCTTTAACTCTCTTAAATGACGTATTTTTGTTAATTAAACAAAAGAGTGGTTACATAATTTTTTATATGTGATGTATGACAGAAAAATATTAATTATACAAGAAAAAACTTTTGTTTTAAACAATTCAATGAAAAATTTCTAAATAGGTAAAATTGAAATAATTCAATTTTAATGGAATAAAATTCCATCAATGAACGTTGAATGAATGGAAATATTTCAATCCACACCATAATATTTCCTCAATTTTCATCCAGAACCGAACGCCTATGTCTGCCCATTCAAATCATTTGATTGTTATTCAACCAAATAAATAAACATGCTTCAGTCATCTTTCATACGACTTACAGACGTGTCTGGGACAAAATTCTGCTTATTGTTAAGATGACGATGATGTGATGTTATAGTGGTAAGGATTCCCATAGAAAGGATATAATATGCTTTCTGTGTATACCAACTAGGCTTCGTTTTGTACGTAGCTCTATGGACAGATTACATCGATTTTCTCGCTGCAAACTGCATTGTTGGAAAACTTCTAAAGTTTGTTCTTTTGTCAATCTGGGTGTTGGCTGGTATAGAAGGGCTGAATTCATATTTTTTGGGGTTTATATTGAGAGAGGTTCCTTTGTTGTAGATTAGAATAGTAGGTGTGCGTCAACAGGATGTTTACGAAAAGTCGTTTTCGCATATATAAGTAGTTTGTTAGTCGCTTTTTTGAAGGTCCATTATGAAATTAATATATAATAGGCGGTTAGGCACTCGCCTAGCATGCGAAAGGGGGTTTGGGTCCGGGCAAAATAGCTGCCGACCTATAAACGGCCCGTGCAGCCAAAAATTTCCGACGAATAATTCCCCATGTAGAGGGAGTGCACGTTAAATATGCTACAAAGTCCTGACGCTGCGTACGATGTCGTCCTTAACGGTTGCGTTGGGTGCCTATTCAGGCACCGGCTCGTCACTTGACTATGGTTCTAAAATACGACGCCCGTCGCCAATAGCCCTCATGTAGCTCTAGTGCTACGATAATTCAAACTAAAATAAATTAAATGTATAATATAGCTTATACTAATATAGTTTGTAATGTTTTGAGTAAATATTTTTCATATGTTTTAAAATTTTAATCCATATGCAATTTAATTAAAATTTTTAATTGAAAAATTTAGATGTAAGGTTAGTAAAAACAGATAAATAAATATCTATATCTAGATAAATATATAGGTACTTATAAAAACTGATGGATATCAGATCTTTTTAGGCAACAAAACAATTTTTAAATGCACATGCAATGAATTTTACATTTGGTATTTTATTTTTGTTCATTGATTTTAAATTATTGATTAAATAAGTTGATGGAAAATATACTATAGAATTAATTTTTATGAAAGTCTTACTTTTGATTTAGCACAGTAATTATAAAAAACATATTACATTTACCTTGTTTTTGAGAATCATTTTTCTAACTAGTGTCTTGTATTTGCAATCACCTTCGTCGTTGGCATATATGAGTATTTTATTTCTATGAAATATTAATATAATTAATATACGTTTTCGCTAATAGGGCATGGTATCATATGTATCTGAAAGAAGATAATTCATTTATTGAAGTGAACAAAATCTCAGTTGGCCATCCGGGCCCCTAAAACGTGCACATACGCTATTTTCTGAAAACTTTATTAAGGCGTTCAACGGAATTCGGGAACCCGTGTACTAAATTTGAAGTGGTGCTCCTTTTTGTTTTTCAGCGACAAACTTAAAACCAAAAATGCTGTATAGCAGCTGCTCCTTGCAATTTTGTGTAATTTTCTCTACAACCTTGTTATGAGGTTTAGAAACTCGTTTGCCAAAACTTAAGTCCGTAGCTTCTTTTTGTTCGAGCTATCGAGTGGTTTCAAAAGAATAGACTGGAAGACATGCCAATGCTCGAAAATTTTTTTTTCAGAATCAGCACCCTTCAAAATGTGTCGAAAACACAAAATTTCAGTTTCAGGTTTTCGACCCCATCGCAATACATACTTTCATTACCTTATATTTCATATCAGGCTATTGAAAGTAATAATTTTGCATTTGATGATCCCAATAACCTTGAAACCATATGAAGAGTACACGGGAAAAACCGATTGATTTTGTAGAGAAGTTTCCTTGGCAGGTCACTTTGGCAATGATAGCGAGTGATCGCCTAAACTTGTGTAAGGAAATCAGTTCCTACCACAGAGATCATAGTTAGAGTAATAGAGTTGCAGATCACGTGACCTCCAATGCTAACGACGGGACGCGCAAGGAGCTCCCAGAAGAGCCCCAGTAAAGTCAGTAAGGTCCCGTGATCTTCCACTCTAAAACTGTAACTACTATCTCTGTAGTTCCTAGCTACCAAGATTCAGGCGATTGACGATCCCGACGCTTGGACCAACGAAGAAGAAATAGAGAAACCGTTTTTCTACCGCCAATGTTCGCCAAGCAGACATGTGCGGGCGTCCTCCTAATAAATCAATCTGTCCTTCCCGTGTACTCTTCATATACGAAACTTTTGCATTATATTTCCTAAGTACACTAATGAAGAGGAGCATATTTTGTTTTGAAAATATGACTCTGAGAGGTTTAGGATGAAAATGATTCTCTTTAAGCTTAAGCAATTGAGAAAAGAATGGATAACAAAATAATTGATTCGAAGTTATGGATAATTAAGAACCATATCAAATACGCACTTCGTTATATAAGTGTTCAGTTTTTTCGGGTAAAATGACAAATGATAAAATGTATTATTTGTCAAACTCTTATATGAATTTAGATTTTCTAGGCAAATTTGATTTTACTTATTTGTTAAATTGGAAAAATTATTAATAATTTTTTTCATTGATTGTCATTTCCTCACGTTGCAGCTATTTAAGAACTTCAGTTATATACCACCATTAGAATTACAAACATTTATATAATTATTTTTTTAGCGAAATCTAGCTTTGAGCTAGTATATATATCAATCCGACCTCACGAACGGCCAGGAAATGTGCAGATATGTATAAGTGTTTTTACTGCATAAATTTCAAATTAAATTTTTTTCTAGAGTAATAAAATGTTTTGAAAAAATAGAATTAGGTTTTCGTTGAAAGCGATAATCTTAAAAACATTTCCAGATGAAAAAAGTACATTCCGGTTAGAAATTTGTAAATTCTAACATTTTGAAATTTAAGATCATTATAAGAAAGACTGACCTCGTCACTTGGCCAGGGTTCTAAATTACAAGGGACTACATTATATTACGATATGTTACATTACATTACTGATGTATGTATACCCAATCGTGTAGTCAAAGACTAATAATAATCAACATTTGCTTCAATTTACCGTCATGGAAAACAAAGAAAACTAACAATGTGTACGAACAAAATAAAATCAATTTTTCGTAGTTATAAAAGTTATAAATTTTGGATCAGTTTAAATAATGAATTATCTTCTTTCAGATACACATGATACCATGCCCTATTAGCGAAAATGTATTAATTATATTAAATTTGGATCAGAATATGCGCTTTATTTAAATGGTGAAGAACATTGAAACATGTGAAAATATCGGTAAATTATTTCTTGAATGTCTTTAAATAAGTTCTTTATGTGGAAATCAAAATAGCATTTTCAAATTTAGTCCTTGAAAGAGGATTAATGTTTCGAAATTTCAATAATTTTAGCGGACACTTACTCCCGCATATAATTCCAAAGTAAACTAAAATGTTTCACAATAAATGTACATTAAGTGTGCCATACTGGCCATTGTTACTCTTAAATTTAGAACTCTAATAAGATTAAACTCCCAAATCTTAGAATGATATTATTAGCTTCTCTCTAATGGATGTAGTGCCAATTGTTTTATTGTTTTTAATAAGTCTTAAAATATATTGCATTACTGTTTTATTTGTGTGTTGGTGTTATATTTTACTGAACTCAGAAAAATTTATTAACAGTTGTTTAAAGGGGTTTTAAATTAAAAAGAGTGTAAAATATAAAGTATTGTCAAATATTATTTTTTCTTTACACAAAGTTTAAAATTAATTAAATTTTTTGACCTATTAATCAATAGCAGTTGAGGGAAACAAATTAATGTATGATTTAATTACGATAAGGTATACAAATTGAGTAAAACTAAGGAAACAAACTGAAAGTGCAGTAGTCATGGGTTTAGGAATTGACGCTGTATAAATTCGCTATATTTAAATTATAAGAAGATTATTTTAATGGAGATTATATAAAAGGAGTTTCATTCTTTACGCAAATTGGCAATAAATAGATAATTTCAATGTTTTTTTAAAAAGATTCTATTAATGTCCACAAATAGTATAATCCCCATATCCTTTTACATTATACCCTAATTGATAACGTGGTATACAAAATCTATTTTAATGATAACTTCCGGGTCCTTAGAAGAGAGAAAGATAGCAAGAGTATAGCTGGTCTAATTTTGTACTTGATTTCATCATTAGAATGTTCTCAATCATGTCGTCTAACTTTAGCGCATTAAAACCAGGATATGAAGTATAATAACGTCTGTTTCTATATGGATCTAACAGGATAGATTTCATATAAGGTTACTATATAGACTTTATAAACTGACCCCATAACTTTAATTATTTCTTAGAACATTTTCATGGATTTTTTTAAAGAGATTATATCTTCTTTATTAGTATTAATTTTCAAAAATAAAGTTTTAATAATAAACATTTTCACAAAAAAACTTACAATTCAGTAAAAAACCTGAATTACGTAACTCAAAACAAACTAGGGGATTTTTTCAATTTACTCGATTTCATGTTTACATATTTTAAAACTTAACAGGTGGGAAAATAGTCTTGAATCCTGAAAAAATTATAAACATGAGAATAAAATGTACACTGCAAACTCGGAGCACACATTTGAAACACACTTGGAACACTTTCATAAAATTGTGTATTGATAGTGTTCTTAATGAGCTCGTTTATGCAGAAAGCTTACAAAAAGTGTTCCTGAACCGATCCCAAAGTAATCTGAATGTGCTCCGCTAGGAATCTGTTGACTTTCTCTTTTAGAATATATTTTAAACACTTTAAGAGCACATTATAGAACGCATTGGAGCAGCATACACTGTAACAACAAAATCTGTTGTTTTGTAGAAAATGAATTGTCAGTTAATGTGCCAGAAAAATATCGTAAAAATTGGCAGAGATAATCTGTTTATTTTATACAAATAATTTGTAGTTTTAACACAAAATTTGTTCTTTTAACAGACAACGTAAAGATAAATCGAAAGATTACCTTCCCCAGTTACCCCAGTGACCTATTGTACTAATGAGGACTCGAACCATGAACTTTTAGATCTCCAGTCTAATGCTCTACCATTATAAACTGTTTTTACTTAAACAGTTTATTTTTACAGAAAAAACTGATAACAGAAAATGGTATGATTTTTCTGTAAATATTTGGTATTTTTTATGTTATATTAACTGTTTTTGCAATGTATTTAAAGAGCATTTATAAGCGCATTATTAGAAAGATGAAGGATCAGATTTGGTTCTTTGGGGACCAATGATTGTGATTTTATATGAGATGTACATTGTACAATTCATCTTGTAAATATTTTTTAGCCACATTTTAATGGATTTCCTAATATAAAAAAATAATAAGGGATGGCGAGGGAAAATATATTAATGTTGTGTGCAAAAATGGGTAATGTTTAAATGTATTATGTTGTAATTTGTAATTTATGCAAAAAAATTGACATTCGGGACAAGAAACGGTAGGGAATTTTCTTCAATTTTGTGTGTTCTAATTTTTTTTAGTTTCATTGTTTTAAGATACCGTTTTATAATTATGCAATGGGCAGTCCATTAGTATATTAAGAAAAATAAAAACAAAATATAAATTTTTTCATAACATAAAAGTAACAATTATGGTAGAATTGCTCATCTATTTTATACATGGTCTTTGAAAAATAACTCAAATATTCGATTGTTAATGGATAGATAATTTTAAAATAGAATTAATTAATGTACTACAGTAACTTTCAGCATGTAAAAGCTCACAAATAATCCCCGACTCGCAAGTTTCGGAGAAATTTCATGTTGTTTCGAAATCAGTTGAAATCTGTCCTGTATAACCTTGAGTTGCTAGAGAAGTAGACCAGGTCGCCATTTTTGGTCTTTAGGGTTACAGCATTCTTCTTTTCTACGTGGATCATGGCTGTAGACTTCTTGCATTATATATCGTAGGATTTAAATAAAGTTAACATAAAATTATTCTGAAAAGCAGTTTGCAAATGGATGGATGGTCGGCCATTAACTGTTCCAATTCACCTTATTTGAAAGGCTTTTTGAAAAAAAAAAGCCTTGCTAATTAGCTTAACGAAGTGTTAATTAGCATTTCAATTGAAACTCATTAATATGCATGATTATTCCATTCTGCAACCCCCTATAAATTGGAAAAATTTGATCTTGCTGATCTTAATTATAAGAAAGTTTATATTCTTATGGTGTATCGTAAAATTACTTTAAATATTGAAAAGTGGAGTGTTATCTGAAAAAGATATATTCGATTGATATTGCATAAGTATATTACTTAATAATATCTAATTTGTGTATTTATTATAAGATTTAGTACAACTACGCCTTATTCCTAATCTGGTCACCTTAAGTCTCCATTGAAAGTACAGCAAATGAATCTTCAAATTTACAAATATGTAACATATCTGTTCAACTTATCATCCGAAAATGTCCTCCTTGTCTTCGGTCGTTTTGAAGAAATTTACTCTGCTCCCCTCCCCTCAATACTTTAAGCTAATTTTTTTATCCCCTATCTTCTAAAATCCCTTGAAAGCGTGACTTCTCCATCCACTAGTAGTTTCATAAGAATTGCAAGGTCACTAATTTTCGTGATGATAGTCAAAAAGTCCAAGGATTGTGGTCACGAATTTTTAAAGTCCTCTTACGTGTACCCTGAGGTGAAAAATATTAATTTTCCTTAGGGTGTCCATATTGGGTACAGATACTGTAGAAGTTTAGCGGATTTTTGCATTGCATTCAACGGTAGACCGCCAAATTACGCCAAATGATGGACCAAAGATGGCGATCGCACCAGCTCCTTTGTTATAGGATCCTTGTATAACCAAATGAAACAGTATAAAGGGAAAATCGTAGGTGGAAGGTGGATACTTAGATGGGTATAATACCAACTTATCCCACCTTGAAAGCCAATGAGAGCCAAGTTAAAGCGGACCGACAGGATGAAACGCATGCGCCTTATCAATGGGGCTTTGTTAAAAAGGCAGTCTCAGGTCATTTTCCTAAAATTCATTTACTCTTAATAATTGCCCAAAATTAACTGGTAGAACAGTACAGAATATTGAAGCATCCGAACCTTAAGTTTGCTTTAAGCTCAAGTAAGTTTTCTTCTCCGAGTTTTCCTCCATAGTGATAGCATATGGAATCCATATTTAATAATGGAAATTATTATAAATTTCAAATGTATATTGCTTCTAGAAATTTGTTTTCAATTCTTTTGTGAATATTTTAGCATTTGTTTTTATAAAATTATTCATTTTTTAACTTTAAAATATTGAAGTAGCATAAAAGTTTAGCAAATGTTGAATCCAATGAATAATTATAATTATATTTGAAAGTTGATATTGTATACGTTAGTTGCTAAATTTGCATGCTTTTGAGATATAAAATGTCTTTATTTATTATATTTTATGATGGCTACTCTTTGAAAGAAGTTTCTTTGAGATACTTTAAGAAAACAGTTAAATCATATGCTTATAAATTTTTACTTAAAACTTTATCACATAAGGTTTTGTGTGCATTAGTTTTCTGATGAGTTCTTTTTTTTTTGTGTGTGAGAGAGAGGGATAGCTTTTGCGATTGAGTTGTGAAATTTTCAGTAAACTTTTAAAGTTTGTAAAAAGTTCAATTCCTTAACTAGTGGACTTCAACTAAAGGACTTATTGAATAAATTGTTTCGTTTATTTTTTTGATTTTCTGGTGAAGCATTCTTCCATATTTTCACATACTTGTAAAAATTTGGAATTTACACACTATTAAAAATCATACACTAATAATCTTTAAATATGTTCAGTAAAATAAAGTATTATATTTTAATGTCTGAATGGAAATAGTATCTAAGATTTATTAATAAAAACTATCAATGGTTTTCTACAACCGCTTTTCAAACTTGAAACTTTGTAACCACTTTTCGCTATTATTATCTGAAGTATTATTTTTTAAGAATAGTTTTAAGACAATTGTGTATTTTCTTAAATTAAAAACTATATGTGAGTTTGGTTATTTGAGAATGGTATCATTTTTACAATTTCATTTACCCAATTTACCTTAATCATTTTTACTTGTCCTTACAAATGAAGTCTCAATTTTTTACCTGAATAATATTTTTCAAGCAAAAGTTGTATTACAATAGCAAATGTATTTTTCACTGTTAGTCATATTTAGCTATGCTTTCTCTTGCTTAAAGTATGTTAAAAGACATTTTCTTTTAAATTTTGTGAGCGATTCCAGTTTTTAATTATATTTATTTAATAGAAAATAAATATTGTATAAATAATTTCGTTTTGTTTTTATTGATAAATTATAATTGACAACAATATTTTTTATGAATAAAAAAACAATATAAAATGCATGTCTACCAAAGCAGAATTTTTTTATGTACTATCTTCTATTGTTAATTTTTTCAGTGTAAATAGTCATTGACACTGTTTAAATTTGAAATCGGACTAAGCAATGCCAAATATGTGTAACTTCAATAATTACTTTGTTGTTAAAAAATAAAGATCTTTAAATAAAACACTTAAAATTAAAGAAATACTTCGAACACCGTTTTAAAAACATTTTTCAAAATATTTCGAAAATAAAACGTTAGATAAAATGTATGTCTATAAATTGAATAGTCTTTAAATTTGAAACTTATAATCAAAATGAGATAAATTGAAAAGCATCTACAGTTTGAATTTTTTTTTTTTGCAGAAAATCACAATGGGGTGTGTTTGTTCCAAATTTGGGGACTGTTTGAAGACCAAGAAGAAGCTGAGGCCTATGAGTGCTTCAGAAAGAAGTAAGATTTTATTCTTTAACTTCAAGGAAGGCCCAAATCGGCCGGCATGTGGCATTTAAAGTATTTATAGTAAAACTATATTAAAAATAAAACTGTATACAAATGTGTTACGAATTATGTTTGTACGTTTGACTAACAATTAAACATGAAAGGGTGAGTCCAATATAAGTATCTAGATGTTAGCTAAGAAGATCTTTGCACTGTAGCTGCATTTTGAGAAATACTGAAGAATAAATGAATCTTGGTAATCTGACTTTTATTTATTATATCAGATAATTATTTGAGCAATGGGAACACCGGTGATTTTACCGGCTAACTACACTACACGAGGACGCTATTGGAGACTGTCGTCTCAATTTAGAACCACAGTAAAGTGTCGAGCCGACACCTGAGTATTCACGCAAAGCAATTTTTTAGAGTGACAGTGTGTACGCGGGAATTGGGAATTTGAAGCATATTTAACGTGCACTTCTTTTTCTATCATTAGAGGTCGGTCTTTTTGGCTGCAAAGCCCGTTTATAGGTCGCCAGTGCTATTTCGACAATCCCCGGTACCGAACCTGGGACCTTTCGCATGCAAGGCAAGCGCCTTAATAGCTAGGCTCCACACAGCCACCTCAAAAGTGAGACTTTCATTTCTGAAAGTGAGCACTAAAATATATTGATTGGAAGAAACGTAGTAGAAGATTCTTCAATAGATTGACCCTTTTTTCCATTTAGTCATTCAATTATAAAAAAAAAGCTTCGATTTGATTTGATTTCTTTTCTATTCATTCTTTCCTTGCATACCTATTTGTTCCCAAAAATAACCCGACTATACTATTTCGAGACATTCCACTTTTTTTCTGCCGTGGGGCAGATAAACTGCAGTAACCACAACAATGGATTAAACCATTTTTGCTTTGAAATAATTTTTCCTTCCCAATGTTTTACTATATAGATGAGAGTTTGAGTTTTTGCAACAATGATCTAAGTCATTAGGCTAGTTACTGCAGTATACCTGCTCATGGCAGTTTTGTTCCTTTTCGGATATCTTTTTGCATCTCTTTCCGGAGATTGCATGCTGTCGGAAACTGCGTGTGATGGAAGGGGCGTCAAATTGTTTCGTTGACCCCGATCAAAGATGGCAATATGACAGAATATTAGCTACACTAAGTAAAATATTTGTATGAGATGAAATTTTGATATATTGTGCATTTTATTCTCCATAACACCTGTTTACTCTACGTGTAAATTGTAGAAGACAAAATGAAATTATTGGAATGAGATAAGTTTTAAAATTTAATCGATTTATGATGTCTTTTCAAGCTAGTATTTACTTTACACAACGTAACAAATGCCGCAAGTACGGAGAAAACTTTTATGTGTACAAAGTGCTTTCGTTATAATAGTAGAAAATGAATAGATTCGATCCTGATATTGTTTTAAAAAAAACTTGTTTTAATTTCTAGTTAGGATTTTCTTTGCAAAAAATACTTCAACGCTCTTAGAGAAACAAACATAAAAAGAGTTGAAGCCAGTTTTATTTTAACTACACTAATACTTTAACACTTCACGAGTTCTATATTCGTACAAAAATATTCAAGTCATGATTAGTCTTTTAATGATTTTATTAATAGAATTTTTTTTTAATGATTTTACTCGAAATCGATACTGAAAGTCCCTATTAAATTGTCAGATAGTGAAAAGTTATGAACATAATATCCTTACGAAGGATTTCAGGAATAATTTTTGTCTAAATTTTGAAATGCAATTTCTGATACACGCGTTAAAGTGAAAAAATTCAATAATTTTTATTTAAAAAAAACTTTAAAAAGTGTGTTGCATTATACCGGCATAAAAATATATCCTTTTCAACAATTTAGCGTATTTTTTGGTATATTCACGCAAATAGAAAAATCTTATGGTTTAGCATTATATAAAATTTTGGTTTGAATTATCGTCGCACTAGAGCTACACGAGAGCAATTGGCGACGGGCGTCATATTTTAGAACCACAGTCAAGTGACGAGCCGGCACCCAACGCAACCGTTAAGGGCGACATCGTACGCAGCATTAGGACTTTGAAGGATATTTTACGTGCACTCACTTACACGGGGTATTATTCGTCGGATATTTTTGACTGCACGGGCCGTTTTTAGGTCGGCAGATATTTTGGCGATGCCCGGACCCGAACCAGGGACCTTTCGCATGCTAGGCGAGTGCCTAACCGACTGGGCTCCTCAGCCTCCTTAGCATTATATAAACCTATGATTAGTGTTTTTTTTAAGCAACTGTTTCATTTCAGCTTTCAATGCGGCCATTATTATCCAAAAATGGTACAAAAGGTACGTGGCCCGAATGGAAATCCGTAGAAGATGCTCATGGACAATATTCACAACTTTAGAGTATGCTGGACAGCAAGACCAAACTAAGGTAAAACAATGTGTATACACTGCTCAAAACAATTAGGGGAAGCAGGGCCGCCGAGAGGATTTATGGGCCCCTATGCAACTTAGTTCGGGCCCCTAACTCATTAGTAACATTTTCCTAATCAATAATATTAACTAATTAATAAGTTAATTAAAAATATTATATTTTATTAATTTTATTAATTAAAAATTTTAATTAATTAATAAGTCAATTACTAATTAACAATTATATTAAACATAAAAATATTGATTAATTAAAATAAAATTATTTCATTATAATGATCTTAAACTTATGGCAACTGTTAATAACACTTAAAAAACTTATTTCTAATTAAACTTACTTATTTATTTTTTAACAAAAATTTCTCGTGTCTTGGGGAAATCTAAAGCCCCTTGTCAAACGTGGGTCACCATCATAGACCGCGTATACACGAATACGTCAGACACCCCAGAACTTTGGAAGACCTTGGTATGAAGTACTTTTTAATGGATATGACCATGGTATCCATTCGAAGTTAAACTTTAAAGGAAAGTAGACTACAGGGTCTTTTCGTGGCAGAAACGCTTTTTTTTTTCTAAAACGAGTTTTAGTGTTGTTAGTTGGGGTAATTTCAAGACAGCAGCCCTTTTAGTTAAAAGACACTGTTTTTTAATGAACAAATTTTTTTAAAATCGTTTAAATAAACTCAGATTTAACAATAGGTATTTTCGTCTAGCATAGAACCGTAATTAACTTTTGATAGACTCTCCCCCTAAATATATAATAACAATCAAATCCCCCTTTATATATTTCCAAATATATGGGCATTATTTCACAAACAGGAGATATACAATGAGCATGCACTCGATTCAATAAAAATACACAAGCAAACTCACCCAATCCGACGGAAACGGCCAAATGTTAACTATCCCTCTTGACCTTGTGATTTTTTTACCCTCGCGTCCCCCCACCCACGCACAGCTTTATTGCATATATTCCCAGCCTAAAAGTATCGCGATCCCAGAGTGGTTACTTTCAACTTTTCGACTACCAAAAAGGTTTCAGTTAATGTGCCATTCTGATAAAAAAAGTACAAAATTATACAATGTCCACTCTGTTAATGTTATTATTCGTTTTAAATATTAATTAAAATTTTGAGTTTGAATTTTCTATTTATAGTTTTTAAATTATTAGTCAATTTTTGAAAATTAACAATTTTACATAATATTTAGAACTAATTGTTAGTGAAGAAATTTTAAAGTTACTGAATATAATTGCTTCAATTAGAATATTTTTTATGATGTCACACTCTCCATGCTGGGATTTCATTGGTTGTTTTGTTTTCTTTGACAAAGTTTTGAAACAAGATCATTGGTTTTTATTACGTCAAGCGCTACGAACTGCGATTTCATTGGTAGTTTGGTTTTCTTTGACAAAGTGTTAAAACAAACTTTTGAATTAATTTGTTTTTAAATAGATTTGTATTGACCTCTTTGGGAAAAATACTGAAAACTCTTTGATGAACACAATGAAATTTTCAAAATATTTATAATAAAAGGAAAATTCTGATGTAAAAAGCAAATAGTTATACAACATAATGCGGAGATTTTAAAGTTTTCCTCTTTAAAAGACCCTGTTAATATTAACTTAACTATCAAATAAGCTTAACATCATATTAGTTACTATATACAACATTACAAAATTATAACTAAACCAATAGAGAAAATAATTAATTAGATAAAAGATAACAAATAATCACTTACATCTTATGTCATGATAACTTTCGAAATCAAGGTACTGAATTCAGCCTTGCAAATTTAGTAATTTTCATAATTAATTTAAATAACCAGAATTTATTTCTAAAAATATCTTTATTTGACAAAAAGAGAGTGCGCGCGAGCGCGAGAAATGCAATTCAAACTTCTGGGGTTTGGGGGACAGTCGGACAGTGTCTGCTGTCAAGGCCATTGAGTAAGGGATATTCTCATTGAGTAAGGGATATTCATTGGTAGAGAAGAAGAAGCAGGAGATCAAGATATAGATAAGAAACTGGGATTGAGGGGTTTGTCCCCCTCAGACAAACAGGAAATGAATAAAATAAAAACTCTCTTCTCGGCTTCCTTGCTAAAAAAAAATCTTGTCTGCCCACAGACGAAAAACGGCAAGCCCCGTCAATATTTCGAGTCGTCTGAAAGTGACAAACCGGATATTTTTTCTTTAATAAGCATAGTGCAGTAAAATGGTTTTAACTGTAACTATTTTTCGTACACTAAAATTGGTGTATACTTTATTTCATAATCATATCAAAAATAGTATGTTTCGAAAAAAACTAATTTATGATACTTCAGTTTTCCTCAAATTTCTTTCCAATTTGCAAAAATATCAGCACTAAAATTTTGATATTAACTGGACTAATGGCATTAAAAGCGCAAATGTCCTGTCATTTGTTATTAAAAATATTTGTTTTACACATTTAGTAAATGCTAACGGGGGCTTTCCCTAATCATAAATGTTAATTGCTTTTTCAAAAATTAAAAGGTATGGGTGTGGGGGGGGGGGTATTAATCAATCACCGAAGGGCCCCTTTAAAAAAAATTGCTGAAAAGTTTTTTAAGAAATGTGTAATAAAAATTACAATAAACACTAACATTTACCATTTCCGCTTTTTTGCCATATTTAATACATTTCGAGGCTAAAAGAATGGAGATCTTAGGCTCCTTCATTAAATTTACCCGTGAATATACCCTATTGTCGACAGCGTGTCCTCGAGCTTAATAAATATTTGAATTTTTGCATATCGACTTGTCTTACAAAAGAAACGATTGAAAGTTATAAATATTGTAATAATAAAACTAATTTTACAAAAATAATTTAAAAGATGTAATTTTTTTAATAATGTGATGCAATTTTCGGTTTCCTTCGACCAACGGCCCTAATCCTGGACATTACGGGCCCAATGTTAATTTTAAACTAATAAATATTTGTGTGAATCGCATATCAAAAATATTTTTCTTTAAAAAAAATTTTTTGAAGAAGTTTTTTTTTTAAAGAATTTATTTTGTGATTTTTTTTGAAAATGTTAAAGGGCCCGCTGGCGCGGGCCCTTTAACATTTTACGGGCCCCTATGCAATGCATAGTTTTGCCCCCCCCCCCCCCCTGTCGGCGGCCCTGAATGGTTTACACCCTTTCACCCTTAATGATTCCAATTGGAAGCATCAGCTTGAGATTTTTCTACTTCCTAAGTATATCGACTTATTTATCGTTAGATGGACGAATAATGGTCTTTTGAAGAATTAAATAATGTTTGTTTCATTTCAATGAAAATATGAAAAAAAAATTGTAAAATTAAATTCACTCCCAAACATTTTTATGAAATAAACTGACCCTAAATTTTTCATGCTTGCGTTCTTAGATGTTTAAAAATTGATTTTTAACTTTTTTTAAAAAATAAAGTTTTGAAAAAATATTGTTATAATTTATTCAAAAGTTATGGTTCCAATTCTTCTCCCTTAAATTTTAGTACACAAAATGTAGATTTTCCCCTTTTTTTTTTTACTATTTCATTCTGAATGCATAATGAATCTATTTTACATATTTTATATTATTAGAATAAATAAATGAGAAGTTGGAACTGAAAGGGTTAACAAAAGTACGCAAATTGCTAATTGTTTTGAGCAGTTTATATACCTCTCATTGTTCGATTGAAAATGATAATTCTGCTCAGGCTGAAACGAAATGATGCTATTTAATAAAATATTTTTTCCGCGTGAAATGTTAAAATTTTCTTGCTTAGTTTCACCACAATAACAGTTCCTGGAAGCTGTAACGGCCGTGTAGTGAAATATTTCACCATATTTTCTGTTCTTGGTTGAATCTTATTTATTAATTTGTATATAAAGACATATTGACGTAGCTAACGATGAAATTTAAAAGTTTTAAACGCAAAATAATATAAGTAGAGTTAAAGATATTTCTTATTATGTATACATTTTATTTAACTCTAATGCGATTGATTCATCTTTTTAGCTTTACAACTTCTTCACTGATCTGATCATTCATTTGTATGAAAATAATCCCCAAGTGGCCCGAACAATAACCTATGCCTGCAACTACTCCCCTTCTTTTAGTAAGAAGATTTTTGTTAATATTTGTAATGCTTACTAAAGATTATAAATATTTTCAATCTGAAAAACTCATTATAGACTATTCATTCAATTTACCAAAAACATACTTAACTTAATATGTAGTAAAATCTTAGTATGTAGTAATACAGTGACATATGAAGAGTACAGGGGAAGAACCACTTTATTTCGTAGAAGGCTTTTCTTAATAGCCTCTTTGGGGATGATATAGCGAGAAATCGCCTAAACTGGTGTAAAGAAACCGGTTACTCGCTTTGTTTATCTTTCGCGGAAACCCTGATTCACGCCAGAGATCAGTGGATACGAGTCAGTCACGTTGCTATAGCGAATGAAGAACCCAAAGAAAAACCTGTTTCCGGTCGCCAATGTCCGCCAAGCAGACACAATTACGGAAAGACTCTAAAGAAATCAAGCGGTTCTTCCCCTGTACTCTTCATATCCGTAGGAGTTCTTTTTATTACATTAGTAATTTGGTCACTTCCTCTGAATGTATATTTAATAACCACATTAATTTTTTACTAAGAACTCCAGGAAAATATAATCAATAGCTATAGCATGTTTGCCAGCGATATTCGTTATTTCAAATAAAAAAAAACGAAGGCGTTGTTATATGTATAGCATTGTTTTTGAACCATATTTTACTGTGGCTTTAAACAAGAAAAACTAATTTAATATTTATTTCTAGCTTTGGGACCAAAAATCCAAGTGCTGCAAATATGAAGAAAAAAAAATACAAACAAAAGTTAGAAATAAGTTCTTAAGTTAACAGAGTTCTCTGTAGGCTAAACAACGCTTTCTTGCGTAAAGTCTAGACGTTCTTCATTTCAAAAAACTAAACGTTTACTTTATAAACATCTTTCCGTTTGTTATGAGCTCGAATCAAATTATAAAGGCGTAAATATCGTCTCCTACCAAAGAAATTTCTTCAAACCCTAATGTATGTCATCTAATTTTATTCAAAATTTCTACGTACTTTACACACTTTACTTAAAAGTGACAGAATCGTTACTTTACCGTGTGCAACATTAGCAGGCCCTGACCTTCGTCTAGGCCTACAAGTCCCGGGCCTTGGGCCCTTAATTTTAGGGCGGCCCCAAGATTGTCTTTAAACCAATACATTTTTCTTTGCACGTTTTAATTTCGTATATTTTTACTGTCAAAAGCTTTATTATTTTTGCTTTTCTAAAAAATCAAAGCACTAGGATAGATTTATATTATTAAATTTGATGATTAACCTTATTTTAAAAGGGTTTTTTTTCAATTGAATATTCATTGAATTTAATTGAGTATTCATTAAATTCAATTGAATTTTTCAATTTTCGAGCCCTGATATGTTCATTATATACAAAAATTTGAAATTTTGAAAAAATGTCACTTCTACTAAGCTCTTCCATGTATGGTTTATTTTATAGTTTGCATTTGTTATTCTAGGAATATTTAATAGATTTGGAAGGAATATATTGGTGACGGAGAGAGGATCAGATGATCAATTTCTATACGTGACTGATCCAAAATCAGTTGTGGTAGAGAAAAAGTATACGGGGTTAAAGCTCAAACTCCCATTTACTGTCAAAACTATCCAGAATCTTACAGAATATTATAAATATGGGAAGGTAAGGGGATTATGTTTATTACCATTCAACATATTTAGCCTTAATTGAGTTTTTTTATAAGTTTCGTAAAGTTTCAATAATCAAGGAATATTTTGAAACTCTTCTTTAATAAGATATTCTTTAAATTTAAATGATTCGAATATGTGTGCAGTATGCCCAATAAAATATGTGTTCCAAGGATATGAATACCAACTATACACTTGAATAAAAATTAGTGTTTTCCATTGTTAAAGCTTTAATAAACGGTTCTATTTTTACCAGGCTACAAAAGGTAACACTCAAAAGAGTAAACGAAGCTTTTAACCCTCTAATGCATGAATTTTTATTTTCATCCCAAAAAAATATATATGTATCTTTAATACTCACACATTATGGGAAAAATACTAAAAATTTAACTGCATTAGAATTTAAATAATTTCAATTTTTAAAAAAATTTCTATATGGCAAACACCAACTGCAAAATTCCAATGTTGATAATAATGACTGGAAAACTACTAAAAATATTTCAAAATAACCCTTTTTAACTATGATTAATGCTTCAAAACAATTTATTAGTATATTTAGTACTAATATTATTATTCTTTGAATACTGCCAAAAACGTAATTTCACAAAAGTTAATAACCTCACTCTTTAATTTTGAATACACTTTTACTACTGTCATCTATGAGGATTATTAGTAACTAAAACTTTAAAATGAAATGTAAAAGATGAAAAAAACACAGATTTGTCTTGGAGGAGCTCTAATGTAATAGAATAAAGTGGGTTATGTTACTTGTTACCAAACGGTAACAGTATGCATTAGAGGGTTAATAAGATATTCTTTTAACTTAAATTATTCGATTATATGTGCATTATGCCCAATAAAATATGTGTTCTAAGGATATGAATACCAACTATGCACTTGAATAAAAATGAGTGTGTTTTCCATTGTTGAAACGGTTCTATTTTTACCAGGCTACAAAAGGTAACACTTAAAAGAGAAAACGAATTTTTTAAAGTTTTTCATAATTTTATAGCTATTTAATATTTGAAGAGTACACGGGAATAACCGATTGATTTATTAGGCTGATACCCGCAATTGTCTGCTTGGCGGCAGAAAACCGGTTTCTCTCTTTCTTCTTCGCTTGGTCCAAGCGTTGGGATCGCCAATCGCCTGAAATTGGTAGCTAGGAACCACAGAGATAGTAGTAAACGTATTAGCTTGGCATATCACGTGACCTACAACACTGACTTCATTGGAGCTCTTCTGGGAGCTCCTCGCGCGTCCAGTCGTTAGCATTGGAGGTCACGTGATCTGCCACTATATTACTTTAACTATGATATCTGTGGTAGGAACTGGTTTCCTTACACAAGTTTAGGCGATCACTAGCTATCATCGCCAAAGTGGCCTGCTAAGGAAACTTCTCTGCAAAATAAATCGGTTTTTCCCGTGTAATCTTCATTTATTTTGAAATGATTTCATTTTTCCTTTAGACTCTTCATGCTAAATATGTCCTCGTGGTCATGCACGCAGCACGCCAAGTTTTAAAGTACAAGCCAAACATAAATTACTTTTCCACTGTCACGACAAATCAAATCACAGTTTGTGGAGATCTACACGGAAGTCTTGAAGATTTGCTAACCATATTTTACAAGGTAAGGTTAGGTTTGAATTATGATTTTAAAAAATTAAGACATCATAAATCAAAATTATTTGTCTTAGAATGATCTGCAATAAAAAGATGTTCAAATATGTCATAATTGATTTGCTTAAAAAACCCATGTAATGTATGAAATTCGTTTCTATAAACTCTCTCTCTAAGTCCTGTTTGAAATGGTAAGAGAACACTAAGCACAGCGGTTGATTTTTTTTTGTTGTTCAATTAAGTTATCCGACTACGTTGAAATCGTATTTTTCGGCAAAAAACAGCCATTTTTTTATAATCTTAAAGTAAAGCACCACTCTTTAAGATTCTAAAACTCTCTTTATTTTGTTTGCGCGGCAAATATTTTAGAACTCCATTGGTACTCCATTATGCGAAAACGGCATTCAAATCCTTTAGAAAAGACCACTAGTAGAAAATTGCGATCTACAAGAATAATTAAAAATATGAAACTTGAAGATGAAGAATGTCTTACGTACCAAAAAGAAGGCTTTCCTGCTATTTGAATGTAACTTCAAACTTCAAATTGATTTTGTGCAAAATGAAAGTTTTGAACATTTTCTTCCTGACAAACCATATTTCTCAAAAAGTACTTAACCGAATGTTTTCAATTTTTTTGTGCATATTTGTTATACTATCATCTAGGGAATAGACTACAGAATAGTAATTTCAAGCAATATTATAAAAATTATAACACTTAATATCAAAAATGGTCGAAAAAAAGTAGATAAACATCTTTAACTTAGCTTCGACCACTTATAACTTTTTATTGGTGCAATAAATATCTAAGATTGTAGTCTATTCCCTAGGTATCAAATTAAGATGTATTAGTTTATTATTATTTTTAAAAAATCTTAAATATTTTTTTAGTTATAAAGTCTATCGTAAAGGCAAAAAACATCAAAATTTATTTACAAAATCTTAAATTACACAAAATATATTTATTTAAAATAAAAATTGTGACTTATTATTAGTTGTGTTGGTGAACAAAAAAATACATAAAATATAAGTATTAAAATTTAATTAAAAAAGTAAGTGTCAAACGTAGTCGGATACTTTAACAAAATTGAAATGCATTTTTATTTTATTCCATGGATTTATCAGATCTATTTGTTCCTCATATAGCCATATTTTATTATTAGCCAAATTTCACTGTCCAATATATGTCAGTGGCGGTACCTACACAAATGACAGAAACCATATTTATTTTGAAACCCCCGCCCAATGGTTACTACTTATAAGAAAACGCATTAAAGAATGACTGTTTTAGATGAAAACCGGTCTGAATCGCTTTTATAGATATTTTAGTTGACTTATTCAGGGAACAGTAGAATAATGTCCTTAATTTCATAATTCCTCAGCTAAGCTCTTTAAGCTAAATTCCGTGAATTTGAACGCAAATTCTTGAATAAATGTTCTTAGCCTTTCGGCATATGATTTAACTCCAAGAATAACTATTCATTGTAAAGAATAAAACAACATAGGCTTAATAATTTAGAGACAACTATCTTCAATCGTGCTATTTAGCACTATTGAATAAAACTGTATAAGTGTAGATGCGAAATATTAGGCAAAATGGTCACCTCTTTTTGAACAACTTCCTTTACAAAACAGTAGGGTAGTATAGTATAATCGTTTCTGGCTGCCTATTTCTAGCCTCCATTAGAAGCTTGAACGCAGCCAATAACGACTCATAATTTAGAACCCTGGTCAAGTGACGAGGTCGACACCTAAGCGGGCACCCAACGGAACTTCGAGCGACATCGTACGCTGATGCCATCAGGACTTAGAACTCCACAGATTTCAAGAGCACGTCTGTCCCAGTGTACTCGGGCCCATCCGTCACGAGTTGGATTTTCTACTTTTTCGGAATACAGATATCTGATTTATAGGGTGACTGGCAGTAGGTGGGATTCGAACCCCCGCACTCCTGAAAAGGCTGAATCCTGAGGCGTATGCCTTAACCACTCGACCACGGACGGGCCTACAAAACAGTATTCACTTACCGGAAGTTTGAACTTCTCTCGTAAACTTTTTGAAACACGCAAAAGTTATAATTCCCCTTAAGGAGACCATGTTGACCAAAATATTCTCGTTATTAGTGGTAATAGTGGTACAGTTCCAGTAGTACGCATTTGGAGATAAGTTATTTTATAGAGATAAAATCGTAATGATATAGGACGTTTTTGACCTTATATATCATTAAGATGATATCATTTTGATGTTTTGGTCTTTTGCTGTATCAGTAGAAAAGTAATATTTATTTTTAAAGGATCACTCTGACCAATACAGGAAATTTTTTGTTCTGAAAGTTTCTTTGCTAAAATAATGATCATAAAACATTACTTACATGTAGGAATATGGTATTTTACTTTTAAAGTGTTTATAAGATTACAAATAGTACAAATTGTTAAAATTAGAATTTAGACGATATTGTTTGTACCATTATTGAGATAAGTTTTACTTTTTCCCTTTATTTTTCTCCCAATTTTATTAGGTTTATACAGGGATAACGACTTTTCGTGACGTCAAGAAATAATCTTCCGAACATCTCAATTGAAACCGTCGGCGTGTCAGTCACGCGAAAAGCCGCTATGTATATTACGATCAAAATTATTATAAGAAATTAAGTAATAATAATAATAATTGTAGCAAATACTCACGCTTATATTGAAAAAAGGCGAAATGTCAACACATATATTTTTGCTTATGTGTGGGCTTTGCTTTATCCTGTTACAATACGTTCATGTGTAATTGTAATTTAATCATTTCCGGCTGTCTATTTCTAGCCTCCTTTAGGAGCTTTAACACACCCAATCACGCCCCGTAATTTGGAACTACAGTCATGTGACAAGGTAGAACACACTGGTAAAACATATCAGTATGCATGTTTTGCCGATGTGCGGTGTAGTGCGTACTGTACAACAAATGATTACTACAGTCAGCGTTGTTTGAATAAATTAATTTATTAGTTGAAATATCTATAAAATGCTTAAACTAAAATTGTATTAAGTTCATTTATTTGCAAAACTTTACATAAAATAACAAGACAATATTTTTCTTGAAAATATTAATTCGATTAGTTTCTTAGTTTCAGTGTTACGATAATTTTTAAAAAAAAATTAATCCTCTGAGGGATAAGCAAATTGGATGAAGTGCAAACTTGTTTTCACTCCACGAGTTTAAAACTTAAATTTTGAACTGAAATTGTATTTATTTTTAATTTTATAAAAAAAAAATTTGCAGCAGAGGAAAATAAAAAAATAACCCCTTCATACTTAAAATTTCAAAATTTAGTAAAATTGAAACATTTATAATTTTTTAATTTTTGTGTGTGTTGCTGTAAAACATTATTGTCAGGTGATGATTTTATACGTCTATATACCTCAGAGGTCTAAAGTGCGTACCTATTCACTTAAAAACTAGAAAACACTTAGTGCGAGATAAATATAGAAAGAAGTATATCGTTTTTCTTACGTGAAACAAAGTAATAAAACATTTCGTCAAAGTTTGTTCAATAGTAATGTTTTATATCAATGAAAATAGAACGGTTCCTCCTACTGTAGGACTTTGTGACGAAAACAACATTGATTATTTTACAAAATGGTCGTATTTCAAATAGTTATACGTTATTTTACTTAAAACAGACCTTTATAACTTTTTATGTACTTTAAAAAATTAAACTACATTTTTTGAATCACCATTACACCAATGAGAGATTATTATTTAATGTGAGACAAATTATTATTTTTAAAAAATAACCAGAATTCCCCGATTTATATACCAGTGATCCGTTTTACCGGTATAACAATCACTGTGAGCACATGTAAAAGTATCCTTTCATTGTATTTTTTTAAATAAAAATTTTCAATAAAATATTTTTTTAAAATACTATTACTGTTATTTGTTCTTTTTCTGCGAAAACCCTTGTCTACACGAAATACCACATAGTTTTTAAAGAGAAATATATGATTCAGTACTTTATTTTTTACATATTGAAAATGCTTTAAAGATTCCTTTGTTTTTAATGACACTGGATGCTAATATTTTTGTTAATTAATTAATAAATTATCATTAATACCTTTGAGATTCAAGTTTTGCATTTATAGATTTCGTTGGAGAAAATTCTTGTAAATTTTATCATTAAAAATTTTTCATTTACACGAATGCCGAATAAGAAAAAAACTATTAGCACAGTAAATTTAAAAATAAATACTTTTTCTTCCTACTTAATTGCTGCAAATTTCATTTTATGTTCTACTTTGTATGCAATATGCTGTGAAAATATATTGTTCTTAAATTGTTGATGGCTGGTTGGTAGCTTCCGATTTTATTATTAACTATCCTTATAACCTCTTGCGACCTGGCGTCCCCATTTGGGGACATTTTTTAAAACCTCCCCACAAACAATTAACACGTTAATTAGTTCCGAAATTGACATGGTCCGATAGAAGAAGATCCAAATATCAGTTTTCACCTTTTGATTATTGGTATCAGTCATTTATTTCTATAAAAAATGAAGTTGAACGAGGGTCAATACGATATTAGAGTTCTTAAAAAAGTTATTTTACATTATTTTTTAAACTTTTCAAAAAGTTCTTTTAGTAGTTAATTTTAAAGGCATTTTGCATTAAAAACAATGCTAAAATAATCTGTTAACTACAAATAACGACGGCCTTTTTTAGCTTCATTTACAGTAAAAAAAATGTGTATTTTAGAGTTTAAGGCGTGTCCCTAAGTAACTATTAAACATATATTTAAAAAAAAAAACTTCTTTGAAAAACATACTTTATAGCATATATTTGTATGAAAAGTAAGTTTGGATTAAGAATATACGTATACTTAAGGGGTTATTATTAACTATCCATAAAGTATTCTTTAAATACAGATTAAAATCTGAAATTAATAACAACTGATTGTAGGGAAGCAACAGAGTTGCACTAAATAGGCTTATAAATTATGATATCTAATCTTACTCAACAGTTCAATTTGTCACGCAAACTTTACTTATCTGATAGTCTTGCAAAAACATCGTAAGTGTGTAATGTGAACAATCAAGGTTAAATGAATAAAATTAAGGTTCTACATTGTACCCGTGTTTGGAAATTAAAAGTGAATATTATATACTAACTATAGGTTTTTGTTAAAATTGTAACAATCCCAAGTATATTTGGTAATATGTGCGTGAGTATAAAGCTTGTGTGTGTGTTTCCATGCTTTCAAAATACTTGTTGGCGTTTAATTTAGCCATGATTTTTTTAACACTGCGTTTTTCTACAAATAACGTAATTATAAATGTAACTAAAATAACCATTTAATAGAGCAAAGAAGCAAGTTGTAATCAAAGCACTATAATAATTTACGTGGATCTGTATTTTTAATTCCAATATCATTTTAATATATTTTACTTAAGTGGATGGCAAAATGTGTCACTTGCACTGAAAACTGTGCCTTGCAGTGCAAGTAGATACTAAATTCCTTTATATTAATATAGTAATTCATTTACATTAATAAAGTAATTCATTTGCATCAATAAAATAATTCATTTGCATCAATAAAATAATTTATTTACATTAACAAAGTTATTCATTTCCATAACACATTTATCGTTTTCATGACACAGTTATTCATTTACATTAATATAGTAATGCATTTACATTAACAAAGTTATAGTACAGTAATATTAATACAGTAATTCATTTACATTAACACAATAATTCATTTACATTAACAAAGTAATTCATTTACATTAACACAGTAATTCATTTAATTTACAAAGTCATTCATTTACATTTACACAGTAAGGGCTACCTTAACATAGTTATTCATTATATTTTACAGAATGGTCTCCCAAGTCAGGAGAACCCATATATTTTCAACGGCGACTTTGTGGACAGAGGCAGTCGGTCCATGGAGGTTCTGATGGTCCTCCTTACATGTATGATTGTCTATCCAGACGCCGTTTTACTTAATAGAGGAAACCACGAAGATTTTATCATGAATATCCGGTAAGGAAAATTATCATTTATTTTACCAAAATAATAAAAAAAAATGTTTTGTATTTTACCTAAGACAAGTGACATTCAGATGTCCACAAGTAATGGTGTTTAAAAAAGTGTTAGTTTGACGTTAAAGAAAGACATTGTGAATTGTAAAAAAGTATCATCTTTATAGCAGAGTTTCCCATTCCACTTTTTCTTTCATTATCTTAGTGAAAGTAGAATATTGAATGGAGATCTCCCTGTCATGGACTTTTCATCATTAAGCTATTCAAATGCTGCTAAAAAACAAGGGGTGTGAAACACTACACGACTTTCAATTACTGATCAATAAATCAATAACACACCAATGGTTATTGTATACCTTATAAAGTAATTTAAAAAAATTAAACCCAAAAAGTTGTAAGGCCGCTACCTCTTACGCACACGCAATTTTGTTTAAAACATTTTTTGACGTCCTACTGGTTCTGAGAACACGTGTACCAATTTGAAATCGGCATTTCTTTTCGTTTTTCGGCAATAGCTTTAAACCTAAAAAGTTCTATGGCAGCTACAACTTGCTCACGCAAAATTTTCTCGAAAATTGTATTATGACTTCCGATGGTTACTAGGAACCCGTAGTAATTCGAAGTCCATAGCTCTTTTAGTTCGAACTGTAAAGTGGTTTCAGTTAGATAGACGGACCAATATTCCAAACCACTTTTTTAGAATCAGCACCCTTTAAAACGTGTGGGAACTCATAATCCTTATATTGGTTTACGGCCTCATAGCCATACTTTCATCAATTACGATCTCAATTACGAAATATGGAAGATAGAATAATGAGAGTAATAAAAATTAAGTAGCTTTAAGTTTCAGAATCCTCCAAGAGAGTTAACTTCAGTGTCACATACACATCAGTCATGCAAAATGATAGGTTTTAGGAATAAAATGTTTTGTCATTTTATATAATGTGAGTTATACATTGTAGACATGATCCCTCCATTTAATAAAGTCGCATTATTCATTGTTTGATGTCTTGAAAAAATACCTTATTACTTAATAAATGGTTGCTTCAGGTTTAGAATTTTTTTTATAGTAAATAAAAAATTATTGCGCAGTGAGATCGCTAAGTGGTTCCGTGTATTTGAAAAAAACTGATGGTGTTTTTTTCGAGAACAACGTTAAAAAACATGACTCACATACAAGAAAGAATTTTTTTTAATTTAGGTTAAGAAAACATCGAAACATTTTTGTCAACTATTAACCATAACTATAGTTACTATTAACTCAAGTACCAGTTCCCTTAACTCAATAATGACGATTGGCAATTTAAATGTTACATGCGAAAATATGATTTATGCTTGCGTTTATATATAATAAACAAAATATAAGACAAATGTAGACCATAGTACTGGATAATTTATTTGGGACAAATTAAGTACAAAAAAGTTCCCAAATCTAATCCTTTTATTTATCAAGGAAGTATCAATGATACTCGCAAATGGGTCGTTAATATGGGTTAAATTAATTAATTTTATTTCTTTAAAGTTTTCTTAGTTTCAGAGAAATAAACACTCATATTTTACTCAGTTGAAATTTAATTAGGAATACGTGCATAGTTTATACAATATACATCTTCACAGTATTTAGAAAAAAATAGTTAGACTTGATTGAATTACAGTAAAACAACTAAAAAATTGCCATTAAAAACTTGTAACCAAACAAATGAAGATCATATCTTAGTTCAATGCTAGTTAGAAATACACCAAGTTGGTGGGCTACAATTATTTGAACCTTGCTATTATTAGGTCACAGTACAGGGCGAATCCATTGCGTCTAATCCCATGATACTGACTCATTTTTAAAGTACTCCTTCATTAGCATTCTAAGACTCATTGTCGATTTTCCAGCACAACCCATTTTCTCTTACACTACAGTCTTGCACGCTATGGTTTTCCAAGGGGTCGAATTCAATGTACGGGGTGACGATAAAACATGTTCCCGATTTCCAAGCTGTCCATACACTCTTAAAACAAAAGAGTGAAATCCACTCATGTAGGAAAAGTGCATTTTCGACACTGGAAAGGAGTGAATATTAACTCAGACTGAGTTAAAATCACTCGTTTGGAGTGATCCTGTTGGCGGTTTAACAAACAAGGGATCCACTCCTATAGGGAAAGTGCATTTTCGACACTGGAGGAGTGAAAATTAACATAGACTGAGTTAAAATCACTCGTTTGGAGTGATCCTGTTGGAGGTTTAACAAAGGATTCACTCCTATGGGGAAAGTGCATTTTCGACACTGGAGGAGTGAAAATTAACATAGACTGAGTTGAAATCGCACGTTTGTTTTAAGAGTGTATTAGGGCTGGGAAGCCCAGTCAATAAGACACTAGCTTTGTTTTGCATGCGAAAGGTCCCAGGTTCGGGACCGGGCATTGCCAAGATAACTGCTGGCCTATAAAACGGTCTGTACAGCCAAAACGTCCAACGAATATTACTCTTGTAGATCGAATGCATAATAAATATGTTAAAAAACCCGACGCTGCGTATGTCGCACTTTAAAGTTGTATTGGGTTCTTATTAAGGTGTCGAATCGTCACTTGACTGTGGATCTAAGCTAAGACGTTCGACACTAATAGCCTTGTGAAGCGTGTTCTCTAGTGCGATGTTAATTCAACTCCACCCAAGCTGTCTACAGATGCAAGAGATTGATTTTAAAAAAATTGAATTTTGTAGATGGAATAATGATTAGTTATGAATTCAATATAAAGCGTTCATTGGGATATAATGCTGTTCAGGTAAAGTGAAATGATAAACTAAATCCATATTCGACTTGCCTTGATCAGGAGAAACTACCTTGAGACGCTGTTTGGATAATACTCCATAGCTCCATTATTATTTAGTTCTATTGATTTTTATCAAAAATAAATCCCAATCCTCATTTTAATAGGTTTCGGAATGGGTTATTTGTATACACTACAGCCGTTGAAATTTTTCAATCATGTCTGTTAATAATTTCAAATTTATTCGTATTAACCCCAGATACAATTAGGGAATGTTTCAAAACAAACAAGATTAAAATATGATCTCTCTTTTAAATTATTTTTTACAAATCTAAAATATTTTTCAGCAATTTGATAACGAAAATATTTCTATAGTTTACGTAACAACAAAACGTCCTCTAACTAAACAGATGTTTCGGTATTTTAGATCTAATTATGAATGAAATTAATCCTCGGGTAATTTTGTGAATGACCCCTATTCGGCCTCATCATTTAATCTCAAGCCGTCTATCACGTTCTGAGATTCCGTATAAATAACCCGTGCTTTTTGCGGCAGAAAAAAACTGTGCCCGGAATAAATAAAATGCCCACAACTCCCTGGAGTCAATTCAACTCCCCGTGGAGTCACGTGATTCGCTAACACTTGTTGGTCATGCAAATGAATTCGCGTTCAATTATTTCTTTCTCGCCCTTTTTATTTTTAGGAGAGAATAAGGACACGGTCATAAGATAATAAAAATCTTATTTTAAATGTGGCTTAAGTCCACGTTGCAATTCAATTGCTTCAGACTCGAAATTTCTAAAACTAGTTTTTGATCTTAATCAATTGTTGTAACGATGTCATAAGTCAATAAAAATGTTTACGGTTTTTCATAGGGTATTTAGGAAAAGCGGAGTATTGATGAAAATTCAATTTTCAATTGAATCGTCTTAAGGTAGGCGAATACCCAAAATTCTAAAATTTTTACTATTACTTCAATCTTTTCCAAATTTGGCATAGTGATTTCTAATATAATGAACAATGCTTTTTGGGCAATTTTTTTTAATTAAACATAATTGATATATTTTAAACGGTGTTTTTCAACTAAAATAAGGGGTTTTAGAATTTTGGGAAATTTTGGGTATTCGCCTACCTTAAGTTGTCTTTCTGTTGTGCATTTCCTTGAGGAAAAATAAAAAATCAGCTAACTACAGTGGTGGAAATTGATTTATGAACAGACAGTTTTTTAACAGTATTTCTTTATTAAATGCATTTTTATCGATTTAAATTTTATATAATATGCAGGCTTTGCATTATAAATTATACACGTAAATAAAATTTTATATAAATTCGTAAACAATTTATTGTTGATATTTTAGTTTTAGCATAGGGAAATTGATTTATGAACTTTTACATTCAATCTCAATTAATAATTGCTAAAACTATTTTTTGTCGCTAATGCTTCCTTGATTTGGTTTTTCATAGACAACACAAAACTTTGGGTCATGTTTTGGTCAAGCAATTTGCAGTTTTTAATGATTAAGTCCTTCTATTCCGTTACTGATGCACACTTCATTAAAACCATACTCCATTTGAGTAAATTATTCAAACCAATTGATCTCAGACATTATTCTTGGGGTTTAAGTCATGGCTATTAGCAGGATGATCTAAATGAACAACACTTAGTTCATTTAACCAGTCTTCCATTTCGTTTGAAATGTGGATACTTGCATTATCATGCATACAAATCTAATCAAAAGCATAGTTTTGCCATGCAAAAAGGAATTAAAGAATTTGCTAGAACTAATCTGAAATAAAGTGATGTTTGTCAGCCCTTCAGAAACATAACCTTGTTTCTTCAATCATAAGATATCGGGGCCCAAACCATCAAACTTCCACCACTAACATTTCTGCTGAAGACAGATCTTGGTTATTTCCGAAGATCCTTTCAATAACATTTTAAACCATCACGTCCATCCAAATTGAACTTTTTTTCATCAGAAAATGTCACTTTTTTCCCATTCCTCTCCCTCCACCCCCACCCAATCCATTTTCATGTAGTTACGACTATATTTTAATAGCCTGTTCTTATGATGAAGAGTAAGCTTTGGACCAGCCTTCATTTTGGAACATTTCAAGTTCGACGACGATATCAATTTATTTTCCTACTCTTCTGGGAGTTACAGGAAGTGATTGTTTATAACAAATTCGCCCTGTAATGCGCAAATGCTGACACAAATGGTAACTTTTTGGGATACAAGTCCAATAATCCTGCTTTTGTCCCTCGTCCCACGAGGGTTACATCTTTTTTTAATGATGGTTTTTGCCGAAGTCAGAATGATTCTTCAAATATTTATGAATTATATTTATTGATCTTTTAATTAATATGCTAATTTCTCTTATAGATTTGTTACAATATTATATAAGGGTCATTTTTTACCTTTTTGGCTTTAGGCAGTCCCTCAAGCTTTCCTTTTTAGTAAAATGGGAATAAAACAGATAAATTTCAACAAATTTGGCCTTAATCTTATTTATAAACACTGATAGTAAGCTCTCTTGAAGTTCAAATGAAGAACTAGTTAACATATTTGGTACCTGGGTTCAAAATAAATTTGAGTTCATAAATCAATTTTCATCATTTGACATGCTTAAAAACTAAAATTAGATATATTTTTATTTAATATCATTTTTTGAAAAAAAATTAAGTGTGAAATTCCTTTATTGTGCTCTGAATATCCAACATACAAAATTTGAATTGTTAGCACTTAATACAAAGCGATATCTGGTGAAAAGAATGTCAGTTCATAAATCAATTTCCACTACTGTATATCCCAACTGTTTTTACACTGTTACAAATTGTGTTCTTGATTTGATCAATAGTAATACTTCCAACTAGTCCATCCTAATAGTTTCTAGTGTTTCATCATATTTTCAGTATTCGGGTAAATTATTGTTCAGGTTTGAGAAACAAAAACTTGAGAAATGGTTCATCGAATACCAAAAGTTTTATGAGACATTTTACCACATCGCTGTTGCAGCTACTAGGAACCATATTTATGGTGAAACCAAGCGCCAAATTTTTAACAGAGTGCCCCTTAGTAGTTTCAAATATTCCTTAATTTCTAGATAATTATTATTCAAGTTTTGAAAGGTTTGGTATTTTTTATGCAATCATATTCGTTCGATATGCCTTTTTCCTGCGATCAATATTGATTAGAAACGCTGACATAAAAAACTTTTCGTTGATTCTTCGTACCAATACTCTATTACTACGCTCACTCATTCTACTTTATTAGCAAACTAATTAACTAAATTTCTTGACGATATTAGTATCTTTCGGTATACACTCTTAAAACAAACGAATGATTTTAACTCAGTCTGAGTTAATTTTCACTCTTTTCAGTGTCGAAATTGCACTTATCCTATTGGAGTGGATTTCACTCTTTGGTCTAGTTAAAACTCTGACAGGACCACTCTAAACGAGTGATTTTAGCTCCGTCTGAGTTCATTTTCACTCCTTTACAGTGTTGAAAATGCACTTCTTATAATTGAGTGGATTTCACTCTTTTGTTTTAAGAGTGTAGATTGTATGGCATTTCAGCCCTCTGATACCATCAAGTGATATGTATGTCGGTGTCGAAAAATCTCAGTTTAACTACTGTTAGATATTATAGATTTCGACGTGGACACATTAAGACATTAAAAACTTATTAGAGAAATGTATTATTAGCTCTCTAACCGAATAAAAAGTTTACGTTTTTAAAATTCGTTTTTAACCCTTTCAGTCCCAATGATAATTTGGCATCAACATTTTAGAAATTTTTTCCTGAAGCCATTTATGATATCAAAAAGCACATCATTCGATTCTTCAAACTTTTTTCTATTGGAATATATTTTTTAAAATCAAAATAGATGTCAGCCCTATTATGTTTTTTAATTATGATCAGAAACATGATGATGCCAAATGGCATCACTGGGACTGAAAGGGCTAACGTGACTTAATTTTCAATAAATACATTAAGTACTGACCAATGTTGGCCTATGATCCCTATTTGTCTTATGATTATTTTGGCAAACTAAAGCAAAAAAAATTCCTGCCAAGAGTCTTTAATGAGTTAAATTTTCTGAAAATGTCATTTTCAAGATATTAAATAAACTTATTTTGATTTGTCATTTTTGATTTCACCAAACCACATAAATAGACATTCATTCATTTTTTTTAAATGTTGACAATTTTTATTCAACGAATTGTGCCACTTTTTGACAGAACTTAAAAAAATAGAGACATTTAGAGCACTAAAACTTTCAAGTTGCGTGCTGCTGAAGTTCAAGTACGAAATTACACGCGTTCTTAATAGCATTGTAATTGTTTCTCTCTTCAACATAAATGAGAAGAAAATTACCAGTTAGTACATACGCAATCGATTTTTATATCAGGCATTTGGGAGAGAAATCTCAGGTTTAAAAGTGACGTTTCTCTTTCCAGTCTTTTCATGTCGAAGTGCCATATGTTTGGTGAATTTGTTACAAATGTTATGTCTAGTTTATTTAGTCATTTTCTAAATAATTGATTAACCCTTTCAATCTCATCTTTTATTTTTTATTCTAAAAATCTGAAATTTGTGAAATAGACTCATTATGGGGCAATCCAGAATGAAATTGTGATAAGCAGAGGGGAAATCTTAATTTTTAAACTAAAATTTAATTAATAATTCTGGAATCATAAATTTGGAATAAGTTATAAGAATTATGTTTCGAAATTTGTTAAAAATGGTTAAAATTAAAAATTTTAAACTTTTAAAAATGCAACCATGAAGAATTAAGGGCCGATTTATTTAATGAAATATTGTTTCAGAAATAATTTTATTTTTACCATGTTTTTCATATTTTCATTTTACTATAATGAACATTATTTAAATCTTCAAGAGACATGATTATTCCATCTAACAGATACAAAAAGAAAATATAACTTTATAGAAAATGCATGTAGAATTTAATTTTAAAAAATCATATAAGTGCGAGTTTAACTTGATGAGAAAAAAAAATCAAATTTGATGATTCCAAATGGATTCTCAATTTTGATGTTTCGAAATGGATTCTCAATATTGATGATTCCAAATGGATTCTCAATTTTGATGATTCCAAATGGATTCTCAATTTTGATGATACCAAATGGAATCATTTGGAGTGAAAGAGTTAATTATGAATCGTTGCATATAAAGCGTGCTGTTAATAGTGGATTTTTTCACTGGTTTTAATAATCAAAAGTTTAGTTTTGTTTCTTTAAATTTAGAGTTATTCATAACAACGTTTACTGTTTGGATATTCAAAATGTCGTTTATATATTCTCCGTTGATTACAAGAACATTCCTGTACAGAACATGTGTTCTTAATGCTGATTGTTAGAAAACTAGAAATATTTGGTGTAGGTTGGAAACATGCAATAATTATTAACGATAAAATTCTCAAAGTTAAAACACAGAGTTGACGTTTTTAAAATTACTTAAAATTGCATGCTGTAAATAACTACAAAATTGTACGGAATAATTAGTAAGTTTTAATAACTACATTTTATTTATGCAAATGTTAATGTTTTTATTCACTGTGAATAGAATCACAGTTTATAGATTACTTCATACATAATGTGCAGAACTGTTTAATAATTACATGAATTTCGAAGTCATGATAATTCTTTTTATACTTAATTATTTCTTTTAAAACTTATATAAGACTGTGTATTACATTTATATTTGTGCACTTTATGAACTACTTGACCCATTATTTGTTATTTTATCCCTGTATATCTAACAACAATGAGAAAAATCGTATACTTTTGGTTAACTGATTTTTATAGAAAAATATTGACCCCAAAGCCTACAGGTGAGTATTAATAAATAAGTTTCCGTTTATTTGATAACTACTTTGAATGTTAAAAAGTAATAAGTTCAAAATAAAACTTTAGAAATAAAGGTAAAGTTCCTTTTTTTTAGTTTTGAAAGCCTAACAAATATGTTACAATAACTTGAAATGAATAATTATAGGTAATTCTTGAATTTTTATAGGTATGGGTTCTTAAAAGAAATCATGTTGAAATACCAGGTAAGAACAACATTTTAGCCAGTTAATGCACTATAAATTACACCATAACTATCATGTAAATGTCATTGCGCACATTCAATTTTATGCACATTGTCAAGTTAATTTATTCTTTATTTAAATGAAAAAAAAACAATATTTGATTTTCATATTAAGTCCTTAATGAGAAGGAAACTGCTTGGAAATAGAATTTATTAATTATTTTTCAATTTAAATAGTTTAAAACAAAATATGAGTTAAAACAATTATCCCCAAAAGTCGTGAATAATAAAAACTATAACAATTAAATGTTTTTTTAATCGAATTTCCCCCTTAAATACTTTTTAAAACTTTAATTTAGTTTTTTAGTTATTGAATTTTGAATTCTTGTATAAATAACTTCTAGAGTGACATATGCATTTTCGCTTATTTATCGTAGCACCACGCTTCCAAAATTTTACAAGTTTTAGAAGACTTGTATGCTTGGTTGCCACTCGCTACCATAATTGACAACAAGATTTTCGTAGTTCACGGAGGGGTATCGGCTGGTACTAAACTGAAAGACATTCTAGCTATTGACCGACACCAGGTAAGTTGCTATTAATCTACACAGCTCGAAATAGTTAGAGGAGCACTTTGCGCACTTTTGTTACAATTTCAGCCCCAACATTTTATTTTTTATTCTAAATATCTAAAATATGTGAAATCGATTCATTATGCATCCAGAATAAAATGGTAAAAAATAAGGAAGAAGTCCGATTTTTTTTACTAAAATTAAGGGGAAAATGGAATCATAACTTTTGAATAAATTATTACAATTATTGTTTTAAAACTTTATTTGTTGAAAGAGGTTCAAATCAATTTTTAAACATCTTAAAGTGCAAGCATGAATAATTTATGGTCATTTATTTAATAAAATTGTTTCATATAGTATCATAGTAATTTTTATGTTGCTCTGTTTTTCTTACTTTTATTTAATTAAAACAAACATGATTTAATTTGCAAAAGGACACTATTCTTCGATCTAACTATACAAAAAGAAAACATAACTTCACAGAAAAATTTATGGAGAATTTGACGAAACTTATTTGAAATAAGCTCGTGCCTAATTTAATGAAAAAATCTCAAGCTGAGATAATTCTAAATTTAATCATTGAAATAGAAGAGCGCCATGCACTCCCTTAATTGTTTTGAGCAGTGTATTTAAATAACAGTAAAAACTTCAGAAATTTCAAAGTTGTGGAATTCCGACTTTTACATCATACAGTTGAAGTATTTTTTAAGCCTTTCACTTTGACCATAAGCATTTCAGTAATTATTTTAGAAGAACCCAGAAACTTTGTTCCAGACCAAAATATATATATATATAGACTATTGGCAGATTTTCTTTAATTTAATAGAATATTTTGCTTTTATTCTCCAAGGACCATTTTACAAGAGGAAATTTTATTAATATAATGTATATGGACATAGGCAATAATTTTAGTAATTTTAATTATAATTAGTAATTTTGATGTTTATAGAATGGATTTATTTTACTGTTCAATTACAAAATATGGTCATACTATCAGCCCTATTAAAAAACACCCTCAATATGACCTTATAATTGCGAAACTCAAATTAATAAAATAATAATTTTGAAAAATGTATTTATTTAATATATTTTTAAAGAAAAATAAACTCTAATGTAAGGCATTTTTAATAACATTCATCGCCTTTAAACACTTGAACAATGTTATCTAAGAAATACTAATGTTTTGATGAAAACTTATAGCTTTAAAGCTGAAAACAGGGTTCTTTTTAATACGTTCTTACAATTTAGTAATAATGATAAAATCGATGTAATAATAAATAAAAGTTATAATAAAATAGATGTAATAATAAATAAAAGTAATAATTAAATAGATGATAGAAAGTAATAATAAGATAGATGTGCTATTAACGTTTTGGAACAGAATACATTACCAAAAATAAAAAATAGGTACATAATAATTAAAAACTGAAATATGAGTTATGTACGTAAACGAAATTAAGTTTAAACTCAAGTATTCATTTTACTTTTTTAAGGAAATAATTTTTTATTGTATTAAGTGTTATTTTCCAGTTTCGAACAATTCTGCGTCCCCCCAACAGCGAAGTAGCATACGATCCAGTGACTTGGAAACAGGTAAGCGATTCTTTTAGATCGGAGTTTCCCAACTTTTGACAGCTAGAGTTGGTCCTTTAATTATTGAAATAAAGAAGCGTGTGTCTCATTGTCCACCATGCATTCGTACTTACAATGCAGATTTGTCTAAACAGTAGCACCACCCAGAAAAAACTGATGTGCCCCTCTCCCTTTTCACTCCTATATGGTTCAAAATTTCAAGACAAGGGGGCGCTTTGGTCACTTCTTCTAAAAATGCGGTTAGTGATGCCTGAAACAAATTATTAATATACGAACTAGAGCTAAACTATAGTGGGTTACGAACATAAAGATCATACAGGGGGGCGCAAATAAAAGTGGACCCGTAATGGTGATAGAAATTATAAGGAAAAATTCTAAGCAAAAAAAACCCGTCGAAACCATTTCTTCACGTTAATTATATGAAAGAGAGAGCATTTACTTCTGTAAATTACATTGTTTCAATGAGGTAAGATGCTATTGGAGTAGTGAAACTACTTAATGGCCATAGCTCAAGTATCAGGATTTTATAAAGCCACTAGACAGCTTGAATTATATTTAATAAATGTGACGTCATCTGCTGCCATTCAACTGACGTCTTTTAGACTAACTTAATTAATATGTTGATTCATTTGGTTGGACAAATTCAAAACTTTTTAATGTGAAGATTAAAATTTACATAGTATTCGAAAAATCTAGACGGCTATAATCTTAACAGTCCTGTTAAGGGGTGTTCCTGCCCATTCTCCTCACCTTATCTTATATAATCTGAGTTTTATAGTCGAATTATTGCAAATCAAGTATAAACCTATTTGCCCCAAGTAATCCCGATTCTTAGGATTTAAGCCTGGGCTTTTCGCTGTGCTAACTAGACATGTATCAGCATTCCTTACAGATAGTCGATCTACTGTGGAGCGACCCCCAAAGCCATCCTGGCTGCGTCCACAATACATGTCGAGGCGGAGGATGCCTCTACGGACCAGAAACAACGCGAGAATTCCTGGAAAAGCATCATTTGCAGATGATTATTCGATCACATCAGTGCAAAGCTGAGGGTTACGAGTACACGCATCATAATAAAGTAAATACCATCAAATCATTTCATTAAATCGTCATTTACAGATGATTATGCAATCGCATCAGTGCAAAGCATAGGGTTACGAGTACACGCATCATAATAAAGTAAATAGCATTGAATCATTTTGCAGTCATTATTGTTATTGTAGGGTAGACTAACCAGTGAATGAAAGTTTAAGGCGCTGCGTTTGCCAGTGAATAAACACCAGGACATAACGACCAGGACAACCAACCATATGTCAGATAGCTTCCTACTAGATGGGAGGAAGTCAGTGTTGCCTATCCATTTAGTGGAATGATTTTCAATTATTTTTTAATTATATTTACCAATTTTTCATTCACTAAGGCCTGTTCACTCACTGGTCAGTCTACCCTACCGTTACGCCATAAACTGGTGGAAACTATTTTTATAAAATAGTAATCGACAACTTTTTGTTTGGAAAAAGAACGAATCTGAATCATTACTAATATGTTGAAAAATGTTCCCAAAACAAAAGTAACTGCTTTAAATATCATTTTATTATACGTTTTTTAGCTCCCTATAAAAGTTGGTGACACGTTACTCCGCAAAACTGCGGCAACTTTTTTAAGGAGTAAATATCCTACCAAATTTATGCTGCAACATTTAATAACATAATTGGAGGAAACTTGACGATTCCTCTAATTTCCTGAGTAACATCCCACCAAAGTTTTAAAGTGGTGCAACGTTTAAGTTTAAAGTGTTTTTAAGTGTCTCAACGAATTAAAATGTTTCCCATTTTACAAAGGTTCTGACAGTGTTTTCATCGTCGAACTATTATGATACTGGAAGTAACAGAGGAGCGTATGTCAAGCTCATTGGACCAGAACTGATGCCTTGCACAGTTGTGTATGTTAGCAGCAAAAAGGCTCGCCATTCCAGTTTCAGACAAAGGTTTGTAAATTATAATAGTTTAGATTTTGAACCATTTAGAATTGTCAGAGAAACAGCGATTTCATGTCTTCTTATAATTTGGATAATTTTTGTGCACATAACAAGATCAAGTTGAAACTTTATCTTTCTAAACGGGCTGCTTTTTTGGAGGGTCAAACCGTTTGCAGACTCGGTATATTCCTTGGAACTGAAAGCCATTTTTGCGGCACCATTTAAGGGGCTCTCGTATCAATTTTGACGCTCAGATTACAATGAATCTGAGCTCTCTGCGATGTTAAAGAATGTAGAGATTTAATTTTGCCGAGAGAACCAAAGACAAATGGGTATACAAAGGATCTTTTACATTCGCCATAATCATATGACATCATGTGTTCCAACGATTTTAACGGTTAAATGTGGTTGTGTATCTACACTGCTCAAAACAATTAGGGGAGCACTTTTTAATTCCAACTTTAACTTCACTCCCAACTTTTTTTTAATTTTTATCCTATAAATCTGAAATTTGTTAAATAGGTTCACTATGCATTCGAAATGTGTAGTAAAAAACAGGAGAAAAAATCTTAAGTTTTTAATACCTAAATTTAAAGGGGGGAAATGGAATAATAACTTTTTAATAAATCATAACAATAATTTTTTCAAAACTTTTTTTGTTAAAAATAGTTGAAATATATCTTTAAACATCTAAAAAATGCAAGCATGAAAAATTTAGGGTCAATTTATTTTCAAAAACTGTTTTAAAGTGAAATTTATTTTACCATATTTTTCATATTTTCATTAATATTAAAAAAATATATTAAATTCCTCAAAATACGTTAATCTTCCATATAATGATGTATCTAACGATACATAAGCTGCGAATTTGACTTACTCAGAAAAAAAATCACAAGCTGATGATTCCCAATGGAATCATTGGGAGCGAAAGGATTTAAAACATGTGCTCCCCTAATTGTTTTGAGCAGTGTATATTTTTTTTACAATCAAAGTAAATAACTATGTTTTTAATTTCAAATATGAGCAATTTTCATTACGTTTTCAGACAAACAATCATGGAGCGATCTGCTCTACTCGCGCTTAAGCGGCACATAGCCTCCAAACGATTTATTCTGATGAAAGAATTTAACAAGAGAAACCCGGCTATGGTTTGTAAGTAAAATTTGATAACCAACTCAATTTTAATTTTACATGCTTTTTATGTGATTTGTATTTAATGTTTAGAATACAGTGCTATAGTGTAGTGTAGTGTAATCGTTTCCGGCTGCCTATTTCTAGCCTCCATAAGGAGCTTTAACCCAGCCAATAACGCCTCGTAATTTAGAACCCTGGTCAAGTGACGAGGTCGACACCTGAGAGGGCACCCAAAGGAACTTCGAGCGACATCGTACGCTGACGCAGTCGGGATACAGTGTTGTTCTAACCGGTTATATGCAATATGAAAATCTCTTACATTTGTAAGCCACAAGGAGTCATGTGGTCATAAATTCCCAATCATTTCCTTTCTAGGGACATTCGGGCAAAAGTTTGAAGAAGAAAAAAAAATAGTTGCTATAAACATACTAAAATTATTTATTTTATTTTGATAACTTTTTGGGGGGCAATATTTTCTTTTATTGAGGATTAAGTAACTCTGCGCACCCGTGTTTATTAATCACATATCTACAAACTTATTATGGTTGAAACATTCATTTCCAACATTTAATTTTGTTTTGGAGACTTTTTGTAGCTGAAGCGGCAGCGTGGATTAAGCCGTCAGGCCACGGGTGGTTCTTTTCTGGGTTCTGTCCTCGTCCTAGACAATAAACAAAAGAATCGGGCTAAACAAAAAAAAAAAAAATCTTTGATAAATAGCACCGTGGCAAATGGGACTGGTGCTTATGTAATCTTTTGTGGTGTCAACATTGCGTTGGGTGTCATTTCGAATATCGGCCTCGTCACTTAATTGTGGCTCAAATTTATGAAGCCCTTAACGAATGGCCCTCGTGAGATTTTTTTTTTTTGTATCTTTAATACTCATACATTATGGGGAAAATACTGAAAAAAAAATTGACTGCATTGGAATTTAAAGAATTTCAATTTAATTTTGGCAAAAACCAACTACTGAACTCCAATTTTGATAAGAATGACTAGAAAACTACTAAATATATTTAAATAACACTCTTGAACTATTTTCAAAACAATTTATTTGTATTTAGTGTACTAATATTATTATACTTTGAAAACTGCCTAAGACGTAATTTTACGACAGTTAATATCTTCACTCTTTAGTTTTGAATACACTTTTACTACTGTCATCTCTAAGGGTTATTAGTAACTAAAACTTCAAAATGGAATGGAATCGATGAAAAAACACATATTTGTCAAGAGGGAGCTCTACTTTAATAGAATAAAGTGGATTATGTTACTTGTTGCCATATGGCAACAGTATGCATTATAGGGTTAAGACTTAGTCCGTTTTGATTCCAGCTACCATATCCCTTACTGACTGGTGTGAAGCCATGGAAGAAGGCGTAGGCTTAGGCTTACCATGGAGATTATTATGTCCCAAGCTGGCTGTTTATAACGAGGAAACTCAGCAAGTCGAGTACACAACGACTTTGGAAGACTACCATACTTATACGGAGGGCCTTATTGATGTAAGTAGATTTTATTACCAGTGAACTTGACAATGACAATGAATGCGCCCTCTAGAAGGGAGGAGCAGAAGTGACACAGTCACATAACACACACAAAGAAAGGACGACACAAACACAGACAAATAACATTTCGAGAAAAACACAAACATCCATTCCTTACCGGGATTCGAACCCATGCAGAAGCTCCAAAGGCTAGCTCCCTAACCGTTGTGCTGCAGGGTCGGCACCAGTGAGCCCATTCGATGTTTTTATTTTTCCAGTTTTTGTTTCGATGTTGCTTAATTTTTGACTCTCAGATAGATATTAATCAATAAGTTCATTGTTATAAACATTTTCACTATAATGTTAAAATTGCCGTTGATGACACATACTCCTTGGTGTCCAAAGAATTAGGTGACTTCTCATAAGTCTATATTTTATAAGAAAAAGTTCGGTGAAATATCAAAGTTTAATCAGGGAATGTCTTACCTGAGTTTATGAGATAAAATCACAAAAGTGTGCTAAGATATATATATAATAATTTAGTTTTTATAAAAAATAAAGTTTAACAGAGTCTGTAGACCACTTTTATTGCCTTCGTTTCTTACAACAAGTAAGAGAAATCTAAAAGGTATTCCGTTTAGTCAAATGAAATGACTTAATCTTAAATTAGTTAAATGTTAAATTTAAGCAAATACATAAAAAATACGTACCAAAATATTACATCGGCTTTTGGAACACCTGGTTACTTATTATTTTTTACATTGCAAAAAATCGGAAAATACGTGGTAAAAACAGTTTAAATGATATTTGTTACTTTGTGTTGCTTTGTATGATATACAATGAAGCTTCTAATTCATTTTCCCTAAAGGACGGCCATACTTTATTGGAGGCCTTGTATAAAAACAAAGGCGCTCTTGAAGTTATCTTTAAGATGATCGACAAAGACGGTAACGGTAAGTTGTGTATTTTTTAATTATATTTAGTTTGTTAACTTTTTTAAAATTATTTTAAATCTCCAAAATACTATGTACAGAGTGACTGAAAAGTTCTTGATGCAGTTCGAAATATAACTTTTAAAAAGCAAATGTTACACAAAATACAAGTTTTAAGAAAAAGTATATTTGTTTTGTTATTAAATGCTTAATTTTTGTTTACTTTACATTAAGCATGTATAAATACAAATTCTGAAATTTAAAAACTATACCAAAACTGACCTTAAGTTTGCAGCAGAGAAATGTACTACGCGGAGGAATTTGCGTAAAGAACGCGTCTGGCGCCGAAGCTTCGCCTGCTCCGATTGGTTGATAATTTGACCCTGATATTCGTGCGCCCTGTTACGTCAAAATCGAAGGAAAAAATAATTAAAATAACACTCTAACTGAAGCTTAACTAATAAAAATAATAAATTTATGTCTTGAAATAACAAATAAATTTGTTTATTGAATGCTAAATACCTTTTTGAATTCGATTCTCGCCCTCAAAAATGAGAACTATTTACCCTCTTTCTCGTAGAACATTTGTATACTGCAAACTTAAGGTCGGGAGAGGATTAATAATTTAACATGCTCGCGCATCATCTCATATTTTTAATACATTTAGACCACTCCGTTTCGTCGAGTATTATGTACTTTTCATCAATTATTTAAATTCCTTTTTTTATTGACTCCCGTCATCTTTGTTCTTATATTCACTCCATCGGATATCATTTTTCTGAATTTTACATTAAATAAAGTCTTGTCAATAAAATAAAATCTTTGTTCACTTAATTTTTTTTTAAATAATATCAGAATGTAAATATATTATCCTTATTATTTATAAACATACAAAAGAAAAATTGTATCTAACTTTTAATATCTAATTTAATAACTGTCTATCTCATAAAGGAAGCAAATACTAATTTTATCTTATCATTTTATGCATGGATAACTTAACACACAAAACTAGTAGATAACTACAAACTGCTCATAAGCAAGTAATAAATATTAACCTCTATCATATACTTATTTTATAAAAACTAATATTACCTTGACATTTTTATTACCTTTTTTATTAAATCTTTGGCTAGTTTCTCGCATTTGCTTTGGCTTTTACTTAGATACAGTTTTTAGAAGTAAGCACTGTCTTTAACCCTAGAATTACAAACCGGAGTAGATACTTACCCCAGATAAAGTTTTTACTAAGTTTTTTAGCTAATCAATGACATTATATAGCGACTACTATTTAAATCTTTTTTTTACAAACTAAATTTTAAGAAAATTGATTTTGCTTCTCGAAATTCTTTTTGACATGAAAAAAAATTCATGTACTTAATGAGTTAAATTGCTGCTTTCAGAACAATTTTTTCAAGCAAAAAATCCTGGGGGTTAATACTTAACCTCTATTTTTTAGTTTTAATGTAAAAAAGGTTTGTATTTCTAGGGTAAAAGGCGCATTTTGCTTAACAAGGTTAACAAAACTATAGATTTCACTGCTTGTACAAATAGACGCCTTTTGTTTGCTAGAGTTTGACTTCACGAAACGGCACAAAATATTAAAATGATGATTTTCAATTTTTTAATTCTATTAACGCTTTGAATTAGGCATTAGTCTGACACAGCTTCATATACTTATTCTTAGATTTTTATTAGATTCCCTTTGGGTTCTTTCTCTTCCAGCTTCAATTTTTTGCTTTAAAAAATATGCTTATTTAGATCGCAGCAATTTTAGCAGTCTATGTTTCTATGTTTTTCATATGTATTAGGTTATTAGACTTTATCAACTATGTAGATAGGTTTTCAGAAATATAGTATTTGCTTTTATTTGTCATGTTGTGGCCCAGTGAATTCAGACTTCTTGCCACTTTCGCAGGTTCTGTCTTCTTTCAGACATCTTATAACCGGATCTTGTAGGATAAAAAAAATCCATTAATAACTTAGAAGAGTAAATGGTGATGGTACACGTTCAATTTTTTTTCTATTAATTGATTTATAGCATGCACTTTCAGTATAAAGCGCATTACATTATATTCTATAAGACATTTCAATGGATGCTACTTTATGAGTCATACTTTCATTTGGAACAAAGTATTTTAATAAAGTGCTAAAAGCTATATGATCAGATCAGCACTTTCTTTCAAGAATTTTTTTTTAATTAGAGAAGTTAGTTAATAGTGGGTTGGTGTTTTTGTTAACACATGATAGGCTCTCAAAGCTGTAGATATTTGTTACGATCTCTAGAATGTGCACTTTTCCTTCTTTTCATTAGTAAAAACTTTTACATCTGTAAAGCATATGTTCTAGTTAGTTTCCAATTTATCTTTTACTAGATTGGCCTTTTAGATTTGTAGACTTTATTTCGGCGATTGAATTTCTAATATGCACTTCGTTTCAAATCTATTTAAATAATAAGCCTTGCACTAATATCGGTTTTATTATCTCTGCTATAGGATTTAGGCTTTATAACTTTATATTTGTTATAGCATGTGCTTTCTTTATTTCCACTTTTGATGAATTTGGCAGCAAGCTCTTGAGGCATTGAGGCATGGTTTCCATTTACATAGATCTAGAATTTACTTACTTAATCTTTTACTAGATTAGCGTTTTAGATTTGTAGACTTTATTTCGGCGATTGAATTTCTAATATGCACTTCATTTCAAAACTATTTAAATAATAAGCCTTGCACTAATATCGGTTTTATTATCTCTGCTATAGGATTTAGGCTCTATAACCATATATTTGCTATAGCATGTGCTTTCTTTATTTCCACTTTTGATGAATTGGCAGCAAGCGACAGCAAGCTCATGAGGCATGGTTTCCATTTACATAGATCTAGAATTGACTTACTTAATCTTTTACTAGATTAGCGTTTTATATTTGTAGACTTTATTTCGGGGGTTGAATTTCTAATATGCACTTCATTTCAAACCTATTTAAATAATAAGCCTTGCACTAATATCGGTTTTATTATCTCTGCTATAGGATTAGGCTCTATAACCATACATTTGCTATAGCATGTGCTTTCTTTATTTCCACATTTGATGAATTTGGCAGCAAGCTCACAAGGCATGGTTTCCATTTGCATAGATCTAGAATTGACTTTCTTTCTAACCACATTTGATTAAAACTTCAGGTTCGATTTCGATGGACGAATTCGCTGACGCATGCGAGTTTCTTGGTGAACAACTCGGAAAGCCAATTCCTCCCGGCACCATCCAAGATCTCGCCCATAGCATCGATATGAATAAAGATGGTTTTATCGATCTTAACGAGTTTTTGGAATCATTTCGGTTGGTGAACGGTAATCAGGCGTTCGAAGATGATATTGAAGATCGCCAGGTTGAGTCAGTCGGGGAAAGCGACGCAGAAGCGACTGAACTTGGTCTTAGTGAGGACAGTGAAGACGATTCTTTTGAAACTGCACTTAATGAAGCGGAAGCAGAAGTTAATACCATTGAAGAGGATTTGGATATTGATGATAATTGCAGTTTAAGAAGATTCTGAGCTAGTCAAACGTACGCTTTGAACAAAATTTTAAGTATCATAGTTAGTTTTTATCTTGTAAATAATAATAATAAAATGCATATAAATTTTTCAATCAAATCGTACCCCTATTAGTAAGTATTCCATTAGTATGATATATTTTATGTTTATTTTTTTACATTTTCTTAAACGATAAAAAGAATCTTTTCGTTCGAATTAGATCAATTAACTAATAGCCTCTGGTGCAGCTCTAGTCAAATGTATTACCATCAGCCATGCAAACTTATTTAAAGTGAAGTTTCCCTTAAAACTCTTTTTGACCCATCCCTAATATTTTCGTATGCAGTTTTTGTAAAACGTTTTTCGATTCTCCAAAATAACTTTTTAAACGACTGAGGTGCAACGTTATTCAATTGTGTAATTCAAATATTTGTGCAAGTAATTTTTTGTAATATTAAATAAGTATAGACGTTGTATCACCATTATATTATAAAAAATCATATTTTTGTTAATTTTCAAACTTAAACCTAATAAAGAATAATTCAGGAATAGTCTTCATATGAATTGAATTTAGATTTGAAATTTTTTTTCGAAATTACATAGAAGCAATTAATGATAAAGTTTTTTTAAGTGGAAAAAAAAGCAGAACCCTGATAGTAAATTATTTTTCACCAATTGACTCATAATGTTTATAAGAATACTTAATTGCATTAAATATATACTAAAATATTGGTAGGGATAGGTATATAACAAAAATTAATTGAAATCAATAAGGGTTATAACATTTTCTATTTTCGTTGATGAATCTATAGACAGAATAATTGTACATATCTTTCTTATAATTTTACTAATTAGACTTTTTAAACCATAGGTCTGATCACATTGGAAGAATTAAGACATGCATGCCGCTATCTTGAATGTGTACTAAACAAAACATTTCATGAAGATACCATAAAAGATTTGCTAAAAACCATGGATTTTGATGACGACGGGTTCATTAGCTTCAATGAATTTCTGGAAGCGTATCGTATAGTTATTTTACCAGAAAGTGATGACGAAAGTGACGATGATACCTTCAGATCAACAGGTGAATGGGCGATCGAGGACTTAGAAGAGGATTACGTTACAGCAACTAATTCTATTGATATGATGATGGAGGAAGAGCGAGATGATGATGTCTATTATTAAGAAGGAAAAAGTTGAATTGAATGATTTTTAAGGGGACGCGGTACCCAAAAATTGGTCAAAATATCGATTTTTCAGTTTTCACTTATTTCACAATATTCACAATATTTAATATATACACAATTTTAATAATATATTCACAATATTTTTTTAAAAACATTTACTCAAAGATTCATAATGATATCTTCTGTAGAAAAAAGTTATTAAATATTTTCTGGAGTCATTCCTATAAGTTTGAATACGTATTTCGTCTGCTTGCAACCTTTTTTTTTTCTGTTTCGAGTTTTTCAATTCTTGTGTTTAATAAATCCCTAAGGCTTTGTTGCTAATTAAGTTAGAATTTTGAAATTTTTTAACTTGTGTTTTTATATATGGTGCACAAATTTGTACATGGAATAAGGTCTACTATGTATAGTTGTTTTTAAAAAAATGTTGAATTCAATAATCTGTAACTTTTTTATGATTTTCAGTATACTATAAATGCATGTTACTTTTTAACTGTAGCTCACATTTTAAAATCCTAGCACAGTTCTTGAACTAATAGTACTAAAAACAAACTATAAACGTTTGGTGGAGTTATTCTCAAAACTGAAAGATGAGTAGCGTTTTAAAAAAGTTCAAAATTTTGACTTTTTTTTAAATAAATGAAAAACTACTTGTAAATATTTGTTTTTATTGCTAGAAAATGTTAATTTAGAGTGAACATTGTATAAAACCACTATAATTTACAAGTTTATGTTATTATTTTTAGAAACAATGCTTTTGGTACCGTGTCCTCTTAAGTTGAACAAAAAAGGATAACGTTTTTGAAAATTATGTTTGATGCAATTGTGTGCTAAGAGAGATGGAAAAATAAAGCATGTTTGATATAGTCTTCAAAAGTCTGATAATACAAATTAAAAAAAGTTGATGAATCATCCATGTAAATAAAACCACGGAAAAATTTACATTTGCTTTGTAGCATATAGAATTGATCTAAATGTCTCAGATCATTTTCCTATATTTTTCCGTATACTTAGAATAGAAAAATGTGTGTATAAGTTCTCGCTCCTTGTCTGTTATTTTTTTTAGTATTTATTTCTCAGTTGATTGATAAATTCAAATTTGTACCAGGTATCGTCTTCATATCCAAAATAATACTAAATTATAAAATCAATGGAATTTTTATGGTTTAAAAATGTTAAAGGACTAAAATGTTTAACCAATATTTCTTTTAAAATAATGGTTTGTATTCACATGCAGTGTTCTTTTTCCATTTTTTTTTTTTTGTTAAATGTCATGTTCCATTGAAATGGAATAAAAATATCCAAATTTTATTTATGTGATTAAAAAAAAAGTTCTAGGAATTTTTACTTGAATTTACAATTTTATGAATATGATAGTTTTTGATGCAAAAAAAAAACTTGAATACTATTATGATTGACACACTCCTATACTTATAACTTAAATAACTTAAAAAATTTATTTTTAAATCCAAATATTGACATTTTGCATTTCATAAATCAAATCATAATTTAACATTAAAATAGAAACTTTAAAAGCTGGTAGTCAGTTTAATAATATGAAGACAACTTCCTATACGAATTTAGTGTTAACCAAACAACTTGGATTGCTATTAATGTATAAACTTAAGAAGTGTATAAATTAGCGTAGTAAACTTTAAAACTATTAGTGTATTACTATTAGTATTAAGTAATAATATGGGTAATTCCGTATCGTATATGCACAATGGTCAGTATTTGTATATAAATATAATGTTAAATCTTTGATTTAAATAAAAAGATTCTTAATTAGAATATTATTACTGATAAATCCTTGTTTTTTGTATGTTATAATTTTGTTTGAACTAAACTTGATAGCGGATAATTTTAAAGCAAATGTAGTTCTATTAATTAACAAACGTTTCTGATGTAGTCATAATTGTAGTAGTGTATATTATACTACAGTATACAATCTTCTCAATGTAATGAAAAGTGTATGTGAATATTATTTATTAAAAATTAACTAAACTTAAACTTGATAGTTTATAATTTTATAGCAAAGATAGTTATACTTTTAAAAAATGATTATGAAGTAGTTGTAATTGTGATAGTATATAAATGTTGTAATACAGTATACAATATTCTCAATGTAATAATATGTGTACGTGAATTTCATTTATTGAAACTGTCATTACATTATAACTGTCTTTGAATAAGATGTGTTGGTGTATAAAATATGTGCTAAAAAAAGCATTGTATTGTTATTCATTGTATAAATTTTACCAATCATTTGAACCTTATTATGAGTTTTAAACTATAAGGAAAGATTCCTTTTGCTTAATGTTATATACTTTTGCACTACTTTGACACTGTAGGTGCTACTAGTGGAGACAAGGTAATGAAATGGTATTTACTTGGTATTGAAGGCATCTTTATGGATTAGAATTATAAAAAAAACACAATACGTTTTATCCTAAATCGATAAAGAATGCATTTGCTGTCATTATTGTGTTTATTTGTTTGTTCATTATTCAAATTTATCAACTGCTTCCATAATGTATTTGTTAGAGTTCCATCTTTACTTAGGAAGTATTTTTTTTTTATTTTTTTTTTTACTTTTGACAAAAATCGGGGACCACGTTAATTAATAATCCATAGAAATTCGATATATCCGTTACTAAAATACAAACAATATTAAATTTTATTTAAACTTTTGAAAAATGATAAAACATATTTTGGTTTTGTTAATTATTTTATTCAAAATAAATTATATTCAAACATGCTTTAACTCAGTAAACTTGGTGAATATTTATTTCGAAAAAAAAACTAACGTTTGGACAACTCATGGCTTTTTTGTGATAGTTAACGTTTTAATTTGCTGCTGGAACTGTACATGTCCTAAATAAACATTATAGATAAACACATTAATAAAATTGTTGTAAATAAACATTGTTTCAAATAAAAAAAAAACTTTAAAACTGTACTACTTTGCAAGTAAGGATGTTTAAAGCTTTTGAGGGAAGCATTTATTAGAACTGGACTGGAGCTTCTTTTACTAAACCCATCTTTTTTATTTTACAACTACCCTATACTTATTTACAAAGATTATCTACTTATTTGCCATCTTTTTAATTTTACAACTACCCTATACTTATTTGCACAGATTATCTACTTATTTGACATCTTTTTAATTTTACAACTACCCTATACTTATTTGCACAGATTATCTACTTATTTGCCATCTTTTTAATTTTACAACTACCCTATACTTATTTTCACAGATTATCTACTTATTTGCCATCTTTTTAATTTTACAACCCTATGCTTATTTTCACAGATTATCTACTTATTTCCATCTTTTTAATTTTACAACTACCCTATACTTATTTGCACAGATAATCTTCTTATTTGCCATCTTTTTAATTTTACAACTACTCTATACTTATTTGCACAGATTATCTACTTATTGTTTAATTATTTCTAATTTGGCTATAAAGGAGTTGAGTTAAAAGCACCTGCAAGTTCAAATAAAAATATCGCACCCAAAACAAATATAAAGGGAATACTTGTATATTGCACGTGTAATTTATAACTTTCGCATTTGAAAATGATAATGATGCCAAACTTATTTATTGTATTCGATGTTTAATTAATGTATTTGATATTTAATGAATGTTATAAGTGTACATGATGATGCCAAATAAAGTTCTATTTCGGTGTTGAAAGTTTCGAATACTTTGTTATATTATTAAATTCAATTTAAATCATAAATAGCATTTAAAAAGGAAAAATGGTATTATTTAAATGAATTCTATAATTATACATTTAGTTGTATGTACTAGTTAATCAATAAATTTGCAATGGAGGGGAACCTTATTTTTAGCCCACATTTTTTTTTAATTCGAAAGAATTAAAAAAAATGAAAACTTGGGTTAGGTTAGGTTTGAATAATCGTCGCACTACAGCTACACGAGGCTATTGGCAACGGGCGTCGTATTTTAGAACCACAGTCAAGTGACGAGACAGCACCTGAATAGGCACCCAACGCAACCGTTAGGGGCGACATCGTACGCAGCGTTATGAAAACTTGGGCATTGACATGCTGACAATGTCGACCTGTCCGTACTCCCCTTCCGAAATCGGTACTATCCATTGGATCTTTAAAAAAAATTGTTAGAAAGGTATGACCTCAGGGACCAATTTAAACTTCCATACTTTTTGTCCGTCTGTCTGTATGCCCGGACGGACGTTTGTCTACTGTTTGTTGGTGAATTTCTCATTGAATTCGATTCATACTTTTTATCCGTCAGTATGTACCAGAGACATAACATAGAGTGGACTGCGCATTCATAGTAAAGCAGCTTAGGGATGGAAAACCAAAACCGGTTTTCAAAAAACCGGTGGTCCCGGTTTTGACTGAAAACCGGTTTTTTTGTATGAGGCCCTTCGGAACCGAAAACCGGTTTTTTAGGGAAAAACATATGGAAAATGGAAAACCGTTTTTTCTTTAAAAAAAACGCCATCCCTTGCAGATTAGCATTATGCCCTAAACATTATAAATCGCCAAGAGGGAAAGGTTGCTACATATGGCAACTTAACGTTACCGTTTCGTTACGAAATATTCCAAATTGTCGCCAGACCTGAATATCAGCTAGCAAACCGAAGTGGAGACTACCATCAATATCCAAGTCACGTGGGTTTCTACCAATCACGGCAGCTTGAATTTTTTTTAATGTTTTTGCAGACGATTTTTTGAGCATTGTTGGTATTTTTCTCTTTTGGCTTTTATAATAAATATTTAATTACATTCTTTTAATCTCTGAGCATGTTAACAATCGTGGATGTAGTAGGGGAGGGTGGGGGCTATTGGGACAAATTTTTTTCAACCTCTGTATTTCAGCAAAAATAAATTAATTTTAATTTCTTTTTTCACAAGCTCATTAACTGAAGATTCATTTACTTAAAAAGTCATTCGGCAAATGTTAAAACATTGTCATATTTTGGTTGCTGAGCATTTTAAACAAACACGTAAATGTCCCATTAGCCCCCATATGTGGGGGCTAATGGGACAGGGTGCAGGGCTAATGGGACATGCTAAATGTTGCCTTAATAAAATATTAAAAAAAAGGGGGAATGAATCAGAAAAGGACCAGAAAATAAATCTTTAAAGCAAATACCATTTAAATAATGTGTACATAACGAAATTTTTTAAAAACAATTATTCAACATTGAAAGAGATGAAATATCATAGTTAAAACTCAAAATCGAAGATGCTCCCATGATTTTTTTTTTTTTTTTAAGAACTGGGAAGGATAGTTTTATAACTAAGTCTTAAGATTTTTTATAACTAAATCTTAAGTTTTTATAACTAAATCTTTAGTTTTATAACTAAATCTTTAGTTTTGCAACTAAATCTTCTAAAATTTATCCCAAACTTGTCCTCTTTTTCACGGTACAAGGATTAAAAGACCGTCTTATCTTCCAATAGCTGACCACCGTTCAACTGTTTCATATCATACTAACGAACATTTTCCTTGTAACGGGTGCTGGTTCGATTCCTCTCCTTTGCCCTGGGTGTACTTTCTTTCTCTGTGACAGTAAAAACTCTTTCTGTGTCTGTCTTACTTGACGAAGGCTTATAAACGGGTCTTCGATCAAGTACACAAGCCGGAATATATATGCAACTACCTTACCCTGCGAACATTTTCAGTTCATCACCTTTTTCAGAAAGCAATCCAACATAAAAAAAATAGCTTGCTTACTAGCAAAATTTACCAATAACAATATATTTATCTTCACCAAGCTCTGTTCAGATGTAATTATTAAAATTCCAGGTGGAAATATGTCACCAATAAAGCTACTTGAACTTTCACTTATTATACGGTGAAAAAAGTTCAAAAAGTTTAAAATTAAAGTTTAAAAAAGTTTTAGGCAACTTGACTGAATAAGATATAAGAGATTTAAATAGATTGTTTGAGAGAAGCATGCAAAGCTAGGTTTATTCGTGTCCCATTAGACCCCACTGTTTCTGTCCCATTAGACCCCACTGTGTTGTTTTTTATAAATGACCCAACACCGAAGCACTTGTACTTCACCACAGTATTTGACATATACTATCTTAATCTAGGATATTTCATCTATCTAAAACTGCATTTTAATTCATAGAAAGTTTTTATTTAATACTTCAAAATTGAAAAACAAGGTACACTTTTAATTAACTTTAAATTCTCGCAAACAGCTATTCTTCTCTCCTCATCAGCACATGCGTTTATTTGCTGATCTTTGGTTGTTAAAATGTGAAGTGTAACTGTTACAATTCTCTAGTGTAGAAAAATTTGTAAAAAAGTATATTTTTCCTAGCTTTAGGGACCTTGTCCCATTAGCCCTGCGTCCCAATAGCCCCCACTCTCCCCTACTCTTAATTCAGTAACGTTTTGTGCAAGATGCCAAATGCTTGTGAATTCCTAATTGTAAAGAGGGGTATAAAAAAGGATTAGTCACACTTCACGGGTAAAATTTATTTAGTTCTGCATACTTTTAGTAATTGTGTGTTCTTCATAAACTATAATTTCTATCGAGGGAATTTACTCTAAAAGCTCTTTTATACTAAAGAATCATATTCAAGATTAAATCAACGTTGTTAGAACTCTAATTATAATAAATATTTTGGGCCAAGTCAATTAAATTAATGGTCTGAGCATTAAACAGCTTAGAAGTTGAATATTTTTTTTACAATTTGGTCAAAACGAAACCTGTTTTTGCAATCGTAGTGTTTGAGTTATTTATATTTAAAAAGTAAAACATTTGTTGAATTTGGAATGTATTGATGTGTTTTAGAAAGTTGATTTATTCCAGGTGAAATAAAGGAAGAAGCAATAGTTCATGTCTCTGGTCTGTACGCCCGGACGGACATCTGTCTACTGTTTGTCGGTGAATTTCCCATTAAATAAGCATTTAAATTATTTTTTAGACAGTAAATAGCTATTTGCCATTTCAACAATAGCATGATAAACTTTATTTAAGACTAATAAATAAATGGAATTCTTTTTATAAATCAGTTTGAATTGACGTCTTAGAATGTAGCACAATACGAGAGATTCTTTGATATTGAAAACCATTGTTAAAATTCGGGTGACCTTTAAGTTTTAATTAATTGCAATAGATGGCAGCACCACAAGTTAGTATTTGTACTTCGGAATTTTCGAATGCGAGACGATATTTTTAACTGACGCTGGTGCTCACGTTTCTTTCATTCTCCTCTTTGAAAAACAACAAGATTATTATAATTATCTTTACAATCCCTGCAAAACCACATTTGTAGTTTTTCAATGCAAATTAATGAGTAACTTGTCAACTACTTTAGTATCGTTTTTGATAAGCTTGAAAATTCTAGTTTATAATAAGAAAAAATAACAAAAGTAAATTGCTAAGTGAATACTACAAAAGATGTATGTGTACCTTAATTACTATTAATTCAGTAACCTTTCTTTAATCAAAAAATAAAATTATTGTAGAAAGTAGCAAAGTATAATGCAAATGAAGTATAAGCTGATATTCACCGAGTTTAGAGTAAAAAATCTTTTACATAAAAAATGGTAAAAATGTTTTAACAAAAGGTACATTGATTTTTAAATTAAAAAAAAACAGACACCTGATTTAATAAACTACTTCAAAAGAATTTATTAAACGAAAATACATAAAAGTATACACTACACATAAAATAAATAAAAGAGACCAGTACAATTTTCTTATGTATGTGAATTCAGTGCAATGAAACAAGTATCTATGTCTGTATAGTTTACATGGTAGTTGAATTAACTTAAATAAAACATGCATACATTTTCTAAAAGCACAATACAAATTTTCTAAAAACAAAAAACTGTAAACAAAGAAACAGGAAATTCTTTTGTTAAAAATATGGTAGGAAACATAACTCGTAAAATCACAAAAAAGTCCAAACTGCATATACCTTCAAATACAGAAATAATTAGTTTTCCCAAGTTGAATAATTTACTTGGTGCTTTAAAAATGTAAATGCACCATTGAGATCATTTAAATGATTTTAATTTTTTTTAAATGGGTCAATTATAATTCAGGCATTGTATAAAATGAAGAGATAATAAATAGGCATTTGTTTTCACTTTCACACCAATATCATACAAAACAGAGAAATTTAAGGCCACAAAATATGCCTTACACAAATTTAAAAGCACACATACATTTTACTCACAAATATAAGTTCTTATAACATCAAATTATTAGGCACAGTATTTTTTTTTTTTGTTTATCATAACTTCCTTGAGATATTTTCGCAAACAGTTTTGTGTTTTCTCTTTTAAAGAAAGAGATTAGGCTTTAAAACTGAATATTAAAGAACTCACTAAAAAATACAAACTGTAAAGGCAGGATATTTTAAGTACTTTTACTAAAAAGTGATGTTAATAAATGCTTATTTAAATCCATCAATATTTTTTTAACTTTCAGAAGCAAAATATAGTTTAATTTTGAAGACCCATTAACATTTCAATAAAATTTTACTACATAGGCTACAAATGTGTACAGTACAAATATAGGACATTTGAAAAGGTATGCATACGCATAGAGAATCACTAGAAATGGCTTGATGTACACATTGTAGTCCATGTATTAGACAGTTAACAAATTTTATCATGTATATTTGGTTTAAAGAATGAACTAGATATTTACAAAATGTGAAGGAAATAAATGAAATAGAAAAATAACATTCATAAAGAAAATACATAAAAAACAAAGGCATGATATGCTTCACAAATACATCACCAACAGCTCTATGCATTTCATATTTAGATTTCTGAACTTTTAAAAGTCAAATTTAGAAATTTAGAATGCTAAAATCAAATGGAACAGTTATCTGGAGGAATGTCAGTGTGGTACGACCAATCACATATGAACTAGAATTATATTACAAATGAATAGTTTTCTTTCCCATAGCAGCCCTGTGATCACAAGCAGAGATTCACTTTACATAGATGCCTAAAAAAGTATAATTTAAAACAATTAAAAAAATGCATTTCACATCATGGAAAAAAACCTACAAAGTATTTAAATATAATAGAACATTTTCACTACATGTTTTTTAGGCAAAATTTCCAAACTTGTCACAAAAAACTAACTTTGTATATATATATAGCAAGTGCTAATTCAATCTTTTAAACGTCACAATTTAGAAGAAGTTACCAAATTAGCTTCAGAAACTCCTCATAGTATTAAACCTGCTATTGAAATGAAGTATGAACAGATAATGTATAGATATTTTATTAAAACTTTTACCTGCAAGTATAGAAAATATTTCATTCGTAGAATAAGCTTCACTTAATTTTTTTTGTAAACTCTTAAAAAATAGTAAAAGTACTATCCATAAAACTTACATCATTTGCTGGAGAAATCCTGGACTGAGATGCAATGTCTTGTAAATGTATATGGTCATACATTTTCTGCTTATTAACTGGAGGTCCTGCAATTTTGTAAAAATATTAATACATTACACTGCCACATAGTCATTTTACTTTAGATAAAATTAAATATAATTTTAAAAGGAATGAAAGAGTTAATTAGCTACTTCTAAAAAAATCTGATATTTGACAGGCACGATGATTTAAGAAAAGACGAGACAGTAGTTTAAAAAAGAGTTATTAATTAACCTACATGGCAAATATAGTGAAATACACCAATAGTCAATTGGAGACACACCTTTGCAGTGCTACCCTTAGATGGTGCAAGATTCAGTAGCACCAGAGAATATTTTAAAGTTTACCAAAAGTCTCTAGAGCTGCTATATATATCACTCCATTTGTTTTCTAAAGGTTAACATGTCAATGGAATTTTTTTCTTAAAAACAATCACAAAAGAACAGAATTTCAATAAAAAAATCTGCAATAAATATATACATACCTATTAAGCTTAGGAGAACTGGCAAAAATATCAAACTATGAAGTGTTCCAAAAGCTATAATTCCAACATACATTCGGAAATAAAATATTTGGAAAATTTGTGATTTGGCAAAAGCTAAAACAAGGATACCACAATCTGTAAGAGTGATACCTGAAAGAATCTGAAAAGTAATTTTAAAACATTAGATGAAGGAAAATAAAATGCTCTATAGGTTTTTATATACAGTTTATGTTTCCCATTATAACGACAAGTTTTAAGAACATTAAATTCAAACAAAAATAATACAAGACTTCAAAATATTAGCCAATGGTCATTAATTTAACAATCCCCTCAAATCCATAAAACTTGAATTAAGTAGCAGTTTTAGAAAAAAATCATTACAAAAATTACTGACAATTTATTAAAAAAAGATTGATGAAAAAAACAAAGTTGTTTGATTTTGCATTAAAAAAATTCTTGAACAGCAAAGAGAGATAGTAATCAGAAAACATTTTTGATCTTCATCGGTTCTGACTAAAGCTTTTTTTTATCCTTTTATATTTTTTACATAATCTAATATAAACCTATTACATAATCACATGATAAACTCAAACTTGCTTTACTCCGATCAGAAAATTTTTCAATATTTAAATCTAATTTTAAGTATGAAAAACATTTTAAGATTTCAGAATTAAACAAATTGCATAAGTGTCCAAGAACAATATTCTTGACAAAAGATAATTTGATGTTCAAACTTTAAAAAAAAAATTAATTAAAATTTGACTAAAATTTACGGTACAATGTATTTTACTTACTGAACTCCCCATTTTTTGCAAAGCTGACTGAGCTCGCTTGACTCTAGTAGGCTCAGGACTTATAGCAAATGAATGAGTTAAATGCGAACAAAACTCAACTGAAATTCCAACACCCTAAAAATAAACAATACTTTTTGTCATTACTTTTATAAATTTATATGCTAAATAAGTTTGATACAATATAATTTGTATTATGTTTTAAGTACATTTTGTTTGACTGTGTCTAACAACTGTGAATAGAACTCCTTGGGAAAACAACTCAATTAATAAGTTGTATAATCATTGCATTAAAACTTGAATCACAACAATCTTGGCCACAATCAATTTTGTGAGTACCGAAGGATGATTGAAATGTACTCAATAAATTACAGTTTAAAAAACACTCGTGATAGATCATTAACCTCTTCAATCCTGAAAAAATTCCACATATACATCTCTCTCTCCTTTATGTAAAGATTTTTCAAACAACTATATATTTCAAAGTATGTTTTGTAAGTACAGTGGCCCCCGCTTTTTGGAATCACTGGTTAATTGAATCAGCCGCTTAATTGGAATAAATTTCGTAGAACAGAACGGAATCACTTTTTACATTGAAAATCCGCCGCTTATCGGAATCAAATCACCTTTATACCGCCGTTTTAAGGACTAAAAAAAAATACATATAAAAGTTCCATTTTTCTACGAATAGTGGTATTTTTTTTACCCCAAATGACCTCCAACTACAAATGCGAATCAAAGAGGCGCTGACGAATCCATCTTTAAAAAAAGGTAAATCGCAGAAAGTGTATTATTAAGGCAAGTAGGGAGAGAGAGAACTATAGTGGGGGGGGGGAGGGGCTAGAAGGGAAGGAATTTGTAATCGACACGTGTTGTAGACAGTAGACTCCTTTCGATTTTTGATCGATTAAATTAAGTACGTGTTTTTCGGAGTGTTATCGCGATGTTTAAACAGGAAGATTTTAGCTTAGCCAAAAAATATTAACTCCTAAAAATATTTATAATCTGGAAAAATGCAGCCAAAGAGAAGCTGCAATTAAATTAGGACTTTCTCAAGCAACTTTATGTATGATTTTGAAGAGAAGAAATGAAATTATAGAAAAATGCGAAACAGAGCCCAACATAAATCGGAAATGTCAGCGAGTTGGCAAAGCAGAAGGCGTAGAAAAAGCTTTATTAGAATGGTTTAAGGCCGCGAGGAGTAAAAATATGCCGGGCTCTTCAAATATTAAGAACTTTAGAGCAACGGGGTGTTATGTGTGATGATTATAATTCCTCTTATGACATTGAAAGGAAGGTAAACGAACTTATCAGTTATACGACAACGCAGGCGAAAACAACGAAGTATTCATTCAAGTAAGCAAAATTTAACTAAATTTTAGTACTATAGTAAACATTGTTGTTTATGCTTTTAAATTTTGTTTTAAAATTATACATAGTATCGTTTAAATTATTAAATTTTTGTAGGTATTCGTAGATTACCTGTTAATTTGTATAACTCTGGATTTTATTAAACATAACATAACGTGTTTTTCTTAATAATATGTAGTAGTACTAGTATTACTCAGTAACAAGTATTAAAGTAAATCATATTATGTCTCATGATGACAACTTTTTCTTTATAATTTCATATCTTTCGGTTAAATGGTTCAGCCGCTTTATTGGTTCAAAACGTACTGGGACGGATGTGATTCATTTAAGCGGCGGCTACTGTAGTATTGACAAAATTAGCACTTAAAATTTGCTAAGGGTCACATCATTTAAGTTACTTATGCTTTAATCCACAATGCTTTATAAATTACCCACTGAAAAAACTTTTGCAAGATCTTCCAAATCTGCTTTACCCTCTTGGGACATCATTTTTTTTAATACAATTAGAAAGCTGGTATCAGTATTTTTGGAAAGTTTGAACATTCTAGTTTAAAATAAAAAATTATTAAGAAAAATTGTAAACTGAGGATGTAAAGTAAAGTCTACAAAGGTATACATATGTGTACCTCTGGAGCAAAGAGGTTAATTCTAAATATCTCCAATTTAAGAAAAGCCATAAAGTAAAAAGCATTTTTTATACATTAAAAGGGTTGCTCAATAAAATTACTTCTGTATGCAAAAGCTTGTCATAAATGTCTCTTAGAGTACTTTTAAGAAATCCAGTTTAAAAAAAAAAGATACTTCGGAAAACATTTAGTACAAGTGAAAATAAATTATTAAATTAAAAACTAGTTTATATAACAATGAACTTACCACAACCAAATTCACTAAAGACACAGCATTCAGGGAAATATTCCACCAGTACATTAATCCCATCAAATTCACGATAATCATCACAATTGTAATGACTACAATAATGGCAGAGTAGATGTCCAAACCAAGGAAAAGGAATGTCACAACAAAAATAGCTAGGATAGAATAAGAAATGCTACGAAGAGTATCTGGCCACATTGTAAGATATTGTTCAAAAAATGGATGAACAATGCTGAAACACACAAAATTTTAAGGTTAAATAAATTACTAGTGCATACAAAAATACATAAATATTACTAAAAAAATTATATGCAAACATATACTAATAAATTACTTTTAAATAGTAATTTTTAAGTTATGCATTTATAGGAACTACAGCTTGGCCATCATTAATTAGCAATTATAAATTAGCATAAGCTACTTAGAAGCAAGAAACTAATAACTAAATATATAAGTAATTTAAGACAAAAATTTTAATACATAATACAGAAAAGTGCAACCTGATTTGTATTGAAATACAATGAAAAAGATTTGCTATGTTATTCAAAGCAACTTCTTAATTCATAAAATTTATATAAATTATTTAATTATTTAAATTGTTTTTAAAAATTAACATATAATCGTTTTTAATTTTTTATTAATTCACAGTAAGCAAGTCATAGTAATATTACTATATTTTGTAAGACTTTTAAACAAGAAACAATTTTTAAAATGTTTTTCAAACATGGAAATTTAATAAAATAAACGATAAAAAATATTTTTAATAGGCAAACATTTTAGAAAACTTAACTGAAAATGTTAAACACAATATAACAATGCACTATTTTTGTTACTTGCTATAGAGGGATAAGATAGTTAAATTGAGGAAGAAAAAGAAAGTTCAAGCAGTCATGCAGAAGCAAATAAAGATAACATGCACAACATTTACTCACAATGGGGATCATAAGTTTAAATAAAAGTAGCTAAAGCTTGTTAATGAACAACTTTAAACAAAAAATATTATATTTTTTTATCAATACTAACCCTTACCATATTTTTTTTAAATATATATATATATATTCTTTTAGACTGACATTAAATTATAATTTATTTGTTAACTGTGTTATCTAAAAGTGATTTAACAAACCAAGTTGTTATACTTACCAAATGCAATTACTACTCATATTTTAAAATTAGAAAATTCTCATTGACTAATAGGTTTAATCTCACTGGTAGAAGAGTCAAAAAACATACACACTTTTCATGCAAATAAACAAACTTTTCAAACATTCAAACTCATAGATAGATGCACACAACAGCTAAGATCCATGCACGACAGGAAACAGGGTAGAAAAAAGCCCAATCAAAGTCACTTTCAGAACAGACATCAAAACTGGTTCTTGGCACCTACTATGAATAACTGAACAAAAACAAGCTGAAATTTAAGACACTCTACTAAAAGTGCTTGAAAAGTAAATTAGATTTTAAGTTAAGTAACTACCCAAAAATAATATAATAAAAAAATGCCAGCATAAATTGCTATTTTTATCACAATTATAAACCTTATTCTCAATTTGAGTTCAAAAACAAAAATATTTTAATTCTGTGGTATTGTAAAATCTAATCTGGGTTACCACATCCTACATTTTTAGCAAACCGCCTTTATTTGTTAAGATGTATGGTCAGACTTAAAGCATTTATTTGTGAAAACTCAAAATCTGTCTAAGTATTGTTCTCAAATTTAAGCATGTTCACCAGGTATGTAAATAATAATAAAAATTAACACATCAAACAGGAAAGAAAACTTTCAAGATATTTTTAATTTGTGTGGCTAATCTGTCAATATATATAATATATCATCTTTTAATAATAAAAACAGATTATATTTTCTCATTCAAGTTTGTTTTGATAAAATCACTGTTTTTAAACTTGTGGAAAAACTGCTTAATTAAGACACTGAGATAATGCATTCTCAAAAACAATGCCCATTAAGTCGTTGGGACAGACCACCTCTCTTAAAAAAAAACCTGTGAACACATTAGCAAAAAAAAAACTATTTTTAAATATTAAATCAAAAATATTTTAGTTCAATAAGAAAAAATACATCTACTTATTTGAAATCATTTTAACAGAATTCGCACTTTGCCCATTTATCAAAGCACCAATATGAAAGAACCATTAGCATTCAAACAATTTATCATTTAATTGGAAAAAGTAATCATAAAGCAAATGACAGCTAATCTATAAACTACTAAAGTCAAAAGGAAAACTATAACACAGAAATAATTGGATCTTATTTAACTGAAAAGGAAACAAGCAACATTTAACAGAATTTAGCAATTCATATATTTTTACTACTATATACATAATAGAATTTCAATATGAATTTATACTAATTTTAAGAAAAATAATAACGTTATAAACTGAAATATGCCATCATAAAACCTAACAAGCTAAACAGAATATATGTTACCATTAAAACCCAAAATCAGCTAAAACTAGAAATAACTAGCAGGTTTTAGACAGCTGAAACCAGTTATAACCTGTTAATACTAGTATAAACTAAAAAAAATTAGATAAACTAGAATTGTATTTAGAACACTTTAGGATAATAGGTTTGGATTGGTTTAGTTTGGTTAATTTTTGTTGAAACGCAATGAAGGGGTTTTACTTATTATTCCATTTCCTTATTAAGAACAGTATAGCACTTTTTTTAAAGATTCCATTGTCAAAATAACATTTATAACAATCCTCTAAGGACTTAAGTGGAGATAACTTTAAAAAAAAATTAGTTAATAAAAATTAATATGTGATTTTTCTTATATTAAAGATAAAAAACTATATAGAAATTATATACAAGTAAAATACTTATTAATAGTTAAACAGGGCAACAGCTATTTTGGTGCCTAGGACTTAAGAACTGATTTTAGATACATTTTGGTTGCACATTCAAAATATGAAATAAGTTTTCCTCCGACAGCTCTACTTTGGGCTTTTTATGTACAAAATCAGTCACAATTTTTTAAGTTTTGAAAATGTATTAAAAATGCAATATGCAATTCTTGCATACAGTTGTTAACGTTTAACACGAATCTAGCTTCAGTTTTTTTATTTCTACCTCTAATGGTTTTGTCACAATAGGATATATTTGAAGATAAAAAGACCTGTTACGACAAAAACATAAGATGTGGAGAAGAGCAGAAACTCGATTAGCGTTCAGTCAGCATCAAAAATTCATGAGACCCCCCCCCCCAATTGCACTTAAAAAAATTAATAAAAACATTCAAAACTTAAATTTTGGTTCTTTTAATTTTGATCACAAAAAACAACTTTAATATCTCAAGAGATAGAGCTTTTAGAAAAGAACTGCTTTTATTTTAGAATCACAGATGAAAATTAAACTAAAATCAGTTGTAATATACTAGGCACAAAAATTTTATAACCTTGTTTTATCAAATAAACAAAATGTTTTATTAGTCAAAGAAAACTTTACTCTACAAACCTATAAGGAAATACACGAATATCACTAGAAGAACCATTTTGTAGCTTTTCTGTCAGCCAAACAGAAATTTTTCTAGACCAGCGCAAAGCTTCATAAAAGTCTTTAGATGTTTTCAAAATGGTATGGTATGTCATAAAATTTGTAGCTAAAAGAAAATAAAAATAAATTGTGTCTGATTCAACTCAATAAAAAAAATATAAAGCAAAGACAACGTTTAACATAAACACTAATGTTGAAAATAACCCTTACCTCCTACAGAAATTCCATTATCTGAATGTTTAAGCTCTACAGCACTTCCAAATTGAGCGCGTCCTCTGAAACAATTAAATTTAACATTATTTAGACATGAAAAATCCACAAAGAAATAACTACAATATTCTTGTGACTAAAGATGTACATTAATAAGGTTTCAAAATTTCAGGCACCTATAATTAAATCTCTCTATAAATAAAAGAATATATTTATTACCCTTTGGAGCAAACTTGACTAGGGACTTCTTGCAAAAAATGTCCTAAATTTTTATTGAAAATGTCTCCAACAGGACGCTGAGCCCGTGGAATGCTGCACGATTGACACTCTGAAAAAAATATATATATGCTGTATCTCTGTAAAGCTACTTTTCCCATAGATCAAGTATTAAAAGAAAAGAAAAATCCTTCAATTAAAGGACAATTACATTTAATGTAAGAAAAGTTGTGTATATATAAACAAAAACTGTTATTGTCATAAAGTATATAAGTTTTGATAACAAAGGATAAAAAAGAACTTGTTAAAATTTTAGTAAAATAAAAAGTAAATGAATTCTTATCAATTGAAAGTCAAGACACTATTAATTTAAAACAGAGTTAAAATACTAGCCAGTAAAATTGTGAGGTCTTCTAAAATTAGGGACAAGAAAAACTATCAATAATGCTCAAAATTATTTTTCCAATTTGTTTTTTTTCCTTGCAAAAAATTAAGCATGTCAAATATATACTTTCAAAAATGTTTTGAAAAATATTAGTTGTTGTCAGATCCATGAGATCAAGATTTAAAAAAAGGCCTTAAAAAATGTTTTCTTATGCAAGTGCATGTTTTATACAGGTGGTGTTAATTTGAAAGATAATTTTTCAAGAATAGTAAATTAACAAACTGCAGGTGAGAATTTTAGAAACTAAAGTTGTATGATGCTATGAATGAGATTTCAATGTAATTGAAGTAATTTTAGCTATAGTACAGCATTATAGCCCTATTTCAGATTCATTGTAGCAGTTAAAGTATAAATTTTATCTTGTACGTTATTAATTAGTTCAGAAAATCTTTTCATTTTTTAACAGACTTACCAGGCCTTTTCGAATCTGCAGGGCAATGTGTGTCATTTGCATGAAAGCAACAACTTGGACTATGCATATATTCATAATAAGTATCTAACCAGCTCACAGGACGCAGTGCAATATAAGTTCTGAAAAACAAATTTTTAAAACATAAATTTAAGTTAAGAAAAGTCATAAAATTTTATTTTAACAAAAAAAATCCATGTAATATTACCTGTTACTCATGTCTGCCATCCATTTTAACTGTACCATCATCGAATCTTGATCACAACCGTGACTAGCGCATATACTGTTTTGATCTTTTTCATCTGAATAATTATACCCATCAGTAACAACAAAGTAAACAGGTGGACCAACAGAGAGATATTTGCTTAGATATTGAAAATAATTTAACATGTAAGAATCCTGAAAAACAAGATAGAGATTAGTATGCAAGCTCTAACTCTTAAAATAAAAGTTTTAACCTCATAAAGTTCTTCAACAAACCTCTGGCATAGCAAGTTCTTGATCCAATCCAATATCGATTTTATGTAATACCGCTACGGAAGAACACAACCATCCAAGGAAGGCAATTACCTAAAAATCACAAATGATTAATTATGAATTTTATTAAAAGACAAATGCTTTTAATTTGTTATTAGAAAATTTAAGGTTTGTTTGAAGTACAATTCCATTAGAGTTATACAAGGGCAGTTGGCAATGGACCTCATATATATAAACCAAAATCAAGAAAAAGAGGCTGCCATCAGCATGAGTAACACAATCAACCACATAGCAACATTCTAAGTAGTGAAACAAGGTTTGACAAATAACTGTGGACATCATTCGGGTTAGTACATATAGTTTAAGTATATGCCTGAAATACGTAATGTTTAAAAATAGTATCAGTAACACTTTTAGTCATTTAAAGAACAATAATGAACATAAGGCTAATCAATTAAGCAACTTTTGCTCCACTTTTCAAATTAAACTCGATGAGATTCCTTAAACTAGTATTGGTCTGAAAATATTAATAAGTAATCTAAATAATGTCATGAAATCCAATTAATCTAAATAACCAATGAGATTTTTTTCAAAGAAAATAGATCAAATAGGCAAAAATAAGAACAGCTTTTAAAGATTTACAATAATTATAATACAAAAAATCTTACCACAAGTACCCTTGAAAAGTTGTTGAGTAGCAAAGGAGCATAAACATTCTTAAAAAATTTGTATAAAACACCTTTTGTATTAGTTTTTTCCTGCTTAGAAGTTCTGATACAGCAAAACAAATCCAAGCGATGATCCTAAAAAAAAATAATAATCTAGTATAACTTTAAAAGAGATTGGGGAAATTCTTATTTATGTAGAAAACATCAAAAGTTATTATCTAAAAAGATTCATTTTCTACTTAAGCAAAAAAAAAAAAAAAAAACATTGAATACCAAGTATGTCTAACATGATTTTAAGTTCAGACTGTAAAATACATCACACAACTATTTATAATAAATGAAAAATCTTACTTCCTGTCTTTTAACATCCAAAGTAAATAGGCATAAAAAGCAGGTCATTTGCAGAAAAAAGTTGATTAAAAGTGCAACTCCAGCATACAAAGCAAACAATTTCACAGCAGGCATATCAGTCAGGGCTCCTAAAGCATAAGAAATCAAATTGTACTTAAATGCCATTAAAACAAAAGAACTGAAAAAGTAACAATATTACAACACAATTTTATTTTAAATTTAATTTCATAAAATTTCAAATCACAAAGAATGTAAGCATTTTTTAAAAATGGAATCAGGATGTTCAAAAACTTCCCATTACTAAAAAAATCTACAAAAACAAATAACAAAGAGTTATTTAAATGTGTTGATTTTTACCTTGAAATTTTTATAAATTGACACCTAAGTAGCTGCACAAAAAAATAGTATTATTGCTTTCATTGTCCCAATTTCTAAAAAAATAGCAACTGTTTGAATGGACCAACTTGTTACTTGGTTACTTGTGAAAGGGATATCCCCAAAATAAAAAAAAAATGTTATATTCTGTTCCATCAAAAATGCATTTGTGAACAAGGATTTAGTATATATTTTTTTAGGCATTTGCCTTCAGCACAATAAAAATGTCCAAGTTTTATTCCTTTAATACACAACTCAACATACAACTATTTATGTAGTATTTAGTAAACTTACCAATGAAAAAACAACTGGACATTGAAAGGCTCGATAACATCATACTAGGAGCAACTTGTCCAACAACACGCCCAATCTGTTTTGTTACAGTTTCTTCCGGTAGACGGTCATCCCTCTGATTTGAAAATAAATACTTATTACATATTTCAAACCAAACAAAAAAATTGCTGTGTAAATTCTTCAAAACCACAGAGGTGAGATTATGAATAAAAATTTAAAAGCATATAGAATCACAATTTGGAGACCTTGTGTTTATTTTTGTGTAGAATTTTTTCAAAAATTGCAAAACTTTAGTAATCCTAAAGGGTCTTAATAATAATTATTTTCAAATAATCAAACATTAGAAGCGGTAAAACTCGTGTATCTGAAACTCTAAGTATGCAATTTAAATTACATAGAAACTTATTTTCCTTTAAAGTAAAACTATTAATTGTGATATGAACAACAAAATAAGTCAAATCTTGTTAATACAAATATAGATCATATGAAATCCTGTTATATCGATTGTATTCCTTGTTGGCTGTTGTATCTTAAAGTGCTTGAACTTAAATTACATTCAAAATTTATGGAAATGAGGTACAATTTAATAACGAACAGTGGAAAAAAAATTAAACAAGCTTTTTGTATACACACCTGATAAGCTTGGACTAAGATAAAAATATTATCCACACCCACAGCCAATACTAAAAAGGGTATAACTTCGATTATAATCAGAGTTGCTGGAACTCCAGCAAATGAAAATATTCCAAGAGAAGAAACAACTGATACAATAACTATGAAAACGCCTGCAAATCCCAGAGAAATTTTGGAGTCAACCTATAAAAAAGAACAGATTACATAAGGTGCTTTAATATATAAAAAGTTAAGTTTAATATTAATTTTGGCCAAGAGGTTAAGCATTCCGCCTCGTAAGCCCAAAATCGTTTGTTCGATCCCCCGCCAAGTTGGATTTTCTGGATGGGAAAATCTTGGGCACGCATGTCATACGATTATGTGGCATGTAAAAGATCCCAGGAGGGTCTATTTGGCGTGTGTTCTCTCAACAAAATTTAAACCTCAGCAAACTTTAACATCTACAGAGAGCTCAGATTCATTGTAATCTGTGCGTCAAAATTGGTAGCGCAAGTCGCCTAGCTGGTGCCACAAAAATTGGCTCTCAGTTCAGGGGAATAAGTAGAGTCTGCAAAAGGCTTGACGGCCAATGTTACAGCCCCTTTAGAGAAATAATATATATTAATTTTAAGGAAGAAACTAAATCTTAAAGATCATACAACCAAAGTTTAGATATAATTAGAATTTTATTTCCCAGCATATTTTTATTGAGTCTATAGAAGAGCGTTGAAACATAATTGGCTATTCGGTAACCAGTTATTCAAAATATGTAGTTCTTGAACACACACATGTATGTGTATATATAGCCACAAATGAACCTAATTTGTAACCCAGTTAAATAGTCAAAATTTATTTAACAGCAATAGTTAATTTTTTGTTCACTAAGTTAGCAACAGTTTTTTTGTTATGTGCTTAAATTATTAATAAATATAACTGCTAAATTTCATTATTTCCCCTTAAACAAAGAGTTTAAAGGTAATTAATATGGATATTTGTTACTTACTAGCATGCTTTTACAAGTGTTAACTTCTCCCAATGCAACAGCAATGTAAACGAACATAATTAAGTAACTTATGGCAACTGTTACTATATCAGAATGGCTTCCTCTTTCTAATTCATCCTCCACAGATCGCTGCAAAAGAAAAACAATGATTTAAAATATTTAGTTAAAAATGCGTTTTTAATTTAAAAGTAAATCGTGTTTTCTTAATACCTCAGCTTTGAATGCAACTGTCAAATTTTCTGAATTGTAGCTCTTCAAAAACTCAATAAATCTGTAAAAAAACATTTGTGAATCAGTAAGCAGAAGATTATTGAAATAATATTTTTATTTTTTAAAGATTATTAATTTATAAATATCATAGTGTTAATCAATATGAACAAGTAACTTCAGACATTTTTTGTGTGAGTAATTATGATTCGGGAACAAAGCTACCCATCGATTGACAACATTGCTTGAAACCAGCAGTTTATTTTATTTAGCTAGGTATTGAAACAAGTTTTTTTTTCTTATTTCAAAGTTTTAATTTATAGACAGTAACAATTTCATTCAATCGCCTAACATTAACAAACATAAATTTTTAATAATTAATAAGTTAAGATAATTTTTAATAAAGCATGCAATGATTAAAAAAAACTTACACTGTTTCCCACGCAAGTGCATCTTTATTTAACTCGTTGTCATAATGATTGATAACAGGTATGGTAATAATTAAAGCTGAAGCTGAATTATAATCAGAATTTTTAAAGCCTCCGAGTGCTACTTCTGTAGATTGTAGTGGCCCACCATAGGGAGCAAAACATTTCATTTCAGCCATCGATCTATCAAATGGAAAAAATATGAGGTTAAAATCACTTTAATTTAACTGAAAAAGATTTTTATGGTGAAATAAATGAGTTTTTTCATAAATTTACTATAAATAGTTTCAATAACCTACAAGTAACACATCTTAATTGAAGCCTCAGTAATTCACAACTCCTAAAATTATTCCAAAATTTTTATCCTATGTCCTCCATTAGCTGACAGTTGTGTGTAACAACTACTACATATTAAGGAATTCAAGTGGCTAAAATGCTATTAACATTTGAAAGAGATAACAAAATCTGCGATAGTAAATCTATCAAAAAATGAACAGATTTTTCTGGTTACTATCAAAATAGTAACAATTCTTAATAAAAGCAATTAAAATCCTACTTAAAAAAACTACTATTAATAAATAGACATTTTACCAACAATTTACAGAATACAAAAATATAGAAAGCAAGTTTATTATTTTAACGAAAAATTAAAAATGAATACAGAAAAAAAAATACCCAGCACATTCTTTAAAATGTCCAAGATATTCGAAATTGCTGCCTTCCAACCAACTTCTTTTATTTTGGTAATAACCAAATATACTTTGAACAGCACACTTGTTATTTAATGGAGCAAGAGGCGATAGGCATATATCTTCCAAACTGATGGTCTTATTATCACGCTTAGCTACAAGTTTCTCTGCAGCTAGTTGTAAATCTAAAACCTATACATCAAAATAGAATATATTAATGTCTCTGAATGAGTATCGAAATATAAACAAGCAAGAATTTTAAAGAAATAAAATTTTCAGTCAAATGGACACAGAGTTCACTTGCTGATTTTGAGAACCAGTGACTCAAAATCAGCAAGTGAAAGATAAAGTGACAGTCATTTGAATAACCCTGTTCTTGTTACTTTCAATTCAAATTGTTTAGATTCTAAATGATTACAAGTCCTTAAAGATTACAATTTAGGAAAAAAGATGTTCTTTTAAATAATTAAACTACAGAGAATTGACAATACTTTTAAAAAGAAAATAAAGCCTTAAGTTGCATCATAATTAATGAAAAAAAAACCCAGAAAAACTATGTTCTGACAATTATACCAAAAAGTTTTCAGATGCTTCAAAAAAAAATTTTCAACTCAAATACGGGCCCAAAGGGAAAATGACCTCTCCTCCCCAAGGGCTCCGGGGATGTCCTAGTAAAGTAGTAAATCATATGCATTAATTAATAATCAAAAACCAAATTACAAACCTCTAATAGAAAATTCCGACGAAAAACTGGACCCCATGTGTAGGTCTTATTTTCCCCTTTCTCTTTGATCATTTGGACAAATGAACTGGTATCTTTTGGAGTAACTATCATTTGCTCAACTCGGTAGAAAGGCCTACAAAGATTTAAATGAAAAATTAAATTTATAATACATAAACTTAACAAAATAAATGCATTCATAATATTTTTTATTTACATTTATTTTTGTGGATAATAGTTTGAATTTTGTGCAACTTACTCAAAGTGTTTGTTGAAGTACTCCATGTCTTGACGTGCTTGACTGCTTCTAGAAACCCATAAATCAACAGGGTCAGTTGTAACTGTGAACCTAAACAAAAGACCTGATGACAACATGCAGCTTACAGCAAGCGAGAGAGTCATAATAGACCAAGGATGTTCAGCAACATAAGTTCCCCAAGCACAAAAGTTCTCTTCTAAATGTCTTTCAATTGTAGCCCCTATTTTTTGCAGGTACGAAATATCAGAAACAATCTCTGTTTCTGGTACTTGATGAGTTTCTCTACTTTCATTTTTGGAATCAGTCATATCTTGGGATTTTTCCATGGCTTGACTAGGGATAACTGCAAATTGAAATATATAATTACACACATTTTTTTAGCATAGGTGAAATATTAAGATATTCATTTACAGAGAGTACAGAGAGTGAATTAATTGTTTTTACCCAATGAAGTCATATTATATTAGATACAAAAATTATTCACAAAGAGAAAATTTAAAGTTGTACTTAAAAATGTATTATATATGACAGTTAACAATTCTTTCTAACGTAAGAATGCTTCATTATCAAATTTATCCTATTTGAAGGCTGATTTTGCAGTTGACACTGTAGATGAATCCTTGCAAAACAAAACACTTATAATAAAATAATGATAATCCTTTGTTAATATGTTACAGATTTAAAACACATTCAAAGTGTATTTTTATTAGCCAGTTTAAAAGGAAAATTGCAATCTTTCAACATTGCAGTGTACTAGTCCTTTGATTGGTGAAGATAGTGTTGCCATTTAGCAAGTTACAAGGAAGAACCGTTTCGAAAAGGTCTGTAAAATATTAGAGACTAATACAATGCCACCATCATGGCAAATAATCTTCACATCCTCTTTCTGAAATAAAGTGTTTTTTATGATTAAAAAATATTAGATATTTTCTCTCAAAAATTTCATTTTATGCAAAACAGATTTTTTTCCTGCGAAAGTGAATTTTTTTTAATCGTTATGTCACGCAAGCGATTACCCCCAAACCTCTCCATGTCGCGATCCATCAAGATGGCGCATACTCCTCCCTCCCCTCTCTGAGTGTGATGCAATTTATTTACGTCCCCCAAGAGCAAAGCAGGTCAGTTGGTCAGACTTATGTAAAAACCTGTATTTCGTTCCCAAACTAGCCTGGATCTCAAACATTCAATCAACCCATTTGGTCATTTTATTTCTGGAAATTATGGAATTTACAAAAATCACTTAAAACAATTTACAAATATTTAAAATGGGGTTTGCAAAATTTTTACCTCTAAAAAATTTTAAAAAAATATAACTTTTTTAGAGGATACACTAGTTACCATAATGTGTGTAACTTCAGAGAGCAAAGTTTATTAGGTTTTATATCAGTTGCTCTTACACACATTGAATACAGTAATGGGATATTATTTTAGTAAAGCTGCAATGCAGTTTACCTGTCATTTTATAAAAAGTTTGAGGAAAATAAAGATAAATGAGTGAAAATGTGAGGATCGGAGCCTTGTATCATAAAAAAAGCCACTTTTAAACCCTTACTTATTCAATTCTGATAAATTGGGGATTTTTTTGACTGCTTAAGAGGGATGTTCAGTCTTAGCTCAATCCCAAGGAGATAATACATTAGTTTTAAAATTACAGAATCTGCGAAAGTATCCCATTGCGGGGCAAGCATTATTTCAACAGGTAAAAAAATTTCATAACATCAAAAATTAAGTTTAAAAGAACCAATAATAGTGTCCTTTTCAGAATATTTTGCGGTAATTAAAACTTATAAATACTTGAATTTAACTAGATATTTTCCCTTTTAATTTATTTTTATTTTGCTGTTATGAGGATCATCATCCCTAGTAAAAAAAATGCTTGCATAGGAAAGTAACACTTTCACCGAGTTTGAGATTTCAAAACTAATGAATTACAGATCAATCGGACTATTGGGGACTAAGAGACCATCCCTTTGAAACACAAGCAAATTTTCATTTAAAAAACCCGTAGTACAAAAAAAAAAAAAAAAAAAAACTACTGATGATATGAGTAAACTTCCAGGACTGTTTCAGGGTTGAAGTGATGGGGGCAGCTGTCCATACACAATCATATTTGGGAAAACAACATTTTTAACAATGTCTAAAATCTATGCAAAAAATAAAACAATTCGTATTGATACATATTATGTGGCTTGTAGGTTAGCGACTAACCAGATAATCTTTTACCTGGTATTAGCCATTTCTTTTGAAGTGCTAGGTAGGTAAATAATGTTAGTAAAATTACACTTATGTTTCAAGTTGTCAATTTTTCTTATAATTAACAAGAATATTTAATTTATAAACATTGCATTATAAAGCCCTGACCAACAACAGGGCAAGAATGAGCACACTACTGAAAAAAAAGATAGTCAAAAATTTTAATTTTAGATAAACTTTTTAAAGTTTAACTTTACAATATAAGCTTTACTATGAGCTATAAAATTAAGTATTCCAAAAATGACCAGTCATTGAAGTGAAGCAATGGTCAGTACCCGACCCCTAAAAAAGTTGCCAACTACTTCGACGAACTTTGTGGTTGGATCACATGCACTTTTACTATTACAACACATGAGTGCATTGACGAAGGGATTCATTCTCTTTGGTTTAGGTTAAATTAACATCTCGCTAGAATTACATTAGGGCATTACACAAGGGATTTTGGCAATGCAAAAAAAGCAAGTTACATAGAAATTCTTTTAAGAAAAAAAAGTGTAAAAGGCTGCAATAAAAATACAGACTGCTTATTCTATTGAGCTTTTAAAGAAAAATATACATAACTTCAGACATTCATTTACCAACAAATTCAGAAATAGCAGTTTGTAATAGATTAGTTTACGTCAGAATTCTGAAAAATAATTCAAAGCCTGCTTACTGTAAGCAACCATAGCATAATCCGCAAACCAGATAGATAATAGACTAAGAAAGGTTACATACTGATAATGGCATCAAAATTAAAATCTATCATCAGCAAACAAATGCTCTTCATCACCTGCTACATTAGTGAATATTGATGAAACATGCACCTTGTTATTTAGTACTTTGACAGAAAACTAAATACCATTTTAGAGAGATCTGAAACTTATTATTGTAGAAAGGGGTTACAACACAAAATAAAATTATCTTAAATGTTAATTCCATAATGTTAAAACATAAAATAGTAGCTTTGCATACAAGTTAGATAGCTGCTACAAGATGGAGAGCATTAGTTCACCCTTATAGAAATTTACTGCTCGTAGGTTAGCTAGACGTACTTGACCGTTTTGAACGAAGGGGCTCCACTTCCTCTAAAGAGCCCAAGTCCACCCCTGAGGCAGACGGTGAACATGATTTCAATAAAATCAAAGGCCGGTGTGAAGATCCTTTTCTCTCCATCTTAACTTCTTGTTCACCTGCTAGGGGTAATTCCAGTTACATGATAGCTTAGGGAACCAAAATGAATCTGCAGTGTTTAATACACACTGCTTTGTTGACGAGCAGCAACAAGAATCTTGGAATATTTAAACATCCATTTGTTTTAACAATTGCAATTTAATGCAAAATCTGCTAGCCAGTTCAGGACATCAGTTCATTGAACGAAACGATGGCCCACAAACTTAACAGGGAAAACAAAGCTAAGGAAAGCAACTAAAACAACACCCAGAAAGCTATACAACTGCTCACAGGACCCATTGGAAAGGCAAATAATGTACAATGGTAAAAAAAAAAGCACAAACAGAATAAATCCAAAGAAACAAGAAACGTAACAAAAATATGCTCTTCATGCTGTTATTTTAGCAAAGAAAAAAAAAGAAAAGAAAGCATATGTATTTGAGTTAATTTACTAGGTTTCAACGTGGTTAGTAAGAAAATTAGTCACAATGTTAGTATATAATATTTTAGATTTGAAGAAACATGTATACAATGCTACTTAAAATTATTTAAGCATCTAAAGAAGGCAACATATATATACTGTACACACAATATTTAAAAATTTGCAATGCTATAATTGCTTCAAAATTCATCACTTTTAAAAAGTACAGCATTGTGTGTATTGAGCACTGCAGGTCATTTGCATACTACTCTTACTACATGTTAATAAAGGATAAAGATTAAATTACTTATACATCTAGAGATAATGATTTAAATACTACAGTCACACAAACCATACATACATAACGCAAGAGCTAAATATTTTGTTTTAATAAAAAAAAGTGCAATTTTGACAAATGTGGCAAATGAGTAAATATCGACAGAATATACTGTAAGATATGTTAATTTGCTATTGTTAAAACAATTTATATTAAAGTTGAAGTTTTACTAGGAAATGTAAAATAGAATCTGAAGAATATAGAATCATATTTCTTATTATCTTTGTAATAATTATTGGGAAATAAATGACCATATTGATATTATTATTAGTAAGCATTATTATTTACAAAAGCTTGTTATATAATTTCTTAAACAGAATAGAAATGGAGATTTTTGTGAAAGGTAGCAATAAAATTAGAAATATTGATGAAAGATTTTAAAAAAAATCAAAAGAGTATCCCAAATACTTCAAACAGAAATAGTTCCTCAAATAGATGCATGAAGTCCAGTAAAGCTAAAAATGTAGATTCAACTTTCATAACACACTCGCATACACTAATGTACAAGAAAATGAGAAAGTTTCAAAAAATACCTTGAAATATTACTTATAACATTTGGGTACTTTTGAAACTTCACTTTGAGCATAACAAACAGATAAAATAACTTACAGCGCAATGACTTTCTGGATTTCATCTTGTGGTAAAAAAAACCCATTAGTAGGAATGCCGTGACAAAACAAAACACGAAAACACACAAGACGGTAACTCCATCATGATTCATGATGGTGAAGGGCTCTTCTTCAGCAGGTAATGGTCGAGGAGAAACTACATTCAACTGACAAGCTGATTCACAATCCAGACAAGAACAAGCTATTTCACCAGGATATGGGCTTTGAGAGCATCTAAAATTATAGAGATTTTGTCTTAAAGTTGGCATTTAGCTAATATCCGATTCTAGAATAAACCACAAAGCTTCAGTTACTAACTGTATGTAAGCAAATGTTAGAATTTTTTTTAAATTTTGAGTATTTTCTTTTATAAATAACACATAATTTTAACAATGCCAAAAATAATCTTTAAAAAATATTTACATTTAAAAAAAAACTATTACAAAACTATAAAATTAACATCAATTTTTGCAAATTCACTAAAATATCTTATCTAAGACACTTAAAATAAACTCACAATGTAGTATTTTCATTCATAGGGAAGTAGGTTTGTCCATCAACAACAACATATTTTTCATTGGTGAGATGATATTTGATTTCAAAGGGGGAAAATCCATTATCATCTGGAGTAGAACCCATAAAATTTAGCCAGCGAACAGGAGTACAATCTCTACCCCACCCACCACACATTAAATCTAAAACAGTTGATCCAGGAGTAAGTCCTTGAATATCCTTACAGGAAGCAAATGCCCCGTCTGCATATCTATAAAATAAAGGAATAATACTTTTTTTAGTGATCTTCTAAAAGTAGACAATTCAAATGTATTAGAGAGCAATATTATCTTAGCATATTGAAGTTAACATGCTTGTCCCCACAATTTTTTATTTTAAAATCTGATCAATTCATTTTTTTTAAGTTTTAAAACAAAGCAATTCAAAATAAAAATAATTAACTTTTGTACTTGACTTCCAATTCAGATGCTTCAGAAATTAAATGCTGATACTACAGTGATTAAAAAAGCTATTAATGAAGTCAAATTTTTCTCAGACTGGAGAATAATTATATCTAAAAAGTTGAGCGATATTTTTTGTACAAAATATGTATGCAGCCTTTACTTCAAAAATTAAGATATATACACAGACTAGCCAACTCAGGTAAAGCTGCAACCACGCAATGGCTCTGGCAGCTAACTGGATTCTTAACCCTTCTCCAGATTTCAGTGAGAATTGGTAGGTCGGTATATATTTTAAAATTTTGGAATTCCAAATGAAAAGAATATTCCTTTTTAAAGCTTCAATGACATGCTGACACAGCACATGTTATTCTTATAAACAATTTTTTTTCTCAAGTAAGCATTAAAAAAAAAGTTCTAGATCTAACTAGAATGGTTAAGAACTGATTATACAAGTCCTTAATAGACTTGTAGATGTTATAATAAATATTTAAATATTAAATAATTTTTCTTACCTTTGGGACATATAATATGTTAATTTCTCAATAACCAAATCTCCTTCATCAGATTCACCCAAACGCTCAATTTTCAAGAATTCACTTTGTCTAGGAGAACATGCAAATTGACAGAAGTTCTTCCTAAAATTTGACAAGCATGATGGGCATCTAGCAATTCCTAATGTAGCTGCAATATCAAGATTCTTCTGCATTGTCCTGATTTGATTTGCACTGCAGCAAAACACATTGGTTTCTGCAAATAAAAATTGAGTTACATATTTCATGTATTACAGGTTTTTCAGTAAATATTATAACTTTCACCAAAAAGACTACACTCAAGTAATAGTGGTAAAAGACCTTTGGATTACCAAGAAATGGTTGGTTACCTTTTAATCCTTGTTCATGCAGTTAATCTTGCACACAGAGCAAAGGCTTAGTTTAAGGATAAATATAAACCAATACCATTAGTGTACCAAAAGAGCCTTTGGAAAATTTAAAATTTACACTACTTCAGCAAAAATAGCACAAAAAGTAAAGATCTTAATGAAACCTTAAGTCTAAGATATCTTAGGATACAATTTTGTACAATCACTGGATTTTTTTATTGTTCTTTTAAATATTCAAATACTTTTTTAATCTTTTATAGTAGAAGTAAAGCTATTATTTCAAAGCTGACAACATGCAAAAGTTGTATTTTTTCTTTCTTTTTGTGATATGTTGCATGGTATGAGAAATGAATACTGTGCAAGTTGCACAAAAAATTCCCTTTGCTTGGAGAAAAATTTTAAGTTTCAGGTTTTGCAGCATATTTTTTATTGGGAAGTATAAATATGTTTAAAAGTTAATATTAAAATAAAGCAACAATGTCCAAAAGGTTTTTTTTTTTACATATGCAGTTAGTAGAAAATTGTCTCTTGGTAAATCATAACCATTCATACCTAATGGTTAGTTCAAAATAAAATTCTTGGTAGGTTTGAATTAAAGGCATAACAGTGTGCTGGTTCCAATATGAAACTAATTAGTTACATGCACTCCTTTAGGACAAAATATATACCAAAAATTATTGAAATCCAAGAGGTCAAGGTGCAGACCATTGGTTGATTTCACCTGGAATGACCCTAATACTCCTTTGTAGTATTAGTTAAGAGAGTTAGTTTGTAGAGTATTAACCAAAAGGTGTGTTTCCAAATGGGATGGAACTTCAACTGGCAAATCAAAAGATTTGTTGCGGCAACAAATTTGCATAGTATTATTTTCTCAACAGAACATCAACATTTAAAAAACTTATCATAAAAAAACAATATGAAAATTTCTTTTTTAAAATCCGATTTTCAAAATATAATGGCTCTTAATTTCATGATAGATATTCACATTATCGAGGTCAATTAACCCTATGAGTGGCTGACCTAGCTTTTTTTGTATTTTGTGTGAATCAGTCTTAATTACAATAGAATTCAATTAAAAAAAAACTTATTCATAATGAACTTTTTTCATTTGGGAATTATTTTAACGTCACTTTTTCGAAAACAAAACTAATTCTTATATATTTTAAACAAATATATATTATTAAAATAAATTTAATTTAAAATCCATGCAGGAAAAATAACCATACATTTTTACCCATTTCCCGACCATTCAGAAGGTTAAAAAGGTTAGGTTAGTTTTGAATTATCGTCGCCCTAGAGTTACATGAGGACTATTGGCGACGGGCGACGTATTTTAGAACCACAGTCAAGTGACGAGCCGGCACCTGAATAGGCACCCAACGCAACCAGAAGGTTAAAAAGGGAATATGCATACCTCGTATTACTTCTGGACAGATTTCTTGCAAGATTTCCAGGGCTTCTCCATCTTCTAAAACCTTTGCAGTTCCATTATATGAACAAGTTGCATCACCAAAGTCATTTTCGCCACAAAAATCATGCATTACACAATGCCCTTCAGCTGAAACCTAAAATTTAAAATAAATATCGAATGAACACATTTTATATGGATGAATGCCATTTAAATAAATTACATAACCCTTAGTAAAGCTCATGTTTAAAAATTGCACAGGTTTCTTAAGTGTTTAATGTAAAGAAAAGACCCTTTATTTAAGTTTCCGCAAACACATACAACCCAGGGATCAATCTGCAGTCGCATTTGTCGCAAAATGCGATGAGTTGCACGAAAATGCGGGGGGGGAAATTATTTGCCGTCGCGGAAATGCGACGACGTAATTCGGTGAAACTAAACTTAAATTTCAATAAACAACAAGTTCAAATAATCGATTCTAGTAATGAAAATAAAAAAAATTAATCAAAATGAGAAGATGAATTCAGATTAGATTACACTAAGATGTCTTCAAATCGCGGTCAGCCAGTGCAACCTCCCATTAGAATTAAGGAGTCCAATAATGCTTCCCGATTTACTCATTTTACTGCCTAGTAATTTTAACGAAATCCACCCATGACTTTACATTGCTTCAGAATGATTGACAGTTCTCTGGCTCTGTGTGATCAGAAGGTTACTTTTGTAGCTCCGGTTCAGGCCAACTCTGACAACCAGAAGATATTTTCCGATCAAGTGTCCTATTCCCGATGTCCGTGAGTCGTGATCACGTGAACACCTTGAATGTTAAATTACTTTTTGCTTACGTTTGAACCTTTTATTCAGGAATCTTGATTTTATTCCTGTACTGGGGTTTCTGATTTTACAACAATATTTAATTTTTTAAAAAATGGACTTAGATTTTCTTGTAAATTTCTAAATTTTTCTGGAAAAGTTCTTGGATTTTTTTTCTTAACAGATGCATGAACCATTTTAACAAGGATATGTATTGAAAGACCAAAAGTTGGGAATTTCAAACAACCAAAACCTGATTTTAATACACCAAATGAACAGCAAAAACATGTTCATAGACAAATATGAAGATAATCCAACACCATAAGTCAAAGTAAATGTACTTATTTTAAAATGTTTATAAAAAAGTAAAAAGTACATTTTGTGGTATAGTTTTGTATAATTATTTAAATTTGTCATGCCATGACTCATAAAAAAATTAACAATGTATTGTTTAGCTACCTTCTAAGTAAAATTAACTGCTACACAAAGATTGAGTTGTGTATAGATTCAAGTGATTTAATTGGCGTGAAGTTGATTTATTAAGCAATTAATTGTTTTTTAGCTTTTTGCTACAGCTTTTTTCTACATTTTAGCATTTTTGCTACAGCATTTTTTGACCCAGGTTGATCCCTGATACAACCTCCTTCTAGTAATTATTTTGTGACACAATTGGCAACTGTGAACAGTTGAAAATATCACACTTTGCAATATTCTAATTCAAAGGAAAGTTTAATTTTAACTTCTTAAAGTCTTCAAATCTCAGTTGTGTCACTCGTACAACTAAGAATTCCAAGTTGGTTTTGTTTGGTTTTAAAAAAAACATTGCTAAAAAAAATACGTAAACAGCAATTAAACACTAACTTATTTAGAATTATTCAAACTTTTACAACTTGGACCAAACTTGCTGGGCCTCTGGCCTGTTGTTGGTTGACAATTTTTATATTTGTATTTATTTGTATTTGAAAATATGCAGAAATCTGCATTGAAACCATGCAGCTAGATGCAATGTTAAAATGTTGATCACCTTTAGCACTAATGAGCAATCACAATTTGAAGTTATATCTTGGTATGTTTTGTTTCAGGTATCTAGAAGTTAAAATTATAGTAGATTGTACATATACCATTTCATTTGGTTTTTAGAAAAGCCAAGTATAGTTTTTAGAGTTTCTTAAATAGGGTATACTTTTTTTTTTCATAAATATGATGTTTGGTATTTTTTTTAGAAAAATCAATATTCTTTATTAACCAGTATCTACGTATTCGACTAAGTTACCAATCATCTTCCTTCAAATTTAGTTAAGATTATAACCTCTCATTTTTTTAAGTGTACGGCATAGTACATAGTGCACTTTTGCAAACAAAGCACTGATGGAAAAACAAAATATCAAAATGGTCAAAAGATACTATGACCAGGCCATCACCCATAAAAAAATTACCTATTTTGAACCTATGCTTGAAAATTAGGATACTATGAGCTAGCACATGTCAGAACTAAACATTGCAAGGCTATAACATTGGCTATTAATAATAAGAGTAATGATTGAAACGAATCTCCCTTCTCTTCCACACAAAAAAATCAACCTATTTTGTTTTTCAAGTAAACAGGCCAATGTGTGCAAAATCTAAAAAAAAATGCAACCGAGTTGTAATAGAATGGCCTTAATTTCTCAACTGAGGTGTAAATTTAAAGTAAACTTAATTAATAATCAAAATTTTAATAGTTAGACAATTGATGAAAATTAAAATTCGTAAGTTTGTGAATGCACAGAAAACTACTAGGCATTTCATTCTGCACAAGAAAAAACTGAAATAATCCTACCAATGCTTTGCTATTTTTAGTTTTTACCTGCGTGTAAATAAAATAAAAAATATTTAAACTGATATAAATTAAGTTCACAAACTTTGAAAGTAAATTGAAAAATAATTAGCGTATCAAACTGTAGATGGCAGCACCATGCAAAAAGACGACTGCGACTAAGAACGGGGGATGGGGAGCTTCATATTTATTTTTAAAGGAACAAGAACATATCAAACAAAAAAGCATTGGCAGAGTCGAAACATCTAAGAGAGTGGTGCGACATACGTTGCAGATGATTCTGCAGCTCCACACACCACTTAGGGTTATGGCATAGTATGCTAATAAAATTTTTAAAAATGCCAAAAAGTAGAGTAAAAAATCTGTCGGAAAATTCGAATTCGCCTAACTTATGCGATCCTAAAATCGAAAAACCTAAACTCTCTGATCGATCCTAAACTCTGAAAATCGAAAAATCCGGCTATTTCGAAGTAAGGAACGAACTTAAATCCGGGAATCTCCGGCAATTATACAATTAAAAATCTCAGATGTTTCTAAAATACGGAGACTCAAGTGATTTTAATATCGTAACATTCTGAAATAGTGAAATACACTGATTCTACAATCTGTAGTCTTCAGCGTTCCTAAACATAGGAATTCGGCGATTTAATACTCGGAAAATCTCCGGCGATTCTAAAATCAGAAATATCCAGTTATTCTAAAGTTGAGAAACACTATAGCAAGTTTAATATCGTACAATTCCTGCAATTAAAAAAATAAAACGCGATTTTCCGGTGTACACACATAATCCTAAGATTTAGGAGAACTGCCATTCTTCTAAAGCCTATAGACACTCCTAACAATTTTAAAATCTTGAGACTTCCAGTATATAATAAAACTGAAAGTTAGCACTTTGCTCGGAATTTTAAAAAACTAATAACGGAAATATAAAGTTTATGAGCACTTTCTGACATACTAGATCTGATTAAAATATCTTCATATTAGTTCGAAATACATTTACTTTTTAATCAAATCAAAAAACATTAGCAATGAAACATTGAAATTGAAAAGTGGAATATCGTGAAAAATAGGAAAAAGCGGTATTGTGCAATGTGCATACATTAAATGGTCCATGAAATTTAACAGTTGAAGATTTTTTAGATATAGTTTAAGCTTAATTTGTACTTAAGTGAAAGCGTTAAATTGACTAAATAATTTTAAAACTAATATGGATAAAGTAAAAATGCAAAGGTTTGAAAATATACTTAGAGCTAAAAATATAGGCATTCCAATCAGAAGACTTAAAGTTTAATGTTTGAAAAAAGTTAGAAGGCAAGAAATGCTTTCTACAGAAACACTACTGGTAAAAAAAAATACAAAACAGAATATGATATTCAAAACAGTGTGTTTAGAACCGATGGAATCGCGCTACTTTTCAGTATTCTATAGAATTTGTATCTAATCCGTTTAGCAGGAGATCGTTTTTTTTTCTCACAAATAATTTAATTTACACAACTTCTTAAAAATTAGTAAAAAAAACCCTCAGGATTCTTATAAAAAATTATTTTAATTGAAAATATGCGGTGAAAACAAGTCACAGTTAACTTTTAAAATCTTTGAGGATTTAAAGTTAAACACCAGTTTTTAAAAATATAATTAAGTCACCACTTTAGGCATTCCGAAGGTTAGACTAAAGTTATACATTTTTAAATGTCAGAGAGCTATAAAAGTTTGTAAATGAATACGGTTATTCAAATTTGTTAAAGATTTATCTAACATAATATGGTTTGAAAAACTAAGAGTTTAGAGTTGACAAATTGAATAACTTTTCAACATCCTACCTAATACATAACAGTTGGATATATCGAATCCCCTTATAACTACTGACAGTTTTTTTCCTGACAAACCATTTGATTTTTACAGTTTACACCATGTATCGATACATTTTGATATTAATTTAAAAACCTTAGAAATTATTAAAAAACTATATTTACATGACATTTTAAAGGGAAAACAAGTTAACATTTTTACTAAATTGCTTATCCCTCAAACATTTAAGACGTAAATACTCATCTTCATCTAATATTTTATTTGCAATAACATCGACTTTTTTTATCTTAAAAGTAAACTCATAAGCAAATGATCGCTACAATCTATGGAAAAAACCTACTTTTACGCATGCATCCATAAGTTTAATAGACTTATTATTCATAGAATTTTTCATGTTCATATTTTGGTGAAAACTAGTTATATCACTTTTAAATAGAAGTGAAGAATTTTAATTTATATTTTAGTAGGTAAAACGTAAACTTTTCTTACATTATATCCCCTTTTTATTTTTATAGCTCATACCACCGATTCCGAAACAGTGTACATTATTTCATAGTTTAAAAAATATACCAAAACCATTTGAGGATAATAAAAAAAATTGTACTTATCAACAAATTCACGTTTTTTATATATACCTGCAGTAGATGTCCCAACAATTAAAAATAACGAATAATTGCATATTTAAGGTCATAAACCACTATCAGATATATGGTGCTAAAAACAAAAAGTTTTTGAGAAAAAAAAACACATAACACACACCTCCCAAAATTTTTGGCCCAATTTTTTTGTTATGTTTAACCCATTCAGGCCCAGTAATGCCATTTGGCATCATCATGTTTCTGATCATAATTTAAAAAAATAATAGGGCGGACATCTATTGGGATTCATAAAAAATATTTTCTAATAGAAAAAAAATTGAAGAATCGAATGGCGTGCTTTTTGATATCATAAATAGCTATAGACAACCAGAAAAAAATATTAAAATGATGATACCAAATTGTCATTGGGACTGAAAGGGTTAATAAAGTAATCGAAAAGAAAATTTACTCTTTAAAGTACAGTTTAAAAAAATACGACTTTTAATAATTCAGATAACGTGTATTGCTGAGAAGACTGCATAGAAATTTCATTACGATGAGATAAAACAAACTTTGCAAATTATTTTAACTTTTAAATCATTTTTATAATGCTACATATTAGGGTAAACAGGTGACTTCATTTCTCAATATCCTTAAGTCTAATGCCAGCTCTATAGAACACTGATATGGATTTCTTACAGGGTGTTTTTTCCCAATGCAGACATTTGTATATTTTACATTAATACATCAAAAACGTTATTTTAAAGTTTAAAATAATAACTTTGTGTGCATTTTTAAGCCATTTGTGACTTAAAAAGGGTAAACATAAGTTTAGAGAAAATAATGTTTGGAAAACTTATAATTGTGAAAGAAAATTAATCTCTCTTGAATTATTTAGCTCAGCATGATTTGTTTATGATAGCCCAATTTTTTATATGTTTAGATTCCCCTTTGAGTAGCTTTCCCATTTAAAAACACATGCAAAATCAATGCAAAAACATTAAAAAATGAAGTCGGCAAAAATATAAAAAAAACTATTGAAAAAGTACAGAAATTTCCTTTATTAAGTTTTTTATATTAGATTTTTTACCATTTTATAGTCAATATGATTCTAGTTGTTAAACAACACACAAGAGTCGAATTTTCCTTGTTATCTGAATTTGGAATGCTTTTCTGCCAGCTGAATTTGAACAATTGAAGCAGTAATATTCCTTTATTTGCCTCTGCATAATGTTTTTAAATATTTGTGATGTTCCTGCCTAAAAAAATCTCATACAGAATAGAATATTGATTTGATATTAATATTCTAGAAGGGAATTCAGCTAATCAAAATGCGAATCAAAACCAATCCATAAAAAAAACCTTTTAATGTTAAGAAATTAAATAATGTTTACCCTTCAAGTCTTACTTGCAAAGAAATCAGAAGCATAATGAAATAAAGATGAAACCTCTATATTTAATTTTTTATTTTACATTAAAAATACCAAATATCTATATAATTATGAAGCACAATGAAAAATGCTTTTCATGCTGAAATTTGCTTAAGAACTGCTGGCATAAACAAAGCTTAATTACCCCCTTCTTGCAGCTTGGAGTAAGTCCAAGAAAACCAATTTAAGATAAACATTTTTAATGCTGTACTAAGCAAAAGTTATGAAAAAAGATTTGTAGCTAGAGTATTAAAGCATTGACACCGTTTTAAAGTAATTAATTAAGTATTAAGAAATTAAATAAGTTTAATGAATTAATTAAAAGTATTTTAATTAGCACCACACTCTAGATGACTTAGTAATTAATATTGTACACTCTAAAAAATTATTAAACGAAAATAAGCAATTTAAATCAATATTCTTTATGCTTTTATTCTTAGTTTTAGCAGCTATTTAATAAGATTGCCCAACATAAGTCCCAATTCGTATTCTTTCTCTTAAAACATGCACATCTCAATAACATGCTTTGTCAAAAAACACAAGCAACAGCCATCACAAACTGAATATAGTTCAAACTTTACAAAGCCTTTTGTAGCTCTAGTGCAAAGCTTATCGAACCTAACCAACTCAAAAACCAAAAATAAAGTCAATTCAATTTCTTCAATTTGTACCAGAACTTATGTGACTAGTATATAACCACCCAGTTCACACTATCCATAATTAATACTCCAAAACTTGACTCAAAGCACAGCGCATTAAAGCTTTAAAAAGGAACATGTGCTTACAGTTAAGTACAGTGGTGGCTAAACCCAAAAAGTCCTAATAAACAGTGAAAGCAGCGACTGAAAGTATTGCAAACATTGAATATAAGTGAATATAGCACTTCAAAATTACTTAAATGACTAACTACAAGCTTAGTGAACATGCAACCAGAAATTGGATGAAGAAATTTAGGAGCAATCTGTGTGGCTAACTTTAAAAAAACTCGGCAGAAAATGAGATCTAGGAGCAAATGAATATTACCTAGGAGCATTTTTTGAATAATGAAAAAAACTTAAAAATCTCAGATCAGATTTACTGTACGGTCACCCTTGGCACAATTTTTTGGATTTGGCGACAATTTTTTTTATTTTTCTGGCAACCAGGCTCAGAGTGTGAAATTAAGAAAATTTTACACTGGACAACAGGTCCAGTAGGAACTTAAAAGTACTAGACATTGAAAAATTTTGCTAGACCAAAAAAAATTAAATAAAAGTCAATTTTATTATCTAAAATTTAATGTATTAACAACTAATTTTTACAGCAACACAAGTTAATCAGTTGTCTGACTTTTCTGCAGAAGTACTCTCGCAGTTAGATTCAAAAGCGCCTCTACGTAAATACGGCTTTGTGTTTGGCCTTTTTACATCACTTTCCCAAAATTGAAAGGCTTGCTCTGGATCAAATAGACTGATTTCTGGAGCCTCATTTGGCGATACATTTAGAACTTTATCACTAAATGATGGCGATAAAGCTCTAAAAGAGCGGAATATCTTATTGGTGAGCTCGCTTTCAAAATTTTTGCTAGACCGGCAGTCTAGTAAGTTGGAAATTTTTACCGGTCTTTCTGAAAAAACATCAGCATTGTCTAGAGGTCTAGCGCTAATTTCGCACTCTGCACTGGCTGACATCGACTGATGATTTGAATTCTGACTTTGCACCGATGAGGTTTTCTGGCAACCCTATCGCACCTTTAACACGTTGGATGCCACTGACTCCTTAGGGACTCGCGTGGTTCCAATTCATCGATAACAGCACATTCTGATGAAATTCATAGTACCGTTTTGCCAACCGTTCTTATGAGTTCAAGTTCGTTTGTAACTTTTGAAACCGATCCTGCTGTGCTTGGAATAATCATTCGATGATTTGAAAGAAGGCATTCTATTTAAAATTACGAGGAAATTAAATCCGTCGTCTCAAGTGTAGGGCGACCAGACACCAGACATACTGCATTTCGCAGTGTGGTTCAGTTTGTTATTCAACAATCTAGTTTAAAAAAAAATGCAAATAGTCTGTTTTATTATTTTTTTTTGTATTTTTTTCAAACAAAAACTACCCCAATAAAATATGAATTATGAAAATTTAAAGATGATTTTATAGTCGAAAAAATAATTACTGAAGCAAATCTGGTAATTGGCTTTTAATTCAATAATTAGTGACAGAACTGACAGATGATGAGTTATCCGGTTGGAAAAGGCCAGGAACATTTCCTCGTATTTTTACGACTAGCTGTCGTGTAGCATTAGTTAGCGACGTTAATTCAACCTAACCTTGCAATTTTACGACCTAGAACTAAGATTTGTACTTGTTCGAAAATGAAGAATAGTAGTTCATTTCCATTGTAACGAACAGGTTTTAAAAACAGGATGTTCTTCTACCTTATCAGCTTCTATCGATGAAGCCTCTATCGATGATATGGTGGCAGCGAATGTGTTAATTTGCTAATTTCAGTTAGGTTCCCATACAATCTCTTCTTTGAATCGTGGTTGTTAAAAAAAAGTCGCCAAAATACTGACTTTTGGTGCGATTCTAAATTTATATGCTGCAACTAGGCCACTCATGTGGAAGGAATCTACAGATTAACCAAGAGTAGCATTTAAAAAAAATGCATGTTTATAAACTTTACATGACCACATCTATAAAGTATTGGTAATAAGTAATAATACATCCAGTCATGCAATAATTTCCTTTAATCAATTCCGCCGGGGTTTGTTTTATCGTATATGGGTGTATCGAAAGATCATGTCTGTTTACATATTTGAGAAAGCATGATAGGGTTTATCTTATTCAAACCCTCTTTTGAGCCAGTCCGTGGTATAATATCAGTTGTTAAGCAAATATATCATTTCCGCGATACTATCAGTGACATTATCAACAACCGTTGACAGTTCTTGTTTTACGGCAGACAGATATGAATCTATGATACAAAGTGATCATGCTGTTTCTATTTTACATCTCATTAAAAAGAAGACGATAGAAAAACTCATCAAATTTTATTTGAATGACAATCAGACAGACAGCTTAGCAGGAGTGAAAAAAAATATGTCAAAATATTTTCCATGACTAACAAAAGTTAATTTAACTAAATTTTTTCAAGTTATTGATTTTAGAATACAAACTAAAGTAAATTTCTTAAAGAGAAGCAAAATTTTTGGTTTAACGTTAAACTCAACCTACCGGAACCATTACCAAGATGACTAAATATGAGTAATCATCAACATAGCATGTGATAGTTTTACTATTTAAAAAATAAAATCGCCAGTTTTAAAAGTTAAGAATGGTTTTCTTATTATATTTAGGGTCAAGAAACAAAAACTAATAAACAATTAACAGTGGTTGGGTGTGGAGATTCGATGTCACCCCTATGTTTACACTTGTCGGGGGTAGGGTACATGTCAATATTACACGACCCCACCCCTCACCCCCTTATAAATGTTGACATTAATAAAACGCTACAGAAAAACAGAAAATACGAAGACTGTATTATTTTGAAAAGCGAACCAAAGTTTGCTCATACATTGATTGTTTATATAATACCGAAACCGACTTACCTGATACAGGTTGGTGGTCGCCACGATAATTAGGACTAATCCGTGTAAGAGAATCATGTTTGCTGGGATGTTTGACAATATTCGGTAACAAATATCTCGAGCACTGAAAAGGTAACGAAGGACCGGAGAATCACAAGATTACAGGCAGGATACCTTCAAAGAAACCGAAAAAGAATTCACGTAATGACGTCAACGTCTGTGCCACAGGATTATGCAGATGAAGATCTTGGGGTAAGGGGGGGTTACAAACGGAGAGGTGAAAAAAACTCTAAGGCAGCTAAATGCGTGAAAGATCGTGTGATCATCGCAGACAGCGGTACAACTGAAGAAAACACAGTTTTTCTCAAGAAAACGTATACATATTTATGTCCGGTTACACCTTCACAGCGCCATTGCCAATTCACATCTGCGATTCTGCGCGTTACAGGCAGACATTCTACTACAATTGGCAACGCATGACGGCATAAGGTCAGATGACGTCCTGAGAAACGAGCTGTGATTCGCTGGGAATTGTATGCCAATAACGTGTCGGAGGACCTTGAAGAAAGCGTTTTCGTTTCGTATAATTCCTATGATTTATTTAGATGAAACTTTATTTACCTTGTTATTAATTACAGAAAAATTACAAAAAATATGTTTTTTTTGTTTGGTGAATTTTTGCACAGTTAATCGAAGTCAAAAATCTTCACTGACCTTGAAACGCAGTTAGTAACTTCAGGGAGCAGTACGTATTAGTTCCAAAAGATATATTAACTTTAATCTAAATTTTTCAAAATAAATTCGGGTGCAAATTAGAAATAAAAAAAAATCCATGTTAGCTATTGATCAAAAAGGGGGTGCAACTAGAAATATATTCGTTTAATACGAAGCGTATTGAGGAATGGGTTATGGAAATTTTAAAATTTTTAAAAAAATTTACAAGAAAGTTATTGAAATTTCACGACACTTATGTCATCATTTGCAAAGAACTATATCTTTAAAAATACCATTAAAAAATTCTTGAAACTGTAAGAGGATAGTAAGCTTTTGGAAAAAAAAAACTAAAACGTGAACATTTATAAAATTAAAAAAAAAAAGCTTTTTGCTCAAATATATATTTCTTTTAATATATCTTTAACTGTGGTAAAACTTTGATTTAAATTTTATATTTGAAAATAGTCAAAATAATTTTGGGGATATTGTGTCGCTTTATTTATTTATTTATTTATTTATTTATTTATTTATTTATTTATTTATTTATTTATTTATTTATTTATTTATTTATTTATTTATTTATTTATTTATTTATTTATTTATTTATTTATTTATTTATTTATTTATTTATTTATTTATTTATTTATTTATTTATTTATTTATTTATTTATTTATTTATTTATTTATTTATTTATTTATTTATTTATTTATTTATTTATTTAAAATTCTGCTGTATTTTTGATGTAGTATTTTTACTATTAAAAATCTTTTCAATCATGTTCCACGCAATATTAAAAGGCTTCCCCATTTGAAAGAAGATTTGATCCTATTAACTGAAACACAGGCTCTTTTACATAAATTAATTTAATTATTGTTTCTCAGAATAAATCTACCGATTTAATTGGAATCTTGCGTCTCCTATTTTCATACGTTGAGAAAATTTTTTAATTTCACCATCATAGTGCTTGTGTATGATATGCGAAAATAAAACTGTTTTCTTTGTTTAGCAAGCCATAATTAACATAATCAGCCTAATCCAAAAGAAGCTAGAAGCTTCAATACTAGAAATTCATACCTACATAGATAAAAATTATGGTGGATTTTTTCGTTGTTGTAAGTACTGTTAATGAAGCATCACTTTATTAAAGCTATGAATTTCAGATGTGGATATGCTATTTTTAATGGTTAATAATATAATCCAATTTCTAGTTGGATCAAGTGACCCGAGTATCCTTCACAACCTAGTAATTATAAAATAAATTTTTATGTATTAAAATTATATATATATCATAATTATATGTATTATAATTATATGAAAAAATATTACAGCTAAATAAAACTATGCACTAAAAATATTTAAAAATAATCAATAGTTAAAATCTACATTAGAACTATGTTTTATTACCTTACTTTAATAAAGAAAAAATCCGATGCCCCATAAAAAATATCGAAAATTGGCCTTTTTTCAAATTATGTGAAAAGAATTAACTCGACCCAATTCCTAACTATACTAAGAGTGCATTTAGAGGGTCATTTGTGGGGTCGATATCTATCATAACATTTGAAGTGGGTCAAACGTAATGAAAACCCTTGACAAAATTATTGAGTTTTCGTAATGAAACATTCCTCTTTGTTGAATATATATTTGTTGAAGTATCAGTTTGCTTATCAAGGTAGGCGAATACCCAAAATTGCCCAAGTTTCTAAAATTTTTACTATTACTTTAATCTTTTCCAAATTTGGCATAGTGATTTCAAATATAATAAACAATACTATTTAGGCATTTTTTTAAAATTTATATATAATTTATTTATTTTAAACGGTGTTTTTCAGCTAAAAAAAGAGTTTTACGCTAACAAGTCTACCACATTGAATTTTCCTCCTATAAAAATTAATTATGTGTTAAATTCTTCGTTTTGAACTAATGCATGCAATGACCCTCTACAGTTACATACAAATTACAAGAAGAGAAGTTATTAAGAAAAATGTTATAAATTAACTAAAAAAATATTATTTTTTTGATTAACTTACACTTGGACATTAAAAAAAACTACTATATTTTACACAAGATGTCAGAGGCTTATAACACAGATATATATTGAAATAACATCTGTAAAAAGTTTCAGGTAAATTAATGAAATACTTTTTATACTAGAAGTGTTTTAGCGTAACCCCTTTTTTATTTGAAAAACACCGTTTAAAGTAAATCAATTATATTTAAATAAAAAAAAACTGCCTAAAAAGTATTGTTTATTATATTTGAAATCACCGTGCCAAATTTGGAAAAGATTAAAGCAATCGTAAAAATTTTAGAATTTTGGGTACTCGCCTACCTTAAGTCCAGATGAGCTTTATTAGTGAATTTTAGCACATATTTTGGGCAAAGGTTTATACTAATTGTCAGCCCCAAATACTTATAAAACCAGAAGATTTCCATCTTTTTTTTAAACTTATTCTTTACAAAAATATTTTTAATAAAAAAAATATGAAAAAGATGGAAATTAAAAACGGAAAGCTATCCCAAACGAAAATAGATCAAATGTCACGTATTCTTCCATCTGGCTTCCGAAGAACTAATAGGATTCTTAATATTATATATGAAGACAATTATTTCTTTATTCAATTCTGTATCTTTTTTACTACACCACCAGGTTCAATTATTTAATTGTTTTTCATTTAGAAAGATATGATAAAGAATTGATAAATTAAAAACCGGAACTATGATATGCAACAAAAAAAATGAACGAAGATTACAAAAAAAAAAATATTGGTGTAACTTAAACTATACGAAAAAACTTGTTTTGTCATTAAGTAAATTGTAGCAATGCCAAAGTTCATAAATAAATATTCCTCTGAAAGCTTCCGATTCCATAAGAATGATATGGAAAAAAAATGGATTTTGTGACGTTAATTCGTATGAAATAATTTTGTGTAAATCTTATCGGTTAAGAAACTTTGGCGGTTTAACCCATCGATACGTGAAAGCATCTACAAAAACTGCTAAACATGACTTGCAAAAGTTAAAACTTCAAAGGTGTCTGAACAAATTTCCGTTTACGTAGTTTTCCTTCTTTTTATTAGAAAAGTAAGTTGAATTTGATCATACAGGATTTGATATGATATGTCACCGGAAGTTGGGTTAACAATAAAAAAATTAACGTTCATTGATGCAAAAACTAAGAGTTGAACTTGGCCTTTCGTGGGAAATTGAATTGTGAAAAAAGTAATGGCTTTTATTCCTTGTGTCCACATTTTTTTTGTAAACGAGCCATTGTGCAGTTGCTTAAAATAACTGAATGTGAATCTTCTAACAATTGAAAACCTAAAACTTGAATTTTTTTATAAACTAAAAAAATATCTTTCAGAAGTTATCTTGCAAGAGAAAGGGCGAAGTATATATTAGTATATACTTCTAAATCAAGGCTCGTACTATTTACAGTGAAATATTGCACACTATAGTTCACAATTGAATTTCTAAAAATCTATTTGACAATGGTAAAGTTAAAATAGTGATTCGTTATTGCAAACAATCTCTCATTTATGCAAGCAGTTGTTTGAAAAAATTCTATAAAGATTTTTTTATTAAAATTCAATTTTGTGCAGGTTCTGAAATTTTAAATGGATACGATAAAGATCAATGAGCTAATAAAACGAAAACATTAAGGAGATAGTAAGAAGTGAGGATGCTGGATTTAAAATTAAGATACACTGTTAGTTACTCAAAAGAATTGCATATAAACGAATAAAAAACCTTGAGAAAGTATGAAAACTTGAGAAAGGAGTTCAGATAGTTCTTAGAAGCATTAAGTTTAGTTTTTATTTTTATTTGATTTGTCTTTTCTTGTGCAACAAAATATTAAAGATTAAATGCTTAAACTCATTATAGAGTATCCTCAAAATCACATAAGATAATATTTATATTTTAAAATCACTTTGTAAATAATAACTGTTTACCTTATCATTTTAAAGGAGCATAAAAAAGTTCGTGATTTTTTTTCGGTTGGAAATAAAAAAAAGTAAAAAAATATATATAAATAAATAAAACGTAAATACAAATGAGCCCCAACCATTGTAGCTGTGCTTATAATCACCGTAATTGACGTAACAAATAAAATAGCTATTTTAAGCATAGTCTACCTCCCACGTCAGACATGGGGAGAATCATCATCCAGTTATATCTGAGGACAGGAGCACAACTTTCTTCATTCATAGTTTTTTTTATTAATAATAGTTTTTCAGTACAACTGATAGAAATAATTGTCCATGACACATTTCTAAATTTAATTTTAAAACATTATTTGTTTGCCAAATGAAATTAAGGTTTATGAAAAATAACGAGACTGAACGTATTTACTTACAAATAAAATAATTTTGGGTACAATATTTTAAATATATAACTGCTTTGCTCGCTTGAAGTTCAATTAGGTGCCAGCTCAGGTGTCGACTTGAACACGGTTATTCTAAATTATCAAGTGTAATTGTCTGTGTTAAAGCTCCTCAAGCTAGAAATAAACAGCCGGAAACGTTAAATCCTGACCTAACTACAACTACTTAAGAATAATACTATATTACAGTTAACAATCGTACTATACCGGAAATATTGAAAACGCTAACAAATTATTAAATAAAATGCGACTAAATTTTAATTTATTTTTAGGAATCTTTGCAGTGAATTTATTAACGATTAAAATCTCGAATTTAAATTTTAGAATTATTATTGTTTTAATTTTTAACAAGTAAAGATGGACGTTTAAAAACTTAATAAATTTCCCGATGAATAAAAATTTTATATTATGCAATTGTACAAAAAGGTATCGCTAACTAAAATCTACACTTAGATTAAATTATACTTTAGTCCCTTTTCCTACAAATTATTTTTTAAGCCTATAGAATTCAAATTATAAAGTTGAATAAAATATCACCAGTCATTTAAAGATTAACGTTGTCAATGCATATTATTTTTCTCCTAGTGCATCCTAAACTTTCAATGGTTAGCAATTGTTCAATTTCTATGAAATATATTTATACTATATATATTTTTACTTTTGGTCGGCATGAAATGGCACTGTTACCTTAATTAGAAAAATTAATGAGACTTTTAGTGCCCCTCTTAAGTAAATTGTTTACGAAACTCGCAATAAAAAATTTACTTTCTTCCGTCTCTTGAAGTAACTGCTAAAAAGTTTTCTATTTTTGTTGGCGGACGGTCTTCATTCTAGATTCTTATTCTTTCTACAAGGATGGGCCAAGGACGGAATTCAGTTGACTGACCCATATTGTTTGCCAATTGATTTATAAGGTTTGGTTAGGTTAGGTTTGAATTATCGTCGCACTAGAGCTACACGAGGGCTATTAGCGACGGGCGTCGTATTTTAGAACCACAGTCAGGTGACACCTGAATAGGCACCCAACGCAACCGTTAAGGGCGACATCGTACGCAGCGTTAGGACTTTGAAGGATATTTAACGTGCACCCCCTTACACGGGGTATCGTCGGGCATTTTTGGCTGCACGGGCCGTTTATAGGCAGCTATTTGGCGATGCCCGGACCCGAACCTGGGACCTTCCGCATGCTAAGCGAGTGCTTAACCAACTGGGCTCCCCAGCCCCCATATAAGGAGAAAAGGGTGTTCGGGATCATCGCTAAATAAGCAATTAAAACTCAATTATCCGAACTCCTACTATCTGAAATTCAATGGTATAATAAAAAAATAGCTTTTCATATTCTCCACATAAATACAGAAATTAATTAAAATATAAACAATATTAAAATTTTCCAAGTGAGAAACTTTTCTAATTTATTGGGATGATTGGGTTTTACTGTAGCGGGGATTGGATATGGTGAATTGATGTCTCACTAGAACTAGACGAGGGCTATTGGCTTATGATTTTGAATATCGACTTAGTAGTATGATGTTATTGTAGGGGGAGGAAAAGGAAAGTTTAAGGTAATTTTGTAATAGCACTATATTTACGGAATGCAATCTATTTTTTTTTAATATTCTAACTTTTGGTCAGATCCTTGCCTGGAAATGTTTTTAATTCATGGGAAAAATACAAAAAAAAATTAAATTATCAATATTTAGACAAATTGAGACGGAAATTTTAATTTTTGTATGCAGTTAATTATCTACCTTACTGATTTATTAATTTATAACTCCTTGTAAAAATGAAATATTTGACTATAAAAAGAGGATCTATGATATTTATGGGTCATTTTACGCTTTATGAAGCAAAATCGATATTATTTGTTACTCATTTTATCTTATCATTGATCTTTTTTTTAGAAAATCTTCAAAAAAGTTTGGTAAGTTTTATAAGGTTCATTTAGTTTAATATTTGTTTAATTGATTTAAATTCTTCATTTATTTTCCCCACATTTTAAGAAACGTGTATAAAAAAATTATGTGCGCTTAAGAAGTTAATATATATAGATCGGACTCAAACTCACTAATCTCTCTTTTAGAAAAAAATTAATTACGAGAAAAATTTGTCTTATATACCAAAGAGATTGCCCTTGTGAATGATATAGTCATGAGTAAATTTTCCGACTTGTTCGAAGGCTCGAAGATCGTGACTCAAATAAAAAAGTACCGCAGTCAATAATTGTTTTTACTACTATTCCAGCATATTTCCAAATTCATATTTTTAAAATTGAAGGCTTTGATTCCCGTGGTTTTACCAACTTGTAAATTGACATGAAAAGATGAGAAAATCAATTTTGTAATAAAAAATGAAGATGAGTCCTTCAAAATTGTCGAGAATCTGATGCTTTCCCTTTTGACTCCGTGCGTGGCTTCACAGTTTTGACCTCATTTGCCATTCAATATGCATAATATCCGTGAGCAGATCGCTCCACTGAAACCTTGTTCTGGGGCTTTAACCTCTGAAATTACTTCTTAAGAAGAAAGTGAAATGAATAATTGGGCCATGGTTGGCTATCGAACCCAACCCTAACCTTCAGTTCGCACTTCTTGTAGCTTTTTTAAAAAAGGAAACGTCACCTTTATAAGAAAATGTTGTTGTTTTTCAGATTTAACCCTTTAAACCCCGACGGTACTTATTGGACCCACTTATGAGGCTGTTGTAATTTTCTTTGTCGAAGTGCGAGGAAGTGAGACATGGTTAGACTCTCATATTCGGTTTATTCACATTAAAAACTATGAACATGAAGCTTGCTGTGCTTAAGAAAAGTTTTTCACAGTTGTTAACCCATTACCATCAAACGTTACTGATAGGCTTATAAAAAGTTCTTATAGTAAGTACTTTTTATAAGCCTATCAGTTAGTACTGATAGGCTTATAAAAAGTTTTTCACAGTTGTTAACCCATTAGCATTAAATGTTACTGATACGCTTATAAGACCGTTATTTTACTTTTCATTGTTGATTTGAATTAATATGTGAGATGGTGGGCCTTTTCGCATATAAAATATCTTACAACACAGAATATTGCTGTCAATTTTATACAGAAAATTTATATTTTCTAATCTATATTTCTTTACAAAAACATACTGTAAAATTGCAACCTGATTTTTTTTAAAGACTCATTTTATCAGTAAACAGAATTAATCTGTAACCACTGGTATAGATTACACCTTCTGAGAAGACACTTTTTGTGTTTGATTACATAAATTACATACGTCACCTTATGGTTTATTGTCCAAAAAAGGCCAGGACATCAACCAAAGTTCGTAAACGGGTCGGGCACTCTACTCATAAAGCCAGTGAAGCTATCTGTGACGTCATAATATCCATCCTGGTTGTCAGACGATCCGAAAGAGAGGAACGAAGCTTTGTTCGGAACCTGGAAAATATGGTCGGCCGTGCGCGAATAGGTTTCGTACTTTTTCTGAGGAAAAGCCGACAACCCGAACCGGATGGATAGCGTGACACCACGAAGAGCTTCAGCAACCTTAAAGTTGAGTAGGCCATGGGTCGGGTCCACTTTTTTTTAACGTATCCTGCTGTCTGCCCTATAGAAAATGTCCATTATAAACAAATATTTTCTTTTTTGGTGTTTTGGAAGATAATTCTGTCGACATATTTTCTCAGTACCATTAGATATTTTCAGGCAATTTTGCTGACAGAAATGTTTTGTAACATAAAAGTGTTTTTACAGCATTAGCGTATTTGTTTCGATCACATTGAAGACTTCAAAAGCAAATCAAAATCATCCACACAATTTTTTCATTGCTGGTTTGTGTGTTTGTAATTAAATAGAAGAAAATAGAAAAAAAATTAAGCTTGGGGCCTTTCTTTATTTGCATTTCTATTTATTGATAAATTGAACAGACTAATTTAAAAAGGAAGGCAGCTACATGAAAACAAGCATTACATTTGATGTTAAAGTCGAGTGAAAAGGAACAAATGTCCACCTAAAGTTATGGCGATTCTACCTAGATATCAGTAATTTGAAGTAGGTAAAAGTAGTAACTGCAGTGTAAATAGACATTACATTCATGTCATATCTTTACACAGGTATTTTTCAAGGTTGAGATAAGAGGAAAGTGTATCAAATTCATTTACTTTTGAATGAATACTTTTTTGTAACAAAATATAAAACTATTTTTTTTTACAATTCGGGTCCATTAGTATAATTTATCAGCAACAAACATGTTTGTAATATTTTATTAGTTTATGAAAAAAAAATATCTAAAGAGCAAAACAATTTAAAATTCATTACATTTCCTTGAAATGATAAAACTTCATTATTTATGACTTGCAAAAAAATATACGATATTAAATTAATATATTTACAACAGTTATGATATCAACGTTACTATTATTTTTTGGTATTCTTTTTAAAATCGTACTCAGTATAGATAATATTTTCACTGTAAAACCTACTTTTGGGTTAAGCTGTAATTTATAAATACAATTTCTCTCTTCATGAGATACTCATTGGGGAAAATAATGCTAAATGTCTCTTATGTCCATGAATACGATTTTGAAAAATATATGACCGGTTCTTTTTGTAACAATAAAATTGAACAAATAATTTTATGGTAGAAATCTAACAAAAATAACCTAATCGTTTCAAAAGACATTATTTACATTTCTTTTGAATGCTCAAGGAAGAGTTTTCATTTTCTTTCATAGGCGATAAACAATAGATATTTTTTTTCAACCGGCCAATAATTAGTAATTGCATTTTTATCAAAAATTGTTTGAGTCCCAATGAGAATCTTACATTACTTAACGCCAACTTGCAGATTCCTATAACAGCTCGAGATAATAATTTGTTTTATGTTTTCCTGAAAACTATTGACATGTTCAGGAAAGATCTTTACCGAGATTAAAGCAAGTTAGCCAAATTAGCAGAAATGACAATACTAAATGTAATAGCGCTATCTATTTATTCAATACAATAATAGAAGCAGATGTATTTGTTCCTGTGTTTAAGATTACAACACTTAAAAAGTCCTAAACCGTTTCTGAGATGGCTATTGCAACCGAGTCTTTGCGTTTCTGAGAAGGTTGCATAATGCTTATTCAATCAGTTCTTTTCTTGTGTCACGGTTTGATTGTCTCTTGCTTTACGGATAAGCTAAGCTTCTTTTAAACTTTTGACGCTTCACTAAAAATGGCGTTTTCACACACGCAAAATCCCAAGTTTAACTGTTGAGTAAATTAGACTGCATTTTCGTTTCTGTGGTCAAATATGCTGGTTGAGGGATATCCTGACATACTTTTATGGAATACGACAAATGGCCTAGGAAAAGAATGTCTACTATGAAGTTCACGAGTAAACAATGAGAGTTCATTCCATCACTTTGAAGAATTTCTCAAATTCTTTGCTAATGTTATATTATGAGAATGCGAAGTTAATTTTAAAATATTGAAATATTTAAAGAATAAATCGTTAAAAAAAATCAATTAATGATGCATGAAGCTACTAGCTTCTTTTTATTTATTTGTAGTTTATAATTAATATATAAAAAATTGCTTTTATGATAACAATGTGTTTCGATACTTCAAACAGCTTTTTTTTTGTTGTAAATCTTAATATTCTTAGCAAATGTATTTTTTTAATCATTGGCTAATGTGCGATTAGTTCTTTTTAACTAAACAGTTAGTTAACGAGCTTAATTTTGTCAAAATATAACTTCAAAAAATGTCCGGAAAAGTGCCTTTTTATTACTTAGTTACGTATTTATAAAAGTATTGAATCGTACAAACCTTCTGAGACTAAGTACCTTTGTAGTTTGTATTGTATGGAAAAGGGGCTGTTGTCCAATGTTTTAACATTAAGAACATTCCTTTTCCTCTTACTTTTTCCTACTGCGTTATGGATAGATATATTATGGAATCTGAATAGGATAGTTAAATATTCTATCTAAAACTTAAAATATATTGAAATTTGTGTTTGATCAATAATATTATCTTCACTCAACATATTGTATTAATAAAGTAGTTTCTCCGCTTAAACAATACTTTTTTTAGTAACAATTAACTAAAATAAAACACAAGCTCTGCATATTACCATAAATGGACATATTAATAAACAACAATAACATTCATCCCAAATGAAAGATAAAATTTTCGAAAAACTAGAACTTGAACCATAATTACAAAACAGTAAAAGCTTGATATTTATTAACTCCTTAATCAGTTTTAATTATAGCATAAATATATTTTGACAGTCGTAACATTAGAAGATTAGTGGTTTGGTCGAACGGTTTAGAAAATAAGGCACGCTTTTGAATGATTCAACGACCCGTGAAATCAGAATTACGTTTACGTTAAAAAAAAGATTGTTAGTCCTTAAAAATGACATGACATGTAACCGTAAGCATCATTAATGTTACTCGTTAGTCTCTGCTGCAGTATCTACAAAATAAGAAAATCGTGTCGCAATAAATTATTAATTCCTAATATTCTTCAAGTGTATTCCACGGCGCCATGGGACGTCTTCGATTTCTCTCAGGAGTTCCACTGGAATTACATAATTGTATTTTTTTTATCATAAATGTACGAAAGAACGTTTATGAAAATTTTGTTTTCAAAAAAATTATTTCAGTAGTCTAAAACTACCATTTTACCCATGTACAGTATATTGTTTTAACTTCTTCGTTGTATTTAAATAAGTTTAAGTTTACACAACCGCTTCCGTAATTATAATAGGTATAAAAAACTTATCGAATTGCAGAGGCAAGGTTGGTTGGTTTTAAATTACGATGACCTGCAGTTTGACCGTACCTTGACAGTGGTCCCGAGTCTGCTTCGATAGTATACCTAAGACAAAGGTAGTGGAAAAACAAAAGTTAAATTTCCATTTCCCGACTGAATTGGCAACAGTGATTTAAATGATTTGAAATAAAATATCAATGCTAATTGAAAGTTGGAATTTGCCGATAGACACTATGCAGATGTCTGGACGAACGTACAGACAAAAGGGCAAAAGGTATGAAAGTTGGGTTTCTGAGGTCATACCTTTCTAACAATAACAGAATTTTTATGATCTGACAGATAGAGGCGAGTTTGCAAGGGGGTATGGACGAACGGACATCGTCAGCATATCCAATACCTCTTTTCTCATTTTCCTTTATTCTTTCGAATTAAAAGAAGAATAGCAGTCAAAAAATATATATTGACGAAATTTTTCCGCTTTAGTCCATTCATATTACCTACATAAATTCAATTTCATAATATATTCTAAAAAAAAATTAAGTCATTTATTATCTATATGATAAAATCTTGCAAAAAAATATTCTATTGACATCATCCTATCATTCAATGATTTTACGGCATTACAACTTTGCTAGCTGATAATATTCTTTGCGTCATAGAAGAAAACAGTAAGGTTTTCTGAAAAGGAAATTCACCCAGAGTTGTTCAGAGATTAAAGAAATTTCATTTCCTGTACCAATAAACATCAATTTTGAGGGGGAAAAAAAGGGTTAGGTTCATATTTGTTAACTTTTTGAACTTGTAACATTTAAATTATGTATGAAAATTTAAATGTATTTTTAAAGTAAATCATGTATTACTTACGTTATTATAAACTTTGTAAACGTATCAGATATCTCAATGATTTTATAGTGATTTGGAATTTTTTTCTGTCACCTTTAATAGTTTAACACACTAGTCGTTCTTTAGAAGCTGGAAAATATTTATAAAAATGTATTCTCTGTATCATACTAGGTTTTTTTTTTAGAAAAATCCTTGTGATTAAGAAAGCTAGGGAAGTTTTATTGAAAAATTTTCAATTAAGTGTAATTCAGTTTTAATATTTAATTCATTTTGTAAAATACATACTTCGTTAATTTCAGGATTTTTTTTTTGAAGGATCTAGTTGCAGATCAGTTACGTCTGCATTCGTACTAAATGAAAAATATTAATTCAATTTGTTTTCATTTTCATAAAACAACCACTCAGATTTTTTATTTAACAGAACGTTATCGTGCTATCATGCTTCAACATTTCAAATGCATCTTGCTTTTTTTTAAAAAAAAAATAATTATCACACTAAGGAAACGAAAACATAGAATCCAGATTAGCAATTAAGGAAATTCTTCAAAAATAAGTAGTATTTCTGAAGTTTGTTTAAATGTAACAGGATATAATTTGCATAAATGTATTGAAAAGTGACTTTAAGTAGTCTTAATCTTCTTTATTTAGGTGAAGGGTAATACTTTTTATCAACTAAAATTATTTTTCAAAAGTAACTAATTTTATTAAAAATAACTATGATTAAAATTAGTTTTCAGAATAGTTTCAGGAAAATTCCTGATTAGAAATGTAATTGCTGATGAAAATCTAGTAACATTATCTTGTTAACATTTATGATTCATTTAATGTAGAAAAATATTTGGACACTAGTCAAACATATTTCCTAATCAAAGGCAAAATAGGCTATGAAAAGCAATATTAGCTTAATATGTGAAACTTTTCATTATTTCACAATAATAGATATGTACTTATGTGTATTCCGAATTATCAGTTTATTTAGCCGCGTGACGTAGTTCGTTTCTAAACTACGTCGCTTGTTTATTGAAATATATCAATGGAAAATGTAACCTTTTATGTGTAGTTTTTTTTTAATAATAGACTCCATTCATACTTCCTCTTATCAACCACTTATTAAAGGGTATCTTAAGCTACGTTTTACTATCAATTCAAGCCGTTTTTACTCATTGATAGTACACTCTTTACTCTTTAGACTTAGTTGTATTTGTGTGCCATGCACACAAATACAACTAAGAAATTATTTTTAAAAAATAATGATGAATACTTTAAATTAGAAACAGTTAGCACGATTTCCTACCAATAAATATGCTGTTATATTATTTTTAGGCTAAAAGTTAATTTGAAATGACATTGAAATGTGAGTTTTAAAATTGAATTAGAATCAAATATATCAGAAAAAATAAAAACTTTCAGCTTAATTTTTTTTTTGTGAAACTTTTGTTAAGTGTGCAATTCAACTATTAGTTTTTATGTAATTGTTCAGTACAATTGATTAGATTCTGGTTCGAATTCTCCTATTTATCAATTTTTATTCGAATAATTAGTTAAAAAATTTTTAAATTTTACGATAAATCTTAAAAGTTACAGTTTTAAAACAAAATATTTTCTACAAAAACCAATTTAACGAAACCAGATTAAAAAAAATACATAAAAAAATATTTTCTGTCGCGTTTAAATTCCCAGAAGAAAAAAAAACGTCATTCCAATACAGTACAACGACGAAAATGTTCCATTCCTCTTCTCTGAATAGCGATAATTTTACACTTACACGGTCCTATTGATAGAATATAATAGACAATTTACACATCCATGAGTTTAGTTCCCGAAGTAGAAAGATCCATAGAAAATCTTCTTCCAAAGCTGGAAATAACATTTTATAAAAGGAATGTGAATATGTATTTTAAGATTGATGGTATCAGCTGTTATGTCAATATAATTAAATTGAAGGATAGAAACAGGAATATTTCGTATTACTCCAAATCTAATTTGACGGCCTATAGTTATAGTTTGGTGTAAAGACTTTTAAAAATATAGTTTATGCAGGATTTAGTTTTTATCAAGAAACTGCGAAATGAAATGGTTCGGTAGAAATAATGTAATTACTACGGTCATTCCTTAATGAAATGAGTAAGAAATGATTTGTTATCTGATAAATACATATGTTTTTATACATACTAATTGAAATAGCATTCATTAGTAAACACCTTGACCTAGAAAAAATAAGTTACAAAACATTCAAATAAAGATTCTGAAATATCTAAAAATTACTATGGGGTCTTAAAACTATAATCTATACAAACAAATCAATGTTCGAATAGATTTCGAAATAAATATAAACAAAGGAGTAAAGGCATTATCAAGGTTAATTTCTCTATCTTCATGTTGTTCCATTTTTTGTCAATGCCAAACAAATATACGAATTCAATTCTAAAATTTATTTTTGATCGAACGTATATCCGGTTTTACGGATAGTTGCACACTGAAACTCTACATACAAAAAAGTAATTAAATTCTACTCCATATTTGAACTAACGCTATAGTTACGGATATTTATAGAAATTTCAATTAAATGTTTGAACTTTTAAACTTAATAAAAAAAATTTAAAAGGGGCACACATGAAAGGCCATTGATACTTGGGAAATAAATCGAATGAGTAATTTCTTGTCGGGAATTTGGCTTTTCAATGAGTGTAACCTTATTTTTTTGCTATTACCTTTTCATGTAATGGAAATAATTGTGATGCATGTTATTTTGTTTAGTTAACCGTAATAGAAATAATTATCAACCCGGAAAACTAACAATCAAGCGTTGCGTTAAAACAGTTAAAAAAAATCCAAGACAATATCACTTAAAAGTAAATAGAGAATTAGATTTTTACTTTAGATTTTTAGAATTCTAGGCTTTTGAGCTCGAGTACCTCTTTGTGTTTATAAGCATTTATTGTTTAAAGAACAAGGATTCAAACGCCGTGGCTAAATGCGCCAAAAAAAAAAGCATTGTACAGCTGAGGGAAAAATACCGTGTTACTTTATTTGTGTTATTCCTCTGAGGTGTGGACCATTTTTTTCCGCAGCTGTACTAAATACAATGTGTAACAATTTGTTTCAATGCTAAACAATCACACAGAATAAATAGTACCTTTAACAAACAAACTTTATAGTGTCGTTTTAGTGATCGTTAAACCTATACATAGTTTCTTGATGTGTTCCAAGAACAAAATGGAAGCCATAAAAGAATTATATAATTCTGCAGAATCCTAGAGACAATTCTGTTTGTATTTTAAAAACAGTTTGACACTCTTTGTCAATGATTACTTTATGAAAATTAGAGGGAATAATTAGCAGAATGACATTACAAATAAACACAAAATTGCTGTAGGTTTTAATAAAACTCTAAAAATGGATTTAGCAAACATTTATCATTAAACTTACTAAATAGCTTATTAATTATTAAGTGAAAAGATTTTTCAGTAAAAAACAATTCATTAAAAAGTATTGATTTATTATATTTCGAATAGTTTAAATAAAAACATTGTTGGGGTTTTTATTTAGTAATAATTCTTTACAATGTTTATTAAAAATTATATAGAGTGTCTTAGTAATTTAAAAAAATACTGACATTTTTCAAACAAATATTTGTTTTACAATAAAAAATTTAGTATCAAGGACAAATTTTAAAAATGAAATTACCATGTTTATTTTAGCTATTATCTTATAATTTAACCTTCTGAGCGTTAAATAATAAATTTTCAGAACTATGAATAATAATTTTTTATTGATATTCTACTTTGTGCGTTATCTTTTCAAAATTGAACCAAATTCTGATATTTCTAGACAAAGATAGTATTTTAACATGGTAATTCAAAGTTTATACAGAAAACACAATAATACATTTTTGCATATTTCCAAGCCTTTCGTAAGGAAACAATTTAGCAGTTTTATTCTGTAAAACTGCTACGCTGCATTTCCCAATAAATTACAAAATATTCAATGACATATTTTGTTTTAAATAAAAATTTTAATAATATTTATTTTATAGGATTGCTCAACCAACCAAATTAAAATACAATTATTCTTTGAACTATAGCAATATCTTAAATAAACTATCAAAAAAATGCAGTAAAAATGTTTTGAAACGCATTCGAACAGCCTCTCAATACTTATTTGCCCCAATTCCAGACTTTTGACATACTCAGTTAAAATACGAATACACATCAATCAGAATTTTTTTGCATACGTCATAAGTGCAACTTTTGCTTCATAGCCACAAGTAAACAGCAGGATAGTGACAGAAACTATAAATTCAAAATAGGAAGTGGCCCTATTGGTACAAATGAAATAATTACTCAAAAAGACATTTGAATGAAAAAAAGTGAATTTAATATATGTTACTTGCTCTTTTCAAATGTTTCGTAAGATCTAACTGAATAATTTGCTTTTTGACCGCATAAGCCAGAATAAATGGAATAGAATTGAAACGTAATATATGGTATGAGACCATTTTACAGTTTATAAGATATAACTAAAATAAAATTGTGTTTTCGATAGTTGACATGAATATTGTAGAACTATGATACTAATTGGCCAACAATTTATCAAAATAAGTCACAAATTCTTGTGTGTTGAAATATCTCAAAAAGAGAAACAAGTATTTAACTAATAGGATAGCATTTTTTAAAAATAATTTTTCTTATGACGGGCAATTCAATTATCGTTTTTTTTTCTGTTATTCACTTTTTTCTGTTATTTCTGTTTTTCTTTTTTCAACAAACTGTACTCACTGTAATTTTGTCGAATTGTGAAATAACTCGCTATTAAAAATTTCATGCTGGGTTTTACAGAAAAAAAATGTTCCTAGTAGCTTCAACGACTATGTGGGGAAACTTTTTGCCTACTTTTAGAATACGGTTAAACCATATTCAGGATTTTGATTTCTGAACTCTGAAAAATTGTTCAATCAAGAACCTAAAAAATAATGAAACGTTTTTCCACCCAGCCGTTACAGCTACTAAGAACCATTTTTTATGAAACCAAGTACGAAATTTAAAACGGTGTAGCTTAAAAAGTTTTCACTAATAAATAATCTTTTGATTTTCGATTGAGTTTCTACAACATTATTACGATTGATATTAAGAAAATATAAACGTAGAAAGGTAAGGTGCTTCTTTTCCTCCCAAAAAAATTAACTTTTTTTTATTTCTAATCATATACTGTTTGAGATACGGTGGTAAAAAAGAATAAAATTAAACAAGAATCTTTGCATTCGATATAAAATTTTGTTTATTCATAATAACCTTAACACAAGAAAATACCATTCTTTCTATGAATTGAACTAAATTTGATTCAAAGAAGCTGCGTGCTGTTGTTTTAGCTAGAAATAGAGTCGTACTTTCTAAAATAGTGTCACATCGATCGTTTCACGTGTTGTCCTCTTTATCGAACAAAAAAGAAACACAAACATGCAGTTAGAATTGTCTATTGATTCCTTACTTTTTAGCTGTAACGATCGAGCTACTTTTATTGATTATGCTTAGTAAATTGTCTTTCCTTTCAAGGACATTGTGAGTGACTTCACGCAATGTGTCAAATGTGGCTTTGCGAACAACTGGACTGTAACAATTATATCATTTGACTTAAAGTTGATTATTACAACACATAAAATGAATTAAAGTTTAACATTATGTTGTAGTATAAGGATAAGCTTTAGCATATAGAAGTAAAGCATTCGTTTTTTTAACCCTTTCAGTCCCAGTGATGCCATTTGGCATCATCACTTTCAATATTTTTTTCAAAATTTTTATGTCCCGTTATGACATCCAAACACACATCATTCGATTCTTCATACTTTGTTCTATCAGACAATATTTTACATTAATCTCAATAGAAGTCAGAACTATTTTTTTTATTTAGAAAATAGTCAACAAGCGTTTCTCCTGATTTTTGATAAGTTCACTTCAGTTCCACATATTTAAAACACAATTTAAACTATTTCGGTTAAAATAATTACTAAATTTTTTTTAATAATATGGTCAGATACCTTAAAATATATAACTCGAAGTGTTTTAAGGTAATATATATATTTTTATTTTGTTGTTTTCCGCAGTTAAAAAATTTTGGCATTGTTTCAAAAACCATATAAAAAATGTAAATGATTTTTTTTTCTTATGGAATTCGTATATTTGACCTAAAATAAGCTTATTTTGTGAATATCAGATGTTTCTGTAGTGTAGTAAATTTTTGGGACTGAAAGGGTTAAAGCAAACTTTACGGTTTTGGCATCTTTCATTTTACGTTTAATTGGTAAATATAAAAATATAGGAAATATAAAAAATATTAATTTAAAAATATGAAGTTATTGAAACCATTACAATAAGTGCTCTTTACAAACAAAAAATTTGATTTGATTTCTATGGATGCTATTTTTGTTTTATTAAATAAGAGTTCTTCACCGTTACCTTAATGAATCAGACAGACCTTAGCAAAAAATCCTATTTATTAATAAAAACTTCATATAAATAATACGTATAGATTATTAAAATTTATAAAATCTTCACCATTTCAATCAAATTTCAGAAATTTATCAGACAGATATATGCATAATTATGAATTTCATTGTAACTCAATAGCTGTACCAAGTTTTCCGCAACCCGTATTTTCATAATTAATTTATTTTTCTGGATCTTGGGATGTGGGAGTACGCTCAATTCGTGCAGTGAAGTGTAATCGTTTCCGGCTGCCTCTTTCTAGCCTCCTTTAGGAGCTTTAACACAGCCAATTACGCTTCGTAATTTAGAACCCTGGTCAAGTGACGAAGTCGACACCTCGTGCAGATATGTAATATAAAAGTTTTTAATGTAACTCTTTACAATAAGATAGAGATTTTGCTCTTTATACTGACATAAAACCTTGTGAAATTTACGTCTTATCTAAAAGAAACACCTTATAAATCGTTAAAATAACTTCCTAAGTAAATATACAGAAAATCATTACGACTCTGAAGTCAAAAGTAGGCCACTTTCAAAGTCACGCTGGCGAAGTTTTTAGTTTTAGTACTACAGACCATAACGCTTATGACTATGATCATTAGGCTGCTACCATGGTTACAGGGCAGACGAAGGGAATGCTTTGAACTTGGTCTGTCTGCTTAACAATTCCTCCGACACATTTTTCAAGCAGTTCGATAAGTAGAAAAAGAAATGCTTTTACCTGATTAATAAGGCCATGGTTAGAAAGTACTTGTATTAATGATTTGTGTTACATGAACTGGTGATAGCCCTTGTGTTGAGGGGGTGCTTTAAATCAATATTATAAAGGAGCAGCATTTTTTTAAACAATGTATTTAGCCATTTTATGTTGCAGGTAATTTTTTATTGCATCTAAATTCAATAAGTGAAGAAGAAGAAGGAGAAACTTTCTAGAAAACGGATTATATTTGCTGCTATGGGGCCCCAGGGACCGCCCAGATAACAGATAAAATTATTAAAATCGAAATTAGCAAAGAAAAAAAAAGAAAAAGCACCTTACAAATTGCACCCAAATAAAAGGGTTGCAAACACAATACAAAAAGGAAAGAAATCTGGAAAATGACCGGCCCATATGATAAAACATATTACAGAATTTCAATATATAAGATAATTTCACTGTTGGTTTTACTACAAATGCATAATTTAGTTATCAGGAAGTGTTGCAATTTTATTACTTATTTATATCGTAGATTTTAGTAAAATCTTTTCATGTCACCAATATTTAAAATATGTGCGTCTCTTAACTTCTACTTTAAAAGTATTTTCAAGAGTTTTAAAAAGTACCATGCACTAATATAAGTTTTAAAAGTATTTTCAAGTATTTTAAACTTACTAATAGGTTAGGCAGAGAGTTAACAATTTTTGGTGCGAAAGATATAGCGCTTTTGTAGAATATTTCTGTGTAGAGAAAAGTATTTGAGAAAAGTTAGATAACCTAATACAATTTACGCATTCGACATTTTCAAGGAATAATACTGAATGGGTTTGAATATTTTCAGGAATAATCTGGGTCGAATGTATCAAAATTATTTTCATAATAGTAAAAAAATTATCTTCAAATGACCTCAGGAACTGATTACTCGAAATTACTCTTACGAAACTAGTTCAATATTTTTTACTTCAGAAATAACAATTTAAAGCATAATTTCAATTAAAAGGAACTTATTGGAGACCAGAATAAAATTTTAAGTGTATCAAGGTTTAGGAAGTGGATAAATAAAGTTTTTGTAAAGTTTAGCTTATTTGAACGTTCGCTGTTAGTTTATGAGCCCCTAAACGAAATGTGTAACAACAAGTTCATTCAGTTAGTGAAAACTGCCTATTTGTGAAAAATGGAGAGCAAAAGCCTTACATGCAATACATAAAGTTAGAATAATTCATGTATGACAGTATCTTTTAGCATGCATATATCATTGATCAGTCACAAATAAAAGAGGTTTCCTAATCAAACTCATGCCTTTCCTTTGTAAAAAAAATCCTCAAATTAAGATTTCAAAAAGAACAATTAAGCATAACCAATAACCTTTTCCTAGTTTACAATAATTGTTAGCTTTCATCTTGAAAACTAACGAAACAACACCATTTAACTTACGTAACAATAAGAAAACAAAAAACATTCTTTTGTCCTCAGAAGCAATTTTGTGGCTTACTTTACGACATCTCTTCCGATACGATTATCGAGTCACAATTACTATATATATTACGTGTCGAGCAGTCACGAAATAACTTTCAAAGACTATCATCAGGAGCCGGGGTAATAGTCCCAGCAATGCAATGATTTTAACCTAAAGAAATTTCATAAATATAGGTTAAGTTACTTCAAGAAACGATCGCGCTCTACTAGACGCAACCGGAATGAGAGACAGGTAAAAGGGACAGAAGTAACTTTCTTATTAATGTGTGGGAGAAAACAGGCTCTTGTTGAAAAGTAGTTGTTGATTGGTCATGCTTTTCAAAATATTGCTTCTAAATTTTAAAAAAGAATATTTTCAAAATTTTTAAGATAAAAAAATGGAACAAGCTACTCAAAAAATATATTCGGAACTGAAAAATGTTAAATTGTGAGTGCATAATGTATATCATATAATAACAAAGGATCATTGAAATTAAATATTTCCTGTGCTAATTTTCTTGGACTAACTTTCTTAGACATCGTCATAAAAATTTAACGCAGCAAAAAACATAAAAAGCAGAATCCAATTTCGATGGATAAATGATGGAGAAAATATATAATAAGTCCTAACTAAATTTGAAAAGGCATAAATTTTGCTTTGGAGAAAGCAATATTTATATGTACATTGATTCTTTTCTTCTTACGCTACGAAAAACGCAATATACAAAATATCATTATTCGTTTGGGTTGTTTGAAATGCGATCGAAATAAAGCATAAAAAGCTTTGTTAATGGTAGTAAACTGAAATTTTTAGCTCAAGAACGCCCTCTTTCTCATCTATCGACTCTTAACTCTTCAGGGGTTAAGTTGATAAAATAAATACACGAAGAAATAACATGACATTCTTTTATTTACCATCCTAACTTTCTTTATTTCAATAAGTCTCCGAGTGTTTCGACCTCGTTTTGTCTGCTGGAGATTTAAGAGCTTCTGGTCAAGGATGGATAAGACATCGAATGAAAAACACGATTCTGGATGTATCCCCAAAATCTTTTGTTCCAACTACACTTCCGTACCCTACATCCAAGTGGCCTTGAGGCTTTCTAGAGATTCAATCAAACTTTAGAGCCCGAATTGAGAGTTCTGAAAATTGCTCTTAGATAACAAAGAAATGATGAGTTACGTTTAAGGTTGTTTTATTAAAAAACTTACCGACTTGAATTCAGCATATGGATAACTGAAAAAGAGTGTTTAAAAAGGTATCATATTAGGCAGGGTGAATGCCAAAATCATTATTACATAATGAATTCTTTGTAAATAAATGATATTGGTTGTTTGCTTTAATTTAGATAATCTTAACTTGGACAAATCCAACTTAAAATTAAAAGTAATTACCTATACAAAATTATGGTTTGGAAAAATTAGATATAACTAGATTTTTCATTGCTTGGTTAATAGACCACTACATTATAAATAGCTTAATTCAAAAACGCTTTAATTTAGAATACGTCTGACTTTAAAGATGTTGACAATGAAGCCGGTGTATCATATTAAAGCTAATTTTAACGAGATTCTTGAAATGGACGCCTATATTTAACAATCTCACCTGTCATACAATGATATAGTTCAATTTTGGCTGAATTATCTTCGCACTAGAGCTGCACGAGGGCTATTGGCAAAGAGCCTTGAAATTTTTTACAGCGGTCAAATGACTAGCATATCTTCACTTAAGTTCCCACATGTGCTATCTAACTTTGCAAAACGGTAGAAATTTATTGAATGGTAACCCTTGGCGAACTTTCCAAAATCTCACCAAATATCGGCCGAAAACCCAACCGAAATGATAGGATAGGTTTAAAATATCGTCGCATTAGGGCTACACGAGGGAGAGCCGAAAAACTTGTTTGTTCATTTAACACTGGCTGTTTGGAAAACGCCATCGTTGTGAAGTCAAAAAATTCGATTCATCAGTTGAAGTCAGACGGTTGCCACAAAAAGTCATTTATCGCCAAATCTGATAAAATCACGCCAACGGTTACCGTACAGTATATCTGATCCTTTCACAACAATTAGATGGCACATGTGGGAGCTTAAGTGACGATATCATGTAGAATTGTTATCTATCTGTTAACTTTCACTGCAATCTTGTGGTTTTATTTGAAGTGGCATAATGACAAACACATTGCTTTCGAAGGTCTTCGCTCTTTTATCAATTTACTCCAGTAAAACTTAAGAATATTCGCGCCGCCAAGTAACACAACAGAAATATCCAATCTATTGATAAATGTTGCACGTGAGATAAGAAACTGTTGACGTCCTGTTTCGGCGGCGATACAAATGAAAAAGAATTTCACGTGAGATTAAAATATGTTTTCTGAAGAGGTTTCACGTGAGATAAAATTGTGATTGACAGTAATGTTACACGTGCTGCAATTGAATAAAAAAAAACAGGCTACGAGCCCTAAAGGGAAGAAGCAAAAAATTTCCTGATGTTTTCCTTCTTGAACCTAAGGCCAATTGAATAGATTTTTAACGTGATTTTTTTCAAGTGCGAAAACAACTCAAAGTAATAAAGCGAAAAGTGTGCTAACTTTTATAAACAAAGGATTGAAGGTCCATATAGAGGAAAAATTTTGGGTTTAATTGAACTACATAAGATAATAAATTCTCACATGGTAGTTTTTTAACATTTGCAGTTGCTGGGCTGAGAATTTACATACTTTGAGTGTGCCTTAAAATTGGGGAATATATTTATTTTTATTATACTTAAAAAAATTCAATTAGTCTTCTTTAAGATGCATTCTAAACGAAAATAATCAAACCATTAACCCATTATAAACCCTTGAACATCGGCATTAAAGAGAACATCTATTTTAATAAACAAAAAAGGACCCGAAAGAATATAATTATCATAGAAAAAACTTTGGATAAACTTAACTTTAGTTATTTTATGTGGAAAAAGAAAGGTATGCTTCATCTTACATCCAAAACACGAGATTAGATGATACAAAATATCGATTTCTTTTTACTTCGACTAAACGAAAAGTGACATCAATCCTAATTAGCACTAAAAGCCAAGCTAGGAAAAATAAAAAGATAAAAATCATGTTTAATAGCCTTCAGTACGTAGAAAAGAAACACTTCTGCCATGCTAACTCAATGCGATTAGAGTCACTTTTACGCGCATGCTACGGCGGATGTTAGAAGATGCCTGTTAAGCTCCTTAAATAGAACAAGATTAATGGCATTAAAAGGCAAATAATTAAAGGTGAAATGGCTATGGAAAATTAACGGCTGAAATTTTAAACAGTTCGGCGAACTTTATAGCTGCAATAAATAATATATTAATAGAAAACTTAATGGTCAGTTTCGAGATAAAATATTAGTGTAATACTATAAAATACTTGGTTAAATTTGTTTAAACTGAACGTACCTATCTTTGGAGTTAAAGTGTAACTAAAAATATCAGAAACCTTCTTAAATGCTTCAGTTAGCTTAATTTTCAATTGTAGTTAACAAATTTATGAAGAATAATTTTTTTAATCTATAATTAAAGCTGCAAACCCATTGGCATTATCGACAAAAGCTACACTCTTAAAAATGAATGCTCAAAAACGACGAAATTTTCCTTAATTTTGGCTATTCGTTTACTGGCAAATGCTCCGAGTTTTCGTATCCTCAAAGTAAGGAAATTTGAATCGTCATTTTTATGAGGATTTGATTGTGGTCTATCTAAAGAAATATTTCGTCATTTTTGAGCATGTGAGTACAACAATGAGATTCAGTTTCCTTAAAATCAAGATATATAATCGTCAAATCACGATCGTAAAAGTGAGGATTCGCTGTTACTCAAAAGTCACGTGATTGTTTGACGAAACAATCCTCAAAAATAACGAAATGAGGCTTGAGGATTCATGAATCGTCAAAAATGAAAGTGTTATTTCTGAGAGTGTAGTTAGCAATTTTTTCATATCTTTATGATTGCAGCCAAAAAAGAAGCTAGTGGAAGATGAATGTATCAGAATAAAAAATTGCAGTTCTGCATTATTTCTTATAATGCCATTGACCTTCCCAAGAACGATGTCATAGTAAATTTTTGATGCATGCAGTTTCTAAAGCATATATATAATGCATAAATATGGATTATTCGTGTATTATTCCAGCATGCTGAATAATACTAAACTGAAGGTTCTTATTTATGCTATGTATAAATAAAATATAAGTGATGTTGCATATCGTGTGGCAAAAAATTCCTTTGAAACAATGAAGAAATTAACGGCAAAAATATGATGTTAACATTTGGAATTTATTTGTAAGCAGGTAGTATATTCTCTAAAAACACAAATGACATTGTTATTGACTATTTGTCCTTATTAAGAAAGATAAGTTATGAAATAGTATTCGGAATTTGAGGATGAGTCATAAGAAGCATAAAATTTTCCATACATCGGATTCAATTTTTGTGTTTTTACCAAAGTAATTATAAATTAATTTTTTTGGTTAAGACAAAATCGATGGTCTGGAGAACGAAAAAAATATATATCAGTATAATGCTTAGCATTATGATTTCAAAATTATTTGAAAATCTTTATGTTTGAAAATGGCAGCTAGTTTGTTTCCCAAGTGCACTAAAATATTATTAGGAAATATATAATTATTGGTGTTATATCGAATTGTTTTTGAGACACATTACTTGGTTTAGAAAAAAAAGTTTACATTTCGTTATTCAGACATGTTATTCACAATCTCCTTTTTTTAACTAATCAAAATAAATATTAATTATTGGTATATTTAAAAGAGAAATAATGGTTTTATTTTTTAGAGGTTAATTGACGCAAGCAATAAACTGTGATTGCTTGTATACTCTTCTGCATTTATAAAAAGCTTTAGTGATTTTGGACTTGGTTTAGGTGTAAATCTGTAATTGCTTTGAGAAGTTATAACTCTGAAATCTGGAGCTGCGAAAGTTGAACTATAGTTTAAAAAATAACAACAAAAAAAGTAATCAAAATTTTGTCCCAAGGTCACTCTCCCCTCTCCTATCTCATTATTTCCGACGAGATCGAAAGTTGTTACGATATTCTGAAGAATATTCTCGATTTCTGATATTTTTAGAAATCAGGATGGTTTCTCAACACAACATCCGTCGACCAAAAACCGACTATCCGCTGACAAATATTTCAGAAACATCTCGACAGATATGCCAATCTCAAAGTATAAACAATATCAACACTAATGCCTCTTCTTCTAAAATCCAGTTGTTACAATAGGATTTTTATTTCACAAAACTAGACAACATATCAGAAAAATTTCACAACAAAGTCCATCATCAGGATCACCCGACGTAGAACAGAAACTTGCAATAGTTGGTGGTTGCACCATCAATTCCATCTTTGTAAATCATCACTCGGCACGCTATAACCTCAATCCCACCATAATGTCCGACAGAATATCGACTTTTGAGAAGATGTATTTCATTTTATATAGTACATATTTTCTTTTTTCTTCTAAACGTGCTTATTTTTTTCATTAGAGAAATCCTGGAATGAAACAAGACACATGTCAAACTCCTCACAAGTATCTACTTGCCATTGTTCTGGTTGTTAAGAAGGACTAAGGAAACTTCTTTTTCTCGTAAACGTCCTTTACTTTATATATATATCCACGTAGCTGTCCATCAAAATAAAAAAAAAATCGATAGTATCGATATTGACTTGTTATTCTATTATATTAAGTCGGAGTCAAAGAATGACGAATAAATATACAAATAAGTCCATTAAAATTATCCTTCCTAAAAATATATCTTTTTCGGATTTTAATTTATCTACAATCACTACTTTTATTTCCTATAATTTAACCTAATTTATATTCCATCAACCAATCACCCGATTTTTTTTACTATTCTGACGTCTCCTTTTACTTGCGATTCCTAAACTGTAAATTAGATTAATATTATAGTCAATTTCAATCAGACATTCAACAAATGCCAAAACTGAATTCCACGAAGTTTTACATACTATTTCTTCTTGGACGGTGGGAGGAAAATAAGGAAGATATCAAGATTAATCATAAAAGAAGAAGACGGACAATTGAGGGTAAGAGAATAAATCATAATTAATTCATATGTAGTTCAGTACCGCCCTAGGGTGTGCGCAAAAAGTGCTTTTGCACAAGTCCTCTCGCTTTAATGGGAGCCACCCTCAATCAAAAAGGAGGGTAAAAGTTATTTATGCGAAGTTATTTAACTTTTTAAAACGAAAGAAATGATGTTATTGACAAGGGAGTCAAATAATTTCTCAATAAAAAATTGAACGAATAAACTTAAAAAAGAGTTTATTTTACACAAGAGATTTGCATGCATATTTTTTTACAAACATGAGAAAAAAAATATTTATGGAGCCGCATACGAAATTTTAAAGTTATTTAAGGTAGGCGAATACCACAAATTAACCAAAATTCTAAAAATTTTACTATTGCTTTGATCTTTTCCAAATTTGGCATACTGATTTCAAATATAATGAATAATACTATTTAGGCATTTTTTAAAATTTAAATATAATTTATTTATTTTAAACGGTGTTTTTCAACTAAAAAAGGAGATTCACCCTAACAAGTCTACCGCATTGAATTTTCATCCTATAAACATTAATTATGTGTTAAATTCTTCGTTTTGAACTGATGCATGCAATGACCCTCTAGAGTTGCATACAAATTACAAGAAAAGAAGTTATTAAGGAAAATTTTATAAATTAACCACAAAAAAGGATTTTTTTTTCGATTAACTTACACTTGGACATTTAAAAAAATAATTATATATTTACACCGGATGTTAGAGGTTCATGTGGCACAGATATATATTGAAATAGCAGCTGTAAAAAATTTCAGGTAAATTAATGTAAAACTTTTTATACTAGAAGTGTTGGCGCAAACCCCTTTTTTTAGGTGAAAAACACCGTTCAAAATAAATCAATTATATTTAAATAAAAAAAATTGTCTAAAAAACATTGCTCATTATATTTGAAATCACTATGCCAAATTTGGAAAAGATTAAATTAATATAAAAAATTTTAGAATTTTGGGTATTCGCCTTCCTTAATAGTTTCCCAAAGTTTAAATTGTAATTTATTTCGTGATTAATATAGTATTTTCTTTATCATATAAGAAACTTAGTTCTATAATAGGATGAAACAGTACTACTGTAACTACACTAAAATAATACTAATTTACGCACTTGTGCCTTTAAGTAAGTTTTGCAGACTGGTTTCCTAAAAGCGTGGCATTACACACGATTATAGATTTGAATAAATGTGATTTCTTAACATAAATATAAAATCTTTTAAAAGAATTATAAAAAATGTTTTTGATTTCTTAATTTCTTGAAACTACACACCTATTACAATGCGATAAAAATCCATACAGTGGATTTAGCATTTAATAACTTGACACAAGACAACTTCCGATAACGTCAACGGGCTTCTGAAATCTGATCCTGGGTGATTCAGCTTCCTATTTACTGTCTGTGAAACGTGACTACCACGAGGCTTGTTCAAAGGTCGCCGAATAAAAAATAAAGAACAAAGGATTAGGATATAAATAAAGGGCGTCGTTCGCTCGCGGCCTCTTTGACATCCGAGAATCGTAACATCCGAATGTTTTCTTGATTGAGTATTTCTATTGATTGAAACAATTATATTGTTTCCGATACTCTTTAAATTTTTATGTTGGTGTTTGTTTCCCGCTTGAGTAGTTTATATCTCCATCATTAAACTTGAGGTTTACAGAGTAGTGCATTTATTTTTCTTCTAGATGGTACGTAGACAAATACGGGTTTAAGTAAAACTATGAAAATTAATAAAATTTTTATTTTGAAATAATTAGGAAGCAACTCACAAATAATTGATTGTTTGTTTAGCTTTTGTTGACTAAATAATCAACATTATACAGTGTTGGTTAAGCTGGGTAAAGGAGATACAGTTGAAACATCTTGCTTTTGAAATTTTCTAAACAGTTTTACAAAATTGGAGTATTTCATAAAAATTAAACAGACCACTTTGTTACGAAAAATGTTATTTTATTAATTACAAAATTTAAATGCAGTTAAATTAGTCTAACAACGTATATTAACAAATTAAATTTTACTACCTATTCCATTATCTGTTTCTTAATTGGAGCTGGTTTACGAAAGAGAGATCCCTTACCCTTAACAATTCTTAGTAATAAGGTGTTTAAAATAATGCAGATAAATAAAAAATATTATTTGAGTTCTCTAAATAAAACAAATTTTCAAATTGGCAACTGTATCACTTGTTCCTTTTATTGCTAACTTCTTTGTAGCTGCATGCAACAAAACGCTAAGTCCCTAATTTTATTTAATTTTTAAAAACTTTTTCTGCTTTGAAAATATGACAACGAAGTAGATGATAGTTTTACCGTATCCAGTTAAAATGCTAATTTAATAGATTTCGTAATTATTCATACAAGACTTGTGGTTTACTGACAAAAGTCACCATTGATCAACCACTTTGACCTGAAACTCTATCCACGTAAAAAATGCATAAATATATGGAGAGGATGTAGTTGCAAAACTCACATTCTCTAAATTAAAACTAAGATATAGGGCCCGGTCCGTTCGCTGGTGATTTGGTCCAATGGAATTAACACTTGTCAAAAGTCGCCAATGAACGGCCCGGGCCCTGTATCTTAGATGTACTTTGGTGAATGTGAGTTGTGGTACTGCAGCATTCATACGTAATGTAGAAAGTAGATTGTGGATGTGGGGGAGATAACTTGACAAGTCATTTGTTTGTACATTTTTAATATGAAGACAAATATCAGTAAGAAAATTAACTGTGTCTCTGTGATTTTACTCAGTTAAATTTTAATTACTGTGAAAGTTACTTAGGATTCACGTTATATGGTTTTTTTTATTATTCAAAGGCAATGCTCAAAAGTAACAAAAAACCCGCGTACTTGTAAAATAAGTATTTAATAATTAAAGCAACTGTATAATAAAAAGATTGAAAAATAGCCTTTAAAAAGTACTGTAAATGTACAAGATTACCATACTTTTTTTTAACCACACAGCATCAAATGTGTGAATGAATTTATAGTTATTTTTCCTATTGTCTTTTATGCTTCAGCAATATCAATGCCTAGTTTCTCCAAGTCACATTATACAAAGAAAGTCTTTAAGAAAAACTTTTTGTCCATTGTGTTTCTTCTTTTTTTCAATGATTCACCACAATGGCTGACTGCATTTGCTAAACGTTAAAAAAATATTCATGATTATGAGAGTGCATGCGCAGTCAGAAATGAATAAATGCTATACTTTGTAAAATTATTATCTTAAGTTTCAAGAATAAAAGTAGCTTACATCTGAAAATCTTCCCTTTGATATATTTGAAAAAGGATGAGTAGGCGAAAGCTTAAAAAATTCTAGATTCTAGACATACAAGAGTTATTTTTAGAATGTAAATATTATTGATTGAAATCTTTCAGTTGAATTCTATGAATTGGCTGCTCTGAATGAAAAAAATGATGAATTCTTTCGTTGTATAAAGTACATCACAGAATAGTCATTTTTTTTATTGAAAACAAACAATTTTGAACAAATACTTTCGATTTCATTTCGCTTATACTTTTTACTAAACAAGAAAAGTTGTTTCAAACAAACAATTAAAAAAATATCTAACAAAACAAAAGCTGGTATGAAATATTTAGCATCAATTTTAAAAAGAAATTATTCTTACAACAATTGTTAAAACCACTATTTTTCACTGCATGTGACTAAACCACCAAACTACCATATTAAACTGAATTCATCTTAAATGAAAATTTGCTGATTCTTTAATTATGTGGTTTTAATAGGCAATTAACGTATAACAGGATTGTATTTTTGTACCATCGTTGCTATCAATAATAAAATAAAGGGCGATCTCTTTTAACCTTTGAAAAATCCATCGCAATCATTTTCGACAAACATGATACAACGCCAAAAAGATCTGGCTATTAAAAGTGACTCAGTATCATACGTTCAGAAGTTTTCCTTCCCTATTTATAGGTTACGTTTTCGACCAATGTAATCAGAATATTCATGAAAGTTTTTTTATTCATTATTTTTTGTGTTCATGATAACATCTCCGGGTTGTTATTGATAGAGACAGAATTTACACTAGTATGAGGTAAAAACGTTGATGTTTATAGCCATGCCCATGATGTTTAATATTCTTACATTTTGAGCTTTTTAAATGAATTAACATACTACCATGACAAATTAGTGGAAATTTTACAAATACTACACAAAGTTTGTACTAGAGAAGCTACATATTTTCCTAAGGTTAGAAAGTTAAAAGAACTATGGTAAAATATGTTTTTTTTTTTTTGTTTTTAAAAAGGTAACAAATAAATCATTAATAAAAAATAATACTGTAGTGCTTAAAGTTAAATGTATTAATCATTTCGGAGTAATCAAGACGCATAGATTAAAATACACACAAGTCGATGAATCTTAATAATTAAATTCATTTTAAAGGAAGAAAATATATACAAGTTCATACTTTTAAAAGAGGCCTCAACACTTCGACAACATTTCTTTTTAATGCTTTTAAAATTACCACCCTGTACATCCTAAACACTTTAATAATTAAACTTCAATAATTAAGTTAACACTTTAATTATAAAAGTGTTAAATTTGGAGGGATATAGTTTTAATATTTAACCTGTTTTGTAAATAAAATTTTAAACCCACGTTTTTCTGAGAAAAAAACACGCGAATCTATACAATTATATTAATCTCTTCATTCTGCTTTTAATCTCAAAAGCTCAAGTTCAAATTCTTTCATTCTAGTTTTTAAGTTCTAAATTCCATTATTTTTTTCTCTTTTTTTGTAAAACGTACACCAAGTATTCGAATCCGCACCTCAAAAAGAAGATGAATGAGTTGAAATTTTAAATTCTACTTCCTCGAAACTTTTCAACTATCAAAGTCACAACAGGAAGAACGAACGAGCAACCCCAAAAGGAAATTACAATTTGAACAACAAAAAGAAAAATAAAAGAATTCGAGCCGGTGAAGAAAAGCTGCTCTAATTCATGTGAACGAAACACCTCATTTACTTTAAAGAGTAAAAGAGAATAAAGTATCTTTGTTTTTAAAAATTACAAATGGGGACAGGATCAACAGAGTATTTCATCATAAAAGTAAATAAATATGGTACGAAGATTATGAATCATTAATGGAATGTATAAAATACAGAATCTTTAAATGATCGAATATACGTAAAACGAGGATATTTGTTTTAATTGTAAATAAGGAAACTTTACCGATAAAACAAACCAAACCAAAATCAAAAATTTTATAATAACAAAACTAGGGGAATTTTTTTTTATTTTTTTTATTTTTGCTTCAACCAAAACAAACGATGCGATGTCTTCCTTAACTACAAAATAATTTTTATTAAAATTAAGCTTAGCATATAATTCCTTATAGCTATTCCCATATCTCTAATGTTCTTTAGAAGGGATCATTACCTTGTCGTAATTTGAATCACGCATACTAAAATGTGACTTGTCAAATGTGCATCTCAGAACTACAAAGGTATATCTCTTTGCACTAACTAAAGACACATACATCCTTCCCTTTCACTTTAAGTCTAAGTAGAAATACTTATATTACCTGTAAAGGAAATGCAAAAAATAAGCAATACATCACATGCTATTTTATGATAGCATTTTTATTATTTAATTTCTGGATCCCAATAATACCGTATTGTTAAAGTAGATATTCCTTTCATAATGAGGAAAACTATATCACTAGTTTCGTACGAGGAAAGTCATTTTCATAAATATTTGACCTTGAAGTAGCTGATCTAAGATGACCAGTGTATGTATAATTTCTTTGAAACAAATGTTTCGAGAAAATATTCTACAGCATGTTTTTTTACTTACGTACTAACATCACATGTGCATATTAACAAGGCAAAAACAGGGTTGCTTTATATTTTGAGCTCGTACTTCAGTGCAGGCGCACCATCAGTCTGTTTATGGGTTGAATCTAATTTTAACTGAGATAGGGATGTTTAGTCTTACTTTTTATCGCTTAGTTAATATGCTAAGTAAGGATAGTTGCGTAGATAATTTGTAAGTGACATTGAAAAAATAGAAAGTAAGATAAACAGGTTATGCATAAGAATTTACGGCTGATAGATGGTAGAATTTCAAAAAGTTTATGCTTCGCAAATTTTAAAAAAATTCCTCCAATCTAAATGATTTTATTTATAAAAATGAAAGTTTTTTTTTGTAAATATTTCTGAACGTCAGTAAAAGGAATGGGGTTTAATTTCTGAAACATGATTTGTAAAACAAGTTGACTTTAAGTTATAACTTTTTTATTAAACATTTTAATTAATTACTATGGATAAAAATAAATTGTTTTGTTCAATTAAAGAACACAAAGCAACTTAAGTAACACTAGCAATGAGTAATTTAATCTTTAATTGACTCTAAAACGATGAAGAAATTGATAACTTTCCTACTTTATAATAGTGAGGTTAACTAATTTCTTAATGAGTCATTCTAACACTCTTTCTTTTCAATTTAAAATACGAACCATAAAAGTTCAATTGTGCTTAATTTAGAGGATAGAAATGTCAACAAGGTAGCTTAACAATGAGTAAATCCATGAGTGTTTCACTAAAAAAACACCTATGAAGAAATGGATAGCTTTCCTGCTTGTCAAAAGAGAGGTTAACTAATTTCATAATGAGTCATTCTAACACTCTTTTCAATTTAAAATGCGAAACTTAAAAGCGCAAACGAACGAATATACAGAATTTAGTGAGTAAAACTGTCACGATTCAAATCACATTGGGAGTACACGCATGGAGAGGTAAAGACAACAGCTTCGTTTCAGCATATATTACGGAATAGATGATAACAGTTTTCACAGTTCTCGCGCGTACATGAGGCTTAATTTTTAATTTGAGACACCTCGGAGTGTTACGCTGACCGGTACTTCAGGCTTATGCTTCAAATACTTTCTATGCTTACTTTCTCAGATGAAAGTAATCACGTAAATATCGGTTAGTTCTTTAATGGTTTTAACTTTATAATAATTTAGCATTAATAATGAAGGATTGTGTTTAAACATTTAGTTGCTTCAAACACTTAACAGCATATATTACGGAATAGATGATAACAATTTTCACAGTTTTCGCGCGTACATGAGGCTTAATTTTTAATTTGAGACACCTTTGGAGTGTTACGCTGACCGGTACTTCAGGCTTATGCTTCAAATGCTTTCTATGCTTACTTTCTCAAATGAAAGTGATCACGTAAATATCGGTTAGCTCTTTAATGGTTTTAACTTTTCCAAGATAATAATTTAACATTAATAATAAAAGAGAGCGATATACAATTTAGCTGCTTCAAATACTTAACCTTTTCGGTCTCGGTGATGCCATTTGGCATCATCATGTTTCTGATCATAATTTTAAAAAAAGTAATAGGGCTGTCATCTACTGGGATTAATAAAATATATTTTCTAATCGAAAAAAGTTTGAAAAATCGAATGATGGTCTTTTTTTAATCTTAAATGCTATAGACGATCAGAAAAAAAATTCTAAAATGATGATGGTACATTGTCATTGGGACTGAAAAGGTTAACTAGCGAAAAAGTATAAAATATTGCATTCCCTCTAATGTAAAATCTCCTTAACTCAAATAAAAAAAATTATAGCTATATAGAGAAATTTAAAATGATATGTCCTGATGTTAATATGTTTCACTCTCCACAGTAACTTTAATAGCACTATTTAAATTTCAAACACATTTGTATTAAATGTGTGTGGAACATTAACTGCTAAAAAATTCGTAAAATGTCGTCTCAATGTCAAACGACAAAAAGCAATGTTATTCATTAAACACCTATGCAAATATCCTCATTTTCAAAATACATAGAATTCGTTGTAAACTTCATGGTTAGGCAGGCTTAAAAGTAAATGATGGTTTAGAAGTTAAAACTTTGTTTCCGCATTTTAAATAAATAAATTAAAGTTGTTGAATAATGAATATTAATTGTGAAAATCTTTTGACACATATATTTGTACTTATTCTTAACTGATTTTACGGTTCACGATTATTTTAGTTAAGCTCTTTGGTTTTGATCATTATATACTTTTAATGAAATGTATCCAATGATCAAAATCAAAGAGCCTAACTAAATAATAATTTGCAAACAATGTATTTTTTGTAATTTATTTTACTTTAGCCGGTAATATCTTTTTGGTAATTTGTTGCGTGTGTTAAACAATTTATTTAACCATTTAATATTTTTCAAAAAAAAAATTCCAATTTGTTTAAAATAAATGCTCACGTTTATTACTTTCAGCCTTTATTGTAAAGAAAAAACATTTTAAAAAATAATTGTGCATATTTTGGAATCAAATTTTCTAATTTTTCTAGTTTTGCTTTAAACAAAACCTGTTCAGAAGTAATCTACAACTTGGCGATTACGATCCTCCTCACGTCTTCTTATATTCTACAATGCTACTTTAATATTCAAAGTTCATCCACTATCCAAATAATTAACGCCAGATTCCAAAATATATTTTGTATTGATCAAATAACTTAAAGATAACTTTTAACTTATTTAAGTCAAGGAAAATCATTTGTAACACTAAAAAGAAGAAAATCATCGAGAAATATTGCTCGATTATATCTCACACAGCAAAAAAGTATACTTTAAGTCTCCGATAAACTAAAAGGGGTATTTTTATCTATAAAATTAATTTCCGTAGCTCTTATCTCACTGCTAGATTCTTTCGGAAATGTGTATTTGACACCATTATTTTCATATCTGGACTCTAAAAACCTTGAGCTGATACCTGAAAAGGAATAAATAAGCGTTAATGACTTTTGACACGGTATTTTCTGGTAAAAATTGACGTAACACAAATCTAGGAATGCTTCTACATTTTTATCATCTGCTGTTGTTATATAAATGTAGAAAAAAAATCCAATTCGTAAATAGGCGATTGTATAGTTTCTGACATTAAAATTTAGCACGTTTCTGTCTCTTGATAATGATAAGTAAAAGTTTCAAGCAATTAGACAAAAAATATCTTATAGTCAATTAAAAGAGAGTCCCTATAAACTATACATTTAAAAGTAAACAAAAGTAAATATATAGCCTTAGATATAGTATAAGGACCTTTTAGTATAATCTAAAAAAAATTACAGTAATCATTCGTTGAACTGTTTTCTACTAAAAATAAATAACAAAAAAACTTTTTGAAAAAGCAATAAAGCTTTTGTACCCAAAATTTACATTTCAAGTGTTCTAAAGTACTGGTATTTTCTTTATTTCATTTTAAAACAAGTACTGAAAGTTAAGTTAGTTTGGTTTTGAATGGGTCGATGTTCTAATATGTATCTAAATTAGCTAACCAAACAATTATCACAAGAATCAAATAAATACGTTTCATAAAATTTGTTATAGTCCTACATAATCACTACATAAGTTAATAGTATTTATGTGTTTAGCTATTGAAGACAAAGAACATCCATTGTAAATTTTTACATTTTAATTTTTATAAAGTCAATGTTTAAGTGTTTGATTTGTGAATTCAATGTTGCCTATTATTATTATTATTTAAGTTTTTTAGCTTTAATCATTAAAATATTTGATTTTTATGTAAATCGAAACAAATTGTTTAATACATATTTACTATTATTGTTGTTTTTGTATAATAGTTTTTCTCTTTTAGTTGTTATTAGAAACACTTTCTTTGCTTGATGTTATTAAAATACTCAACGTGTTTTTGATCGAAAATACAGGGTGGTTATAAAGAAACGCTCGCTATTCGGAGTGGTTTGTAGCTTCAATAAATAATCCAAATGCAACGAACTTTGAGATACTTACTAATCAAGAAGGGGGGGAAAGAATGGAATCATAAAAAATACTCGTCTTTTGACCAAGGTTCTAAATTACGAGGTGTAATTGGCTGTGTCGGCCGTAATTGGCCATAATTTTATACGCCTCGTATTTAGAACCCTGGTCAAGAGACGAGTTTCTGTTTTATGACTTCATACTTTTTCGAAAAAAGAAAATCGTCTCTTGACCAGTGTTCTAAATTACGAGGCGTAATTAGCTGTGTTGGCCGAAATTGGCCATAATTGACTACGCCTCGTATTTAGAACCCTGGTAAAGGGACGAGTTTGCTTTTTATGATTATTCTTTTTTATGATTCTATGTTTTTATTATTACATTATTTCCCCCCCCCCCTTCTTTATTAGTAAGTGTCTCAATTTTTGTTTATTCATTCAAGCTGCAGACCGCTCCGAATAGCGAGCGCTATTTTATAACCGCCCTGTATCTAGGCTTCAATTTTCTATAAATATATATGTCCACAATATTTTTAAATATTATAATAAAATATGGTTCATCGTGAAATAATTGTAATTTTTTTACTTGGGGGTATCTTAATAATTATAATTGTTTTATATTTATAAGTTTTCTGTTAGTTGCTATTAGGTACACTTTCGATGATAATTATTAATAAAATCTTTGATGTGGTCTTTTAAGTAAAAATATATAGTAATGCTTAAATTTTCCCAATACATAATAGAGGGCAATGTCATTTCCATTTCATCTGACACTAGAACTTTTGAACATCCCTCAATCATGTCTACAATCAGCATTGGATCAGCAGACATTGCCGCAGTTAAACGCAGGCATTGTATGACCTTTTTTCTGCTTTTTTGCTATGAAAGTCACCACTTTCCAGCGGAAATGTCTCCAACTGTCCATAGATCCAATCCCTGCCTCAATTCAACCATTGACAAGTCACTTCATTCTGGTCAATTGGGAGTTCAGGGTCGGTTGGATAGGTGAAAGTGCAGCTTGGAACAATGGGTGGCGTTATTGTTCGCTTTCTCGACTCATTCTATCAGTTTTTGACTGCGAAACCTCGACAGTAAATGGAAAAGTAACAAAAGAGTGTGTGGTGTAATTTGAACTGCTTTTCTTTTTTCAAAGAAATTAACATTGTTTGCGTAGTGACCTTAGACCTCAATATTTTTATGATGATTTTAAGAAGTTGTTTGGTTCTTATCTTCCCCCATTTTTGGTTTTGAAGCAATGATAATGTGTCACATAAAAATATTTTTATATTCACACCTGGTTTACTTATTTCGATATTTAGGCTTATATTGTATCATGAATAGTTTATCACTTTATTTTAATGCAGCAGTTGGAAATCTATGCATGATATATTGAAGTAGAGCAAAATTTAGAGCAAAAAATAGCAGTATACATGTAAAATAAGTCGACAGCAAACTTTGGAGTTGTTAAGTCTCTTTTATTTAGCTGCTAGACGTCCGTAAATGATAAATTGGTCGTCTGAAGCAGACGGTAGAGAGGGACGGAATGATTCAAAAAATGACGAGGAATGTCCAGATCTCCTCCACTGACCAATCAAATTTAAGATTATTCGTGTGAAAAGGTGTAAGGTCATGATGACTCAGCAAAGTTTCTGTGGGAACTAATGATCTAGGCGACTGTTTGTCGCCGACAGGGTGTGGTTGGCTGTTAAAGTACTATGTGATATTAAGGATATATGAAACGGTAATTTAAGTTATCAAATTTAATTTTGTTTAAAAACATAACATTTGAGGGGTTAAGTTATAATATGTCATACACATAATTTTATCATTTGACATCACGTTGATTATGTTGAAATTAAATGTTGTTTAAAAGAAAGCATAAAATGGGGCAAAAAGTAACAATCGTAACTCTCATCACTTTAAAATTTACATAAATTATTGCAAGTTTATAAACTATATTTTAATCTATTGTTCAGAATGGAAGTCAGGCTGGCATGACAAGTGTTAGGATGATTAGATAATGCTATTTATACGGCGCTTACAGTAGAACAAAATCTACCGCTTTAAAAGTGTTAAACCGCTATAAAAGGTTATAATCTGTAAACGTCCCAGATTTAACTAATATATGTAAAAAAATTTGCACAGCAAATTACACCTTTTCATTTCATAAACGCACAAAAAAGAAAATACTAATTGAAAATTTTACTAATTTTGAATTTTAAAAAAAGTGATTAATCACTGATTTTATATTAAAGGATGGTACTAGTATTAAAAAAAAAATAGGAATTCCCATACAAACAGGAATTAATCGGACTACTTTAAAGAGAACATGTGATACTTATGCAACGCACAATTGAATGGGAAACGGAAATGGAAAAGGAAATGAGAAGCTCTAGAAAATTATTTTCTCAAAAGGTTTATGTTATTTCTTTAAAGACGGTTTTATAGTTGGTTAATATGGGACGGCTTGGTCTGTTGTAATTATTAACTTCATAACATGTGTCGATGCGAGTTTTAAAAAAATTAAATTTCAGTGTACTGACATTTAAATTTGGTAATTTGAAATAATTTGGCAACTAGTAACCTCTTTTACACTTAACTTTTTGGTCGAACTGCTCTTAAAATCCGAAATTTTATTTCTTATATTAAGTATTTTGTTCCGCTAGGCCCAGGTATTTTTTTACTTGTTTCCTTATCCGAATCTTAAGTGATTTTACTGATGTTTTATGTGGCAGAAAATTATTATTTAAGAGGTAGAAAGTAAATGATCTGTTTATGATAAAACGAATGTGTTTATATTTGAATGCATGATTTTTTTTATCGTTAAAAAAATTGGCATATGGAGTGCACTGGAATACAATTTGTTCGTAAGAGAATGTCCGAGTTTTAATGGTATGTTACTACAGGAGTTTATTTTATACTAAATATAACAAATCATACATGAAATTGAAGGAAAACTAAGTGTTCAATGTGTGCGTCTGTAGTGATACGCCAGACATCCAAACGAAAATGCAATTCTTCCCATTCTGTCTGCAGCAAGTCCAGAGTAATGGAAGCAAGTAATGAATCGATGTCGCTGCAACTGGGGAAACGATATTGCAGTACAAGCACACGTGCTTATCTAAACCTGTTTTTATTCGTCACCTTCAACCACTACTGTCCAACGATTACAGTTTATACTAGTACAATTTAAAACTTGGACATTCTTTTACGGACACCCTGTATATCTTATGATGTCCCAAGCATGTAAGCGAATAAGTAATTGATTTTAAAAGAAAATACCCTCTTTATTGACTAAACTTATGCAGCAAGTCAGGAGGACAGAATGGGAAGAATTGCATTTTCGTTTGGATGTCTGTCGTATCACTAAAGGCGCACACATTGAACACTTAGTTTTCCTTCAATTTCATGTATGATTTGTTATAGTTAGTATAAAATAAACTCCTGTAGTATTATACCATTAAAACTCGGACTGACTAACTTATTTACTCCACTACTGTCATGGTGTAGATGGCAGTATATGATCATTCCTCCATGTTTTTGAAAATTCAAAGAATTCTTTCAAACTTAAGATGATGATGAGAATTTATTTTTTAGCTATTTAATATTCTAATCCTAAAAAAATACATTTTAAAGCCATTTTGCGTTAAAAACAATGTTAGAATGAACTATTATTATCAAAGGACTCATACAGCAAATTTTGCATTCATAGCACTAATCCCAATGTGTATTTTTAAGACTTAAGACCTCCAATTTCATTAAATTGGCTTGCTCCTCAGCATATACTTAACATTATGTTTTTTTTTAATTACTTGCAAACATACTTTTTAAGATATATTTGCTTAAAAAATATGTTTATATCAAGAATATATGTGTAGGATTTTGCTACATTCCGCGCCAACCTAACTTGGGTAAAAACAAAGATTAAAAAAGCAGAGGGAAAAGCGCGGTTGGTCCGTTAGTTGGAAACACTTGTAAGGTAATATTTACATACAAAATGATCTGAATACAATTTGACCAAAGTACACTTTTCTTCTGATAAAATTGCCAAATTTTCTCAAATAATATTCAAATCTGTTAGACCTTAAACGAAATTATGTTTTAAACATGTTTTCTGGATGGATTTACAAATAATTTATGGAACTCTTTACATCCACGGAAGGATCTTCTCCATAGCATATTTCTATTTACCCAACTTAGGTTGGCAAGGAGTGTAAGAGTCTCAGGAATGTATTGAATGCGCTGACTAGTTGCCTTTGGATACATTTTTATCGGCCTGTTAACTAGCTGAACACGACATAAGTTAAAATAGTTTATTTTTTAAACGTTTCGCCACAAGGCATATTTTCCACCTTATCTTTACCACCATTTCCAAAAATAGACATGACATTCTTGCTCTTTGCAGGAATGTAAGTTATGCGAGGATATATTCCGAAGGTTCGTATTCAGATAGAAACCGCAAGAATATTTTGAATAAAAACCACGATCTTTTTTTCTGCGCTCACTCATTTGAATAAACGCGTTTTATTTGGCTACATTTCTTCTTCGTCTCTCAGCTCTTTTCTTTCGATATTTTTATCACGTATAACCTTATGCTCATAAAATAAAATATTTTCTTTTTAAAAAATATTATAATAGTAAAGTGTTTTCACGAATATTATTATTTGAATAAGCTTCTAAACTTTTTCAACCAAGAATAGGACAGTAATTAAAATTTTAAGTGAAACGCTATTTTAGGAAAGGTTTTGTATAAAAATTGAGTAAATATTGAAAGGTTAAAAACTTCACATTTCTTAACAATATTTTAATTTTGCCTAAAAAAGTACAAAAACATTTTTTCTACAAAATTAAACAATTTTTTTTACTTTGGCAAAAAAATGCATTATGTAGCAAAAGCTTCCTAAGCCCGCTTTTTTCTCGTTAGAGAAGTATGTGAATAACGTCCAAGTTTTTTTAAAAAAAGCACTTTTAATTTATCAATTAGTAACAATTTATCAGGAAACTTTAAAGAGGAAAATATTTTTATGTATTTTATAATAAAACATAAGTGGAGATAACTTAGCTTGATATTATATTCTGAGCTTAACTGCTATCTAATTTCACTATTTATAGAATTAAGGTTTGAAAACTGATGCACAATAACTGCTTTATTTACTAATATTTCTTATGATTCTTTTATAACAACTTTTTATTTGTTGTTATTAACTTAATAGTCGATAAATAATTATTACTATTTTTATCATAATTAATACCATTTTTTTTTGTGTCTACTTTTAAAACAAATGCAAATTTTCTTTCTAATACGAAAACTGGGTAGGGTTTAAGAATCAGTCTCCCAGAAGAGATGTATTTCGGAAAAACTAAATTGTGAAATCTCTTAAAGCCTCCAACGTAAACTGTTAGAACAAATACGGAGCATAAACTAATTTTTTTCGCTCCAGTGACAAAAAAAGACTCGCCCCACATTTCAAAGAATTTGTTTCGGTTTCATGAAAACCCCGTGAGAAAGACGTCGATTTCTAGAAATCCGAAAGAGTTTAGCTATTTCTAGAATGTTTGTGTTCTTTTTACAAATGTCAGTACACTCCTTGCCAACCTAAGTTGGGTAAATAGAAATATGCTATGGAGAAGATCCCCGCGCGCATGTTAAAAGTTTCATCAAATATTTGTGAATCCATCAGACACACATGTTTTTAAAAAAATTAATTTATTTATCTAGCAGATTTGATTGTATTTTTGTTTGATTTGGCAATTTTATTAGAAGAAGAAGAAGTGTATTTTTGGTTATTTGTATTTCGGATTTTTTTCATTGCAATATTACAGCAACAAGAGTTTCCAACTATAGGACCAATTGCCCTTTTCCCACTTTTTTTTTCTCCTTTTTTTTACCCAAGGTAGTGTAGCGTGATGTTTTAAAATGGAGATTTTGTTTTTTAACGATTTTCAAAGAGAGAGATAACCTTATGTAACTTTACTAATAACGACGCTTTAGTAATTAGTTCTTAAAACTAACATTTTTATAAAATGCTATATTTTGATGAAAGTTCTATAAATGCAAATTTAGACCCTTAATAATAGGAATGTTTCTATTTAAATAATTAAATAATTTTAGGAAATTAGGCATTGAATACATGAAAATTGTAATTTCGAGTAAATGAGAGGTTAGAACAAAAATATCTAAAATAATATTAATTAAAAGACACAATCAACAGTTTGAATACGAGAAAAGTAAATTACCAAGTGGCATCCTCTCTCTTTTCTTCATTTTATTTGAATTTGGTTGTTTAGAATTGCATCACACTAGAGCGCAAAATGAGCTGTCTAAATATTATGGAATTGGGTATTAGGCAGTTTGTCGAAACATGTCGCAAACTCTTTGTTTCTTCAATCTAACTTGCCATCAGGGCTGGGGAGCCCAGTCGGTTAGGCACTCGCCTAGCATGCGAAAGGTCCCAGGCTCGGGCCTGGGCATCGCCAAAATAACTGCCGACCTATAAACGGCCATCTAAAAACCAACTTGCCATCTAAAAAAATTGCTTTAGCCGCTTTAAAATTTTAAAAGCAAGGAAATCTAACATTTTATGAATTGATTAAAACGCAAAAAGGGGATTATAAACACGGAACTAAGAAAAAAAGTTTAATATGCGCTTTTCATATCTCATGTTATATAAAAATCCATTTGGAGATCACTTCCTTTAAGTGGACTTAACAAATGCAGATGTACGCTTTCAAGGTTAGGGAATATATTCAAGTTTCTGAAAATTAATGCATATAGGATTAATCTGAAACTCGTAATTGCCTAAACGTTATTCAAATCTAATGCAAATCAGTAAAGAATCGCCCTTTTTGCTTAGACAGTCTGATGTATTTTATTCCTAACATGATTTTTTCTTAACATCTCTCCATATCTAAAGAATGAATCACCATAATATTAAGACAGTCGATATCACGCAAGCACGCGATCAGTATAGATGTATAGACCATTAACTATGAATGGATTTCCCGTTCGATATTTTTTACTGTCCAACTAAAGACGTAGTGAATTGATCGGGGCGTGCCAAGCTTGCAATTGATCTATTGCAAAATCAGACTGGAAAAGGTGTTTTTTTTTTAAAAACATTTTTACGGTTTTATCGACTAAGTCTGTACATTGGTATTATTCAGAACAATTTGAAGTGAATTACACTGAATTAATATAGATTTTTTTTTAATCAAACAGTTAGAGGGTCTTTTGAGCTTTGAGCAGTAAAAGATATCTTTCAGAATCCTTCTAAGCAAAATTATAAAATTTGACTAAGTCTGTACATTGTTATTATTCAGAACAATTTGAACTGAATTGCACTGAATTAATATAGATTTTTAAAAAAAAATCAAACAATTCGAGGGTCTTTTGAGCTTTGAGCAGTATAAGATATCCTTCATAATCCTTCTAAGCAAAATCGCAAAATTCCGAATAAAATCTTCATTAAAAAAGATTTTGCCACTGAATTTTTTAGGGTCAAATTAAGTGAAAAAGTATTTCTAATATCTATTGTGTACTTAGAAAGTTTGAATTTAAATTTTGCTCAAAAACAGTCCAATAAAGTTGATTTGCATTGCTACTACTAGTAAACAATAGAGGCAGCCTGCTTAAAGGAAAAATTTTTTAATAAGTAAATTTATCATATTTAATATTATCTAACCACAACTTAAGCTGTTAAACTTAATAAAGCTCGTTTATGTAAAGATTTCCCACAACTTTTAATCAGATATAATTTCTCTCTCCCAGGGAAAAATAATTTCAGAATTATGGACTTGTCGCTATCTATGTTTTGTTTATCAGAATAAAAATCTCTTTGCGAAACTATTGTATTATTCAATAAATTCGGAATCTCTCTGGCTGGAGGATCGAAACGAACAATGGCAATAATTAAAATTACTATCAAAAGTAAGTTCAAAATTAGCTGACTCAAACGGCTTTAAATACGGCTAATCACTGAATTTTTTTTTTAATTTTTAGAATTAATTTAATTGATTTATAACTACTAATAGTTAACGTTATTGATGTTACTTTCTTATCACTACGATCAACAATTCAAAATTTTATCCGTGATGTGAAGAAAAGTAGTTCAACTACAAATGGTTCATTATTGCACTAGCCCACTCATATATTGATTCATAATCATTACTTGAAACTACCATAAAAAGTATGACAATTACCGAGTAACAGGATATACAGCTGTTGTTCAGGAAAAATAAATCAAGCATCCAAATTACTTATTTTTAAAAAACTTGTCCTTCGGAAACCAAAATAATTTTTTAATTCGTCTGCAATCCCGCCATAAGAAGTACCACCGAAGTCCAAGGCCACGACCAATTGACGTAGGAAGACAGCCAAAAGCAGGAAAAAATACCCTCGGCTCGATGTCATCACTAAATATGACCTTTGCTTGCAGCGAAATATGAGACGACCTTCTGGACAGGTATGAAATCGAAGAAGAAAAGAGTTTTAAGCACTTTTGATTCAAGAATCTCAGCCTTTCTCCAAATTCTAGCGCCGGCCTTGCCTGGTGGTTCAATGATCGAAACGGTTTCACTAAATACTATTTACTTGAGATTGAAAGGTCAGTCTTAAGCTGTTGTTGGTATTATTTTGGGAGACCGTTACGGCCTTTCAAGGGTCTTTGCCCTACTCACTTTCCTTGGACACAGCACGTGGTTTAGGGCACGTAAATGTGTTGTCGATGTTTCCTGAAGGGGTACTTGAGACATCGTAAGAGCTTGTTTGAATGGGCTTTTCTTAATTAGAATTTATAATTTAAAAATATTCGGCACTGTTTTTTAGTGTTTCATAGAATTGTGAAATTAAAATATAATCTGACCTGGGACAGGTTGAGTGGAAATGTATCTAATACTAAGTTCAGAATTAGAGCAATCGATATCGCCTGGTAGTAAACTGTGTCACTATACATGACCTTATAAAAGTGTTTTAGAAACTATAGTTACTTGCACTATACATTGTCTTTTTAATATCAATACAATTATAGCGAATTTTTTTTAAACCTTTGTGTGACATTCATTCTTATTCTTACATGTACCCATTCAACCACTTGCAGTTTGCCGAGTATTGTTTTACCCAGTCGATATGTGTTATCTTTGTTCATCTTTATTTCTGTGCATTACCATCATTGCTTATTCTAGACAAGCATATCGCTTTGTTCTAGGGTGTCTCTTACACATGCTTCAACTCTTATTATATTAAAAAAAAACTTTTGGGCAATTTTTTAAAACCATAATAACGTATTTTCGGAGAATTAAGGACGCTTCGCTTCGACACTTCATATTGCTAATTCGATCTCCGATATCCGATTTATGCAAACAATTAATTTTGCAAAATTAACCATTTTCAGTGTCTGATCTGCAAAACATATCTTCCATACTTTCACCTACTAATGGGCATGTTTTAGGTCTTAAGTGACTACAGAAATGCTGAATAAAATAAAATCTTCCTGAAGCCTTGATTGGTGAATCAATGTAATAACGTGGTAACGGAGCACCAATGGGAGGAGTTAGTTTTTGAATCATCATCGCACTAGAGCTACACGTTTGCTATTGGCGACGGGCGTCGTATTTTAGAACCACACCTAATCGGAGAAAGAAAAATAATTGAAAGCTGGATGAAATACGTCACTTGAAACAAACCAATTACGACATTTGAGCTCAGCGCTTTGGTTTTATTAAGTTCTCGGTGCTAGTAGAACTAGTGCATCAACAGTCCATTGTACAGTTCTATAAACCACCGTTTTCCGACCAACGTGATATTTTGACCTACATGTGGCAACAAATTTATTAATGTTATAAAAAGAGTTTTGTAGTTTGAGTTAGTTCTTTAGAAGTTTTTCCAAATACTGTGAGTTATGTCCCATGCACGTCAATGATAACGAGTTTTTCCTATTTTTGTGCAACCGTTTTTGGAGGAGAAACAAATAAGAAGCAGGTACTTTAATTTTGTTCTTTGGATTGTGTTTTGACATGTGTGAGGAAATTAAAATTTATTAAGACTTTAAAACTTATTTAGACAGCTAGCTTTAGTTTGATGTAGCCACAAATATGGCTATCCAGCAACGAGATTTAGAACCAAAGGTTCACCTAGTGGGGTTCACTTGGTAGGGAAGAATACTAAAATTTAAAACTGTCAATTTTTTAGGTTTTAATTGCCGCAAAGTGTTAATAAAATAATTGTAAATTCTGGTTAGATGAAATTAATATTTTAATGCATTATCCACATTTCTATCTGTGGTTATACGAATTTTAAAGCTACTTCGTAGAATGCTTCTCTTTAAAAAAAAATAAACTTGTTTTGATTCTGCTTTTCCACTAGAAATTAAAGTTGGAAAATGGTTAACGCTTTAAATTTTCCACAATAAAGCATGAAAATGATTGACCATTTTATCTGAACACCATTCTTAAATGCATTGGTTACGTTACGATGCGGAATACAAATTGGTAAGTTCTGGAATATCTATCGCAAACACTTGTTTATTATTAAGGAGCACTTGCATCTCCTCGTGAAAGCTTAATTTAGTGCGTTTCTAAAAAGTTAACAAAATCTGCTAATATCCGCTTTCAATATCCTATAATATTATAAGTGTTAACCTAGCTTTTCTGTAGAAGTTGGCATTAATTTATTGTATCCAATCGTAATAAATTTGAAGTTCCTCAATTTAAAATTTAAACGGTACTATATTATGTTAATATAATTGTAACATATTTAGAAATTTCGTAGGACCAAATAAAGTGCCGATTTCACGCCAAAAAGCAAGTTTTATGTATCCCAAAGTTATCTTTATCTGTTGGTGGATATATCCTTACTGAAACAAAATATTAAATGTTCTTTAAAATGCAAAAAAGTGTACATTTTTTAAAGAATTAAAAATATAGAATTGGTGTAAGAATTTTGGACCAATTAAAGTGTCGATCTCTCTAAATGTACGAACACTTTACAGATTTATTAATTTTATTTTATTGCAAAGTCCTTTATATAAATATTTTCTAATAAGCTCATTTCCATTACAGCTATGAAAACACTATTCATTCAACTTATCATAGTGTGCCTTCTTATCGACTTGGTCTTCACTCAACAATTGGAATTGTACCTTAAGAAGAAAGTACTTGTCACGACGGCCCGCAAAATAGCTCTAGGCAAAGACAAAAAATTTATTAAATATGGACTTGGAGCTGCTACCAAAGGAACGAAAGGCGCAGTTCAAGGTATCATTGGAAAACCTGTAAAGCTAGTCGGCGTTGTATTGGGTCCGTTGGGCATACCACTAAAACTTATCGGCACGGTTTTATCGACCAAGTCTGTACTCAACAAAGCAAAAGCTGTTGTGTATACTGTTAAAAAGTTCTCCAGAGATTCTGTACGGTATGGTTAATCTTCACTGAAATTGTTTTAAGAAGCGGGTGGAAATATTTTGAATAAAATTCAAATGACTTGTATTAACTTAGAAAATTGGTGCTAATAGATTCTGGAAGACTTCAAAAATAGAAATGTTGCTGTGTGTGTTATTGCCCAAGGTTTTATTCGCTTTTTAACTACATGTAACACTTTGAAGTTTGTTCTTGTTTATTAAATTTGATTTTATAACTTATGTGTTTGCATTCTTTGCACTAACCATTTGGGAAACAACTTTGTATTTAGTCTATAAGCAAATTTTAATGTGTGGTGTGGTTATTATCGGAAATTCCGTTCTGACGTACTAAAAATGCAAGATTGTTAATGCAACTATTTAATTGGAGGCTAGCCATGAACTATTAACAAGACTTTAAAAATTACTAATTTCCCAAACCTAAAATTAACGTTTACGTTGGGTGCCTATTCAGGTGTCGGCTCGTCACTTGACTGGCTCTAAAATGCGTCGCCAATAGCCCTCGTGTAGCTCTAGTGCGGTGATAATTCAAACCTAACCCAAACCTAGAATTTTATTATTTGATAGTCAACACCTATTTAAATGATAAAAGTTGCATTAAAACTTTTAAAAATGCGACAATTTTTTCGTAACTCTAAATACTATAGGAAAAGGGCAAATTATGCTTAGAGATTTCAAAGAAGATTCATACTTAAATGTTTCCTTTTATGATTAAGAAATATAGTCGACAAAAACTTGTACACAAGTTGTCGCATGTTTTTACTTCTAAGAATAAAGTTAAGCGTGTATTTAAACTCTTAGAAGCAAGAGATTTCATGAAGTTTTGTAACTAAATTTAAGTTCTATTAAATGCCGAAGTGAAGGCCTAACTGAAAGACGCTCTCTATTTGCTGATGCTGCCATCTGTTAGACATAAAGTGTACCTCAACCCTACTCTGCAACATTACAGGTACGTCGGCGCAAAAAAAAGTTTACAAATATATCCCAGAAGCCATGGAAACAACCAACTATAGAGTTTGGGGGGAGAAACCCTAAAAGACAAGAGAGCGCAAGACACAAATAATTGTTTAGTTTCTTCAGAATCCCCAAAAGTTCATTATTAAACAAGATTATCCTGATTAAATTTTTTAATTTCTTCTGTCTTAGAATTGTTTTGAGATGAATAAAAATATGTAGCTACAAATGAGTTATTTTACTTGTACCTGAAACGGTTTTTTTTTGCAGAAACCTCATAATTCTAACAATTTAAAAATTATTTTTAAAATTAAATAATGCTCTTTCAAGTTATTATAAAGCATCCCACTCAAGGTAGTACAGGGTGAGGCAAACAAAACCGGCCCCTTGCTAGAAATGGGAATACGTTAAAATGCTTGGCGAGAAAAACTCTTGAAGCCGCCTGAAACCTGTTTTTGCATTGGTTGGATCGGATTAGCTTCACATTAGAGCTACTCATAGACTAGTGGCGAATTCAGATCTTAGTTCGTATTGTATGAAGACGTCCCATAATGCAAATTTAGGGTCTTGCAATCAATTTAGAATGTTTTGTATTACCAAATACAAAAAGGTCCGATTCTCTAGGATAAATAACGATCGAAACAATCAAATAATCACTAATTCTTGATCAGCTCTACTAACCTTGTTCATATTCCATTTCAACTAGCTTTTAAGGGGTCATAGGAGTCTTAAAAATGTGCAAAGAAGGTACTACAAAGTATAGTTTGATCTTTCATGTAATTTTTTAACTACTCAATATATAAGTACTATAATTTTTTATATGTAATTCTATAAGATTTATTTATATAAGACAAATTTTAAAATTTATGAAACTTTAGCCAAAACTAAAATAAATGATATTAAACATAAAGCTATTTGAACACATTGTGATTAGGCTTGCGCGGCAAATTTTGAGGTCAAAATTGAAAAAATGACCAAGAAAATGACTTTATATTGTACAAATATGTATAAACAAAGACTTATACCTAAATTCTCAGCTCAATTTTAATAAGAAATTATTTTTAAAAAAACTAAAATCAAAATTTTAAATTTTTTTTTAGAAAAAGTTCTTAAAATAATTTCGAATTAAAATTAAGCTGAGAATCTAGGTATAAGTCTTTGTTTGTACATATTTGTACAATATAAAGTCATTTTCTAGGTCATTTTTTCAATTTTGACCTCAAAATTTGCCGCGCAAGCCTAATCACAATGTGTTCAAATAGCTTTATGTTTAATATCATTTATATTAGTTTTGGCTAAAGTTTCATAAATTTTAAAATTTGCTTTATATTAAATAAAGCTTATAGAATTACATATAAAAAAATATACTTATAAATTGAGTAGTTAAAAAATTACATGAAGGATCAAACTATACTTTGTAGTACCTTCTTTGCACATTTTTAAGACTCCTATGACCCCTTAAAAGCGTAGCGTAGTTGCCGGCAAATAAGTCGCCAAGCGTTTGCTTGGGCTTAATATTGAAGCGATCAATAGCTTCAGTGAGTAAGCCTGTTTTTGTATTGGTTTTAGACTTGGCAACATTTCTGTCGTATTCTAATCTCCATCTCGGGGCCGGTTTTGTTTGCCTCACCCTGTAGTAAATGCCATGCGATATTTTCTCGCCGACTTAGCTGCTTCACAGCATTGATCTTATATGGATCCCATTATCTTATAGAAATATCCGGCTCACACAAGATTTAGTTTTGGTTTAGTATAGTAATTTTGATGCAAGGTTCCTGTTAAAACTAATTTAATTTCTCGATAATTAGTTCGCGGACTTGAGGTTTCTAGAAAAAATTTATTCATTAGCGATTCTATCCAATTGAAAAGTTCTAGAGAGAAGTATAGCACCCTAGTTTTGAAGGTTTAGTTGAAATGAGTTCGCACTAAAACTACAAAGATTCAATTAGTGACGAGCCTCGCAATTTTTAACCGTGCTCAGAGAAGACGATGCTTAATGAGTTTAACTCATTACTGCGTATTGAATGCGAGTTTGATACTTTCTCATTTTGAATAAGATTATGCAACCCATGGAATTTTGACTTGCATGACATTTTCTTATACGAGAAACAACCATTGTAAGACAATTTGAAAGTTATTTTTGATTTCCAGATGCAAGGACAGTGACTAAGCACGAGTTTCAATAGTTACATTATCCGAGTTCTAAGTAATTTACCAGATCACATTTACAGTTTCCGTAAAACTTAAAATATAAGTGTGGAATAAGACGACTAAACAACCAGATGTATTTAACAATTGTGACTAATCTACTAGAGAACCTTAAATCACAATTACTTAGACTGCATTGCCCGGTTACTAGTATAAAGGATCAGTTTTATACTAGTAAATTCCAATTACTTTCTGCTGTATTATCATTCAAATACTAGATGCAACTTTACGAACATAAAATCCCTAATGGTTTGCTCCATACTAAAATTTTGCCAATCAGGTCCTCGAACTTTAACTGCAGATAAAATTCATGCCAAAGTACACAAATAATCAAGTCACAAGTCAACAAAACAAGGATTTATTGAAATTTAAAATACATAAAATCCCCTCACATAAATAAAAAAAATCACATTTATAACTTATTTACAGCTGCAGCTTTAAGGTTCTGTGGAACACCGACCGATGGAGCTACGTTTTTTACTACTTCATACGCAGTGTCGCTACATTCAGGAAATCTGTTGCTACATCCGCCTTCTTTACTGCCAGTTTCCATTATCTCTATATAAGGATAGGCGCCACTTGTTGGTTGAACATCGAGGGATCTAAAATAGAAAGTGTTTAAATTAAATAAACCTTTGAAATGTACTTAACGAACTACTTGGGAACACTTACAATTTTGGAATTCTCTGTATCACACAAGTTTTGCGACAAACAAACTTTTGATGTCTGACGATCGAATCTTTTACCCAAAAATAAAAGTAATGTCTGCGAGAGTACTCGTGACTAAACTTCGCATGAACACACGCTTTACGCACCAACTTCAATATTTTTATAAATTAGTATCATCACAATTTCTAAAAGTCAGCACGATTCCAAAGTTTTTAATTAACGTCGTAGTAGAGGGCTACGATTCCAAAGGAAAGTTAACTACAAAGCTTCTCCTGTCGGGCTTGTTGCATCCGAGGTTAGGTTCACTGTCAGCAATTTCCGATAATTTCGTCAACTTACCCTACTATGCCGTGGATGTTTTCCGAGAATTCCCCAAGGAAAGATGGATCCGCTCCGATGTCACAGATAAGACGGGAAATGCAGGTATTTTCATCCATGTCCCTCAGGAAAGTAAAAAAGCTTTCAATGTCATCAGTCTCTGGTTCCTGACCATTTTCTGACGGCTGGATTGGATGGTTTTCACCCTGATGATCGCCAAAGCTTCCAACATCCTCCTCTGGGAGTCCCTGTCCAGGAACTGGATTAAACTGGGGAAACTGACCGCCTAAAAACATTAAAACATTAATATAAAAAATTCTATCCAATATAAAATAATTAGATAACGAATAAATTTAATTTTTAAAAGAAATTACACCACAAAAATAAAGATTACGCTATGACGATCCATTAGACAAACTTCTCAAAGTTTTAACTGGTTTATTATATTCTAAATCAAGTCCAAAGCAAATCGGTTCGACTTTATAGTTTAAGGCTCAGAAAAGTGTATAAAACTTATAAGGGTAAGAATTGCAAGTCTGTACAAAAGATCTTAGTTGCCAGATTGTTTCCAACTCTACAAATAGGGTAGCGTGTCTAGTTTCATTATTTTCAATCATAGAAGCACTGCCGAGTAAGAGATTCAAAAAATTTACCTCCCGGCATCTGCGGTGGGAAGTTCGGAACATCCTCAAATTCTCCAGGCATCTGAGGCGGAAAGTTTCCACCGCTATTCTCAAATCCTCCTCCAGGCATGAATCCACCTCCCAAACCGAAATTGCCACCATTTCCATAGTTCAGAAGTTGCATGGCTGTATTCGCGTCATATCCTTGGGCTCTCAGAGCTGCAAACATCTGTCCTGGATTGATTCCACCACCAAAAGGACCGCCTTGAAATCCTCCGCCTCCCATCTGCTGGAATCCACCTCCAAATCCACCCATTTGTTGGAATCCACCGCCGAATGGGCCACCGATACCACCGCCAACCCCCATTTGAGCAGGAAATCCTCCGGCTCCAGCCATGGCATAAGGAAGTGGTACAGGTTGCAGTTTACCAGGACCAGGCACTTTCGCAACCGGGACAGGCTTCTTCGGCATAGATTTCGATCTCCGTCCAAAAAACCCAAGGTAGTAGAGCAGTTTGGTTCCGATACCAAGTTTGGCACCAACAAGGCCAGTGGTCATTGATGGCCCACCAATGAGGGGTATTGTTGCCAAGGCAGAAGTAATGGCTTGCAGGAAAAGAGGGGCTACAGCTTCATGTCCAGTAATGAATAATACTATTAGCAAGGCCAGCAAAATTGCAGAGTTTAGCTTAACCATCTGAAAGATAAATGTTATTATAATTCTGTTATCAAGACAAAAAAAAAATACAAGTTATGTGGCAATGTCACATACTAAAGAGATTTAAACTCGTGATCTGTCAATGATTCTTTAATCTTTTTATTGATTTTTTTTATAAAACACATTAGAAGTATTTAATGTTAAAATATGCATCTTGGGAATTTCTCAATTGCTTATAAATATTCTGGAAAGATTTTCATAATATTAATCCTTCAGGAGAATCTCTAAGAAGCTCGTAAAATTAAATTCTCACTAAAGCTACTATTTTTTTTTTTAATTTGAAACTATAACTCATAATTATTACCCTAAGTAATTACGTGAATTTTAAAGTTACGTCCACCCTTTGGCCAATTTAAATTTTAAGTTTAAAGACACGTTTCCCAATTGCTTTCAGCCATAATTTATAATCGAGAGTGAGTTTTTAAACAATAACTTTTAAAAAATGATATTCACCTTCACAAATTTGAGTTACGCCTGCCACTGAACAAAAGTTTACGCCACACTCCCAAAGCAAGCATAAATTGTAACGACACTACCACATAAAATTTATTTTCTGTATTTATATAGAATTTTCTAGTCGATAAAAATGCCAAAATTTGTATAATTTTAAATTTTTATTCTAGACTTGGAAGGTCGTTGGTTGTTGTTGCACTAGATGGTTGCTGCACTAGAAAGCGCGAATCCTACTAAAGATGGTTTTGTTTGAGCGGTCACCAAAACAGCTTGAAAGTGGCCTAAGACTTTTTGGACTAGGACCACGAACAAAATGTACATCTGTTGGACAAATTGCTTTTACCCTGTGCAAAATGCATCATTGAATACAAAAGTTAAGTTTTTTTTAAAAAAAACCTAAACTTTCAGATGATAAAGTTTACAATAGGCGCGTTTACATGAGCCATCAAATCCATGGATTTAAGAGCAAACCCCGCAATTTTTCCCATTTTCTCCCAGACAGAACCGGAATTGCAGGGTTCATTGGGGGGTTTCGTAAACACTCCAATAAAGGAGGGTTTGATGTTTCGATACCATGGATTCGGCCACAGACTATCATTTGGGTTAGAAATCATGCTCGACCTCTTTTTCCCTTAATGGGGATTTTGGCACTCCATGGATTCGATGGCTCATGTAAACGCGCCTAATGGCTGCCGATTTTGATGTATGTACAAACGAACACACTTTCGGTCAACTTAAAGTAGCCGTTATACCTTAAAAATACAAAAATCAGCAAATATTTTGTTTCTAGTATATATTGAAAAAAGTTATCACCATTTAAGTTGGCATTGACCTGACAAGTTTCCTAACAAGGGCTAGTTTAACCCTTTCGCTACGAAGGATTTTTGTTTCCTCGTAATAAGTGATAGGAATATCATTATCGAATCATTAGTCGGGGGCCGTCGTGGGCCATTTCAGTAGTGAAAAGGTTAAATACTTAAAAATATAAAATAATTGCAAAATACAATATTAAATATGGTTTGATAATATGTTTGGGTGTTTCTCGAATCTCGACGCATTAAAATCAGAGGCATAACATAGAGTGGACTGCGCATTGGCAAACCTATAGTGTCCTAAACATCTAACTTACACAGTCACATGACTGTGTCGTGTTTGGCTCGCATCTATGGCGAGTTTACCATTTGGCGAGTTTTTCCACAACGACCTGAACACAGAGGCCGACAATCTAATGTTATGATAAAGAAGCTTGGAAAGGAGCAAGGATGAATCGCTAGGTTTTTTTTAAAAAAGATCTTTGTAATAGATATCAGATTATTCCTTTGCTTTTGTACGTATGTTTAAGATTACTTGAACAATTGAATTACGTGGACTCTTTATTAAAAATTAATTTAAAATTACATTAGTAGGTTTATGTAGAGTGTTGCTGTAATATAAGTTGGTTATTGACATGGTGAATATTTTCTGCCGTCTCTATAACTTTCGTTCTAACGGTCCGATTAAAAAAAAATCAAACATATATATATTTTTTTTTGAAATATTGCTTCTTCCTTTATTTCACCTGGAATAAATCAACTTTCTAAAACACATCAATATATTCCAAATTCAACAAATGCTCTACTTTTTAAATATAAATAACTCAAAAAACTACGATTGCAAAAACAGGTTTCGTTTTGACCAAATTGTAAAAAAGTTATTCTACTTCTAAGTGTCAATGTTCAGACCATTAACTTAATTGACTTGGCCCAAAATATTTTTTATAATTAGAGTTCTAGCAACGTTGATTAAATCATGAATATGATTCTTCAGTATAAAAGAGCTTTTAGAATAAATTCCCTCGATAGAAATTTTAGTTTAAGAAGAACACACAATTACTAAAAGTATACAGAACTAAATAAATTTTACCCGTGAAAGTGTGACTAATCCTTTTTTATACCCCTCTTTACAATTAGGAATTCACAAGCATTTGGCATCTTGCACAAAACGTTACTGAATTAAGAGTACAACATTCACGAAGAGAAAAATACCAACAATGCTCAAAAAATCGTCTGCAAAAACATTTAAAAAAAATTCAAGCTGCCGTGATTGGTAGAAACCCACGTGACTTGGACATTGATGGTAGTCTCCCCTTCGGTTTGCTAGCTGATATTCAGGTCTTGCGACAATTTGGAATAGTTCGTAACGAAACAGTAGCGTTAAGTTGCCATATGTAGCAACCTTTCCCCTCTTGGCGATTTATGATGTTTAGGACATAATGCTAATCAGCAAGGGATGGCGGTACTTAAGAGAAAAAAACCGGTTTTCCATTTTCCATCGGTTTTTCCCTAAAAAACCGGTTTTCGGTTCCGAAGGGCCTCAAACAAAAAAAACCGGTTTTCAGTCAAAACCGGGACTACCGGTTTTTTGAAAACCGGTTTTGGTTTTCCATCCCTAAGCTGCTTTACTATGAATGAGCAGTCCACTCTATGTTATGTCTCTGATTAAAATATGTGTAATTTGGAGTTAAGAAATTATTTTATAAAAATTACCGTCTAAATTGCATTTTGTTGTTTTATCTCAAAAGAAGATTTTATGATTTGACTTTATTGCAAAACACATTTTCTCCAAAACTATCGCTTCAAGTAAAATTTTTTTTTCACATGTGCTCATAAAGTAAATAAAGATTTCGGACCTTGTTCAAAGTAATATCTTGCAACCATTTTACTTGTGGGCATTGAAAATTGAAATACGGCAAATATTTATCAGCTGTACGTAATAGGATTTCATAGAAGTATTAATAGGACTTCATTTACTTAATAGGATTTCTTAAGAAGTTTATTTTATCCATTAGAAAAAAATTAGTCCTCCAGAGGTATATGCAGCTACCTTAATGAGCTTAGCGTCCAGAAATAATTTGTTAATAAGATTTGTATGTAGTGTATTAAAAAGATTTAGATGTATGGCTTCTCCTATATTTTTTATTTGAACATTGCTTTCATTTGCTTCATTAAAAAAGGACTAGATACCAATTTTCTTAAAAGTAATTTTTTTCTCTTTGTGCCACCATTACAGAAATCTTCTCATTTATTACACAGTTACAACCGATTACATACTTGTGGCATGTCGGAAGAAAAGCCTTTTGATACATCCCATAGACCACCCATGCTGTGACGTTCCTCTGTGAAGTCCAATGCGTGGTGTTAGCTTGCGACGTTGCTTGAAGTTCAGTTGGGTGCCATTTCAGTTGCTGACCTCGTCAATTGACATCTGTTCTAAATTGCAAAGAGTGTATTGGCTGTGTTGTAGTCAATAGAAGTTCGAAAAATTTGCTTTTTTTCAGGTGACGTCTTTCACAGCTTTCATTCCTGGATTTCCATCGATCGGTGTTTTGATTGGTGCTGTGTTCCCATGATTGATACTGATTAACCAATCGAGGTTTGAGTAATAATTTATTATCATTCATCTTTTCCGTTGTCAATCAAAAAATATCAAATAATCTAAAATAATATAAAAGGATCATGACTGGAATAACCGCCTCTGGCGAAGCAGTAAACCAGCTAAGCAAACCCAACCATTTGGGGTTCTGTAGGGAGCCTAGTGATCAAGGATCTCGCAACTCGAGATCGGAAGGTTGAGAGTTCGAGACCCGGTCGCCACTGAAGACCTACCGAGTATATGCGGAGTACGTGCTCGTAAAATCTGTTGGGTCCGAAAGTCCTGTGGTTGGTCATTGCGCAGTTCACCATGGGTACAGGTTCCTGGAGAAAATTTCCCTCCCCTTCAGGGACATGTCTAAATTGTGGAGGTGGCGACAGATGGCAACATCTATCATATGTGTTTGTGTGTGTCTTGTGTTGTCCTACTTGACGATGGTTTAAGCGGGTCCTTGCGACCAAGCACACAAGCCTGAAAATATATGTCAAACCAACCAACCAACCATTTGTTTGGATTGTTTTGGTTTTCGTTATCTGTCCGCTTGTTATTATAAGTTTTTGATAATTTTTGCTAAATATTCATGTTGTTTTTGGTATATGAAATTGAATAAGATGATCTTCTCTTAAATACCTTTAACTTATTTTCTGGCAAGTGTGTGTTAACTTTTAAATCTAAACTTAACATTGCGATGTTATGACCTACCTTTTACGATTTTTTTTCTAGTTTAACACCTTCTGCTACTCAAAATTTTTGTCTTATTTTTTATCAAAAAATTTCCATTAGTACGTTAATATATAGTCTTGTGATTTTCAATAATTGATATTTTCAGCACAAAGTCTTATTAAGACATACTTGTAGTATTTTAGAATAATAGCTTCTCTTTAGTAATATGTGTACATTTCTAACCATTAATTCTGTGTAATTTTGCGCATTTAGGAAGAAAATTCCAATGGCAGAAGTTCCTTATCATGAAAGAGAAGTACTTAAAAATCCTGCAATGGACAAGTTACCTTCAAGTCCAACAAGTGCATATATTAGTGGCATACATTTCGAACTAAAACCTTCCTTAGACAGGTAAGACTACATTTTGTAATATTTTTACAATTAAGTTGGGGTAATTATATCCTCAGAGTATGCTGTTTGCATAAAAATATGGTTCGTAAAAAAACTTATACCATGCTTGTTTACGTTTATTACCAAAATTACAAAAACATTCTCATAATAAAATAAGGACTAATCTCTTTATATAATACACTTAAGTAAGAAACGAAAACATTTGAGTTAGTTTTGAATCTAGAACATAGATCTTGTCAACTAGTTGTTACAGAATACCGAATTCTAAAGCCTGTAATTCTGCAAATTAAGATTGTATTTAGACAAAATGCTAAAATTTTCTTTTTTAGGTTGGTGGAGATCATGCATAGGTCACAACTTATGATATATTCTATTACAAAATATTTACTCTGTGTATTTGCTTTTTAGATCACTGTGGAAAACATGCTATGTATTTCGGGAAGGAAGAAAGAGTGTAAAAATGACCTTCAAAGGCAAAGTCTATAATTTCTTAGAGCGTCCCACTGGTTGGAAATGCTTTGTCTATCATTTTACTGTGTAAGAATTATAAATAATTACATTTCTCTGAAATCAAAATATATATATATCTAACTATTTTAATAAAGAATTCATCTTCAAACAAATGTTTTAACATAAAAAACAATATAATTTTATTACACACTTAAGGCCATAAGTTATTAAAATTTTAAATCACTAATATAAAGGCTTTTTTTAAGTAAGTTCCGTTGCTGTTGTTACATATACAAAAATGTTGGACTATGCAATGCATTCTTTCAAGCATTCAAAATATTTCAGGTGCTTTTAGCATTAGTTTTACCCATATGTTCTTTTACAAGCGTTTCAAATGTCACTGCTGATTAAATGTGTCGCAATTTTTTCTAGGGCTGTTTTCTTAGGGCTATTAAAATCTATGAAATTTACTGTTAAAATCATAAACAAGTTTGTTAAGCATGTTTTGATGGGTATTTGAATGATATCAGCTTTTTCCAAGCTCTTTAATGCACACATACAAAAATGAACGATAAAAAGTGAAGTGGGCAACCTTCAGCCAATACAGAAAGTTAGTTCAGAAAGTTAACTAACAAATTTTAAAAGAAAAAAGATCATGAGTGATTTAATCCTAATAAAATGTGTTTATATGCATTTAAAACAGTACTCTGTATTATCCTGTGGCCATACTATAAAATGTTTGTATTGGTTGCAAAAGTTTTTAAAAGAAAATCAAGAACGTTCATGCTGCAGTTGTAGTTTAATGCAGTGGTTAAATTATACAGAAATGGATGTAAAAGCTGGTCTTACAATATAACCAAAGCCTAAATATGGTAAAAATTATGTTGAAATATAGAATTAAGTTCAGGCTTTCAAAGGCATATTAATTTTTTTTAAAGAAAAAATACATTTTTTTTGTTCGATATCAAAATGGAGCTTACTTTAATAACAGCCCTTATAATACAAATGTTGTTTATGTGCAGTAAAGTATTTCAGTGCATATATATCACATCTAGGTGCTTGTCCTTGGTAATTCTAAAAAGTTGTTTTTACTGTTATACTTATTAAAATGAAGTCAAACCTCTGTACATCCAGTTAATCTTTTCTTAAGTACAGCAGCTGTTTAGCTACAGAAAAGGCCCTGGTAAATCAGTTACTATTCCTCCTAGTTTTTGGTATTTAAGTTGATCTACTACATTATGAGTCAAATGTGCCAAAGACACCAAATTTGCATATGGTGACTTGTGCAGGGAAAATAAATATTTTTGTGCCCCACTTGCTTGTCATGGGTTCAAAATCAATTAATTTTATCAAAACTATTAGGGATCCATATAATGATGTCTGTAAATACGAGTTTTGTTTCATTTTGTGTTCCCTTATTGAGATATTTTTTCTACCAAATGCAAAATTTTATTTTTGAAATACTTAATTTTTTTTATATAAATATGTGCATAAGCCGACTATTATAAATTTATTCTTATACATTTTCTTTTATCATAGATTTTTAGTAGTTCTCATTTGTCTGATATTCAGTGTTCTATCAACTATTGATCAATATGCAGATTTTGCAATTGGGACTTTGTTTTGGATGGTTTGTATTATTTTTTTTTCTTTCAGCACTCTAATCTTCTGAAATTTAGCGAATTTTTTTCTTTAATTAATGTTTTATAAATGTTAAGTACGCTAGATGCCATATAATTAGTTCACATGGGTATCAGTATCCATATGAAATTTTTGACAGTAACTAAAAAGTATAGCATTCTTTGATGTTAAGGCAAATTGCCAGATCAAATGTGAAACAAAATGAAGTAATCAAATTAGAAGGAACCTGAGACTGGGGTTACCATAATGTCTGAAAATATAATAGTTTTTTTATGATCAAGTTGCTATATTGGCTCTGTATTGCTTATTTTGTGGATTGAATTATTGGTGTCTGTTTGAGAGAAAATGACTAAATATTTTTTAAAGTTTGTAAATTCTGTAGGAATAAGGTGTTCTTATTTGTTCTCCAAAAATATTAAAAACATAATGTATTCATTTTTATAGCAGATTTAACCCTTTAAGACCCTTTCAGATGGCTCTGATTTAAGGTTATGAGACTAAAATGTTAAGAGTTTTAGCGGAAAAGTTGCCTTAAACAGCATCAATGCCAAACTCCTAAAAAAATGTACAATAATTTTTAAAAATCGCTTTTCGTGTAACTTAATTTTTCACATTTAAAATTATTCCGTGCTATAAAGGAGGTTAAATAATATGTTCCACAAGTGGAACATTGGCATATAAAAAGTTAAAAGTTAGATTTTTTCTTTTCAGGAAACTGTTTTGGTTGTATTTTTTGGTGCGGAATATCTTGTTCGCTTATGGGCAGCTGGCTGTCGTAGCAAATATATGGGAGTATGGGGACGACTGAGGTTTGCACGGAAGCCAATATCTATCATAGGTATGTATTTTTTAAGTAAAATTTTACAATACAAGTACAATACACTTAAATGGGTTAATTCATTTGAATTACCTTTAATTGGATTAATGTTATGAACTTTATCAAAATATATCAAACTTAAATGCATTAGTTTTTTATGTACAAATTTAGTCCATCCTTCTGTTGAAAACAACATAAAATTTAATTTGGGAAAAAAATTATGCTGAATGTTTCATTTTGCATCAACTTGAACTTTAAACACCATACAAATTTCATAAATTTAATGATTCCAAAATAACGAAGAGAACAGCCCAGGGGGACTTTCATTTCAAAAGCTTGTGTATCCATAATTTTAAATTTATAACCCTGCACACAGAAAATAAGAAAAATGTAAAAAAAATATTTCATTAAGGTAATATAATTTTTTTAAAAATTTGTTTCAGATCTTATTGTAGTTGTTGCTTCAATACTAGTTATAGCTGTTGGGTCAAATGGGCAAGTGTTTGCAACATCAGCTATAAGGTAGCATGCACATTTTTGTTTCCACATTATTTGTTGAATAAATAATATTTAAAATCCCATCCTTTGTGTTTTTAAATACAATTTAATTTGTGATGCTTTTTCTAGAGGAATTCGATTTCTACAAATTTTAAGAATGTTGCATGTTGATCGGCAAGGTGGAACCTGGCGACTTTTAGGTTCTGTTGTCTTCGTTCATCGACAGGTAGTTTTTTAAAAACAATTCAGAAACTGCTATTTAAGTAAATACTGTCTGTTATTCTATGTGTTACGATCATATAAAAATAACATTACTCGCCACTTTACTTTGTAGTTTCCACTGGTTGGATGCATTTTTTTAATATTAACATAGAAAACATAGCTTATACATACTTTGGAGAGATTATGATTTGATGATTTCTGATAACTTGCATTTGGTCTGACTTCTTTAAATTCTGGATTTGCCAATCTTTGAGATTTTGTGAATTATTAATTCTTAAAATGTCTTAATTTACCGATTTTAAACAATTTTTAATTGATCGAAATATCCATCTCTGCCTTTTAAACTTAAGGAAATAACTTAATCAAAAAATATAAAAATCAAGTAAAAACTTATATAATAAATGAAACAGATTTAAAATTTACCTTCTTCTTTAGTAAGTGTTTAAAAAAATTCATATTAAAAACAATCCTGTTTCATCTGGTGGTTGTTTCACTAAAACTGAAGATTTTGACTTTAGATATTAACTATCTTAACCTTATAAACACTGATTTGACATTTTTTTGCAATATTTTGCCATTTCTTTTAGTGGTATGCCTATTTAAATACAAAATATAGTTAGTTTTAGTTAAATTATTGTTTAAGTAACTTTTTGGCAAATTTTTTGCTAAGTATTTTCACAAGTAAAAATACTTCCAAAAGTTGCAAATTAAATTACTGATGACACATAAAAATAGATGTATACAGTTGTGTACTCTGCGTCTAACTCGTAGGGTTAAGTGTGTTTACTAAAGCAAAAACTTTTCATAACACACAATTTTTTTGCCTAATATTTCTGTTGGCTAATAGTTAGGCATCTTTGAAAATATAGAGTGGTATAATTGACTATGGGATGCAAGTGTCCTTGAAAGATCTTGAATTGTTCATGAAGTTGTGCCAACAATTATGCTGTACTGCCTGGTATTTTGTAATTAAGTATATTGCTTTCTTTTTAAATGCTGTATGGGAAATCCATTCTTTACAAAAAAAATTATTTAATAAGTGCATACAATGTTTAGTTCAATTGTTGTTCAAAAGTTAAAAAAGACTTACCGATTAATAAAAAATTACTGGTACAAATTTGGGACTATAATTAGCATTTTATCAGTACTCCAATCCTTACTTATAGTATTTAGGTGTTATCTTACCGTAGAAACATTTGTAAAACATCATTTAACTACTTGGTACATTTCTTTATAAAAATTTCTTTGGTAGACAACTTTTTTTAAACATATGCTTAGTTTTGTTTTGGCTGAAGTAATTGAAAAAAATAATGTAAAAATTTTCATGTGTTTCAGTTGGTTTAAATTAACTGTAATCTTTCTTTTTTTTTTAAATATATTTTTAGGAACTTATCACAACTTTGTATATTGGGTTCTTAGGCCTCATATTTTCTTCATACTTCATGTATTTAGCCGAAAAGGAAGATGTTGGGATTGTTGGAAAGTCAGATTTCACAAGTTATGCTGATGCTTTGTGGTGGGGTGTGGTAAGATTAAAATAAGACTAAACTAAATTTAACGATTACACACTTTTTTACCTTAAAGCATTTCCAGCTCTTAATATTTTTTGCTTATTAGCTTTTATTTTTTTATTTTCATGTATTATGTCACTTATTTTGAGTTGCAAAGAAAAGAAATGCCAATCATTTGCACCAAATGTTGCATTGAATACACATTGGCTTTTCTTAGTTTTTCTTATTTTTTGCTATTTCCACACAAAAGCACATATTAATTTTTCAGGCAACTGCAAAGAAGCCATTTTTGCTCCCTATGATTAAATTACCTGACAGCTGAATGCTTTCACCTGCTCAAAAGTGAATGTGTAAGTGAAAGTGCTTACATTTGTATATAATCAGTGATTTGGTGTAAATGTGTATTGCATGCTCCTCTGCATTAAATTAGTATGTGCATGCTAAAATATGCTTTTTGCTAGTTTTTCTTGAAAATGTTTAATGCATCTCAACCTTATATTTGTAGAAACATTGTTTTTTCTTTGATATCATGTGTATATTCACATTAGTAGATTTATTGGGACTAGTGTATATTTAAATGACCTTTTTTGTCTAAAACATTGTATGATATGAATTTTAGTTGTGTTTTGTGGTTGTTTAGAAGTCTTATTTATGTCCTAGTTATATATTAACATGTTATAGAGATAGTAACTAGATAGGTGAATACTATGTAGATTAAAAATGAAACTTCATAAGACTCTGTATATTTAACCATGCATCATGTTTACAAATCCCTAACTAGTTAGCATTATTTTATGTTACACTAAGCATATATATTCAGATAGATCAGTTATTATTTTGTAGAATAAATTGCTGTAGTACATTTGTAGTGCTTAATTAGTATGATAGTGTTTATAACTGATAAATCATCATTTAATTATAAATTTAAAAGTTTAGAAAAGTATTCATTTTTTTCTTGGTAAATTTTTAGAAGTTTAAAAGGTAACCCCCACTGTTTAACCACGGTATAGGTTCCTTCCCAGGAGGTCTGCAGCTTTGGAGAAAGACCTTATACTGTAGTTAAACAGCTGAATGACGTCTTGTATAGCATTCCAAAAATGCGAAATCCTGTAATCTTTTTAAAACCTGTTTGAGCCAAATATGGTACCTTTTTTTCTGTTTAGGAAACTCTCTAATTACTGTTCTTTACCTTTCTCTTGGCTTGTTTAGACAAATCACAGCAATGTTTGATTTGTATCATAGTTTGAAAGTTCATTTCCTGAGTGAGGGGAAAAAAGAATGTTTTTTCTCCCCTCAGGAAATGATAGTTTTTTTTATTTTCAGAATTCTCATGTTTCCTTTCAAAGATACCATAACTAGGTTTAATTGTATCATTTAAGTGAACTTTAAATATTTACACTGTAATTTGGATTTGAAGAATAAATGCTCCACAAGATGCAATCATATTGTTATTGTAAATTTCTCTGTGTGTGTACAAAACAGAACTAAATTTTAAGCAATTATAATTCTTTAAATCTTAATAAAATCTTAAAAAATTGTAATTAAAAAAACTCTTAATCAATTTTAGATTACAGTTACTACCATTGGATATGGTGATACAGTCCCTAAAACATGGATGGGGAAAATTGTTGCATCCTGTTTCTCAGTTTTCGCAATTTCATTTTTTGCTTTACCAGCTGTAAGTTTTACTTGTTACAATTTCTTGCAACTATAGTCTTGGGTTTTTACGAACTCCTGCACTAAACCCTCACTGACTTTCAAATTTCTATTAATAATTAATCAACATGTTTGTTGGCATACCTAAATTTTCTTAGATATTGATTTAATGGGGTAAAAAAGGTGTTAAAGTTAGGACTTTGGTTGCAGCCCAGGACTATAGTAGTGGAAAAGTCTAGATTAGATTTCTTATAATGTGTTTTTTAATATATTTAAGATTAAGAAATGTAAATATATTTAAGATTTATATGAAATATAATGTGTGGGAGTATATTACACACACACTGCAAGTATTAGTTTAATGATATTGCTTTTCATCCATATATGATAATTCAAAGAGTTTCTAGCAATAAGTTTATTACAAGAACTTAATGATTTTTTTATAATTTACACTAAAAATTATCTCCCTCTTTTTCCAATATTTTAAATTATTAAAAATATACCAAATGTAAACATTCTGCTCAAAATTATTGTTTATAATTTAAAAAAAAAAAACTGGGAATACTCTAATGTGGCATTATTTACCTATTTTTGATTATATATAATATGTTTTAAATCAAGATATGTCTTGGTTTACTTTTCATAATAATTGGGAAGATTTTTTTTAACTCTTTTTTCAGCAATCAAAATAAGTTTGTCCATCCAAGATAAGACCATGTTAAATTAAGTTTGACTCTATAACAAAATAGATTGCATTAGAGTAACATAATTAAAAATTAATTATTGAAATAGAGGACTGTTAAATAGTTGGGAAAGGACAAACATTATTAACAAGGAATCGCTTTATCAGAAGTGCGAGTTTCAGAAATTTGACTGTGTAATTTAACTGATTTTAGTGATGTGTATCATTATTCCTGCATAACCAGGTGTCTCTTAAATATATAATTTAAGTAAAACCAGGTAAGATAAATCCACACATTGCATTTACTTCACTTGTATGCATAAATAGTATTTTTTCTGCTTTTTAATTAGGGCATTTTAGGTTCAGGATTTGCTCTTAAAGTTCAGCAAAAACAGCGTCAAAAACATTTTAATCGACAGATACCAGCTGCAGCAACGTTAATTCAGGTACAAACACTTATAGCATGCTTTTTATTGTTTTCTTTATGTCCCTTTGTAAGTTAAATTAATGCTTGTAAATTCTGTTACAATTTATATGCTTGTATGGCTTTTCTAATAAAATTAATAAGAAAGAAATTATACATTACATTTTAAGATAAATAAAAAGCAATTGTGTAGAGAGGGGGGGAGGGGGTAAACTGGATCTAAAGACCCAGAAAATAAAAAAATAAAAAGTCCAAGAAATTAAGCTTTCAAACCAGAGTCTTTCAGATTATAGTACCTAGCTTAATTTGTTTTCCAATATCTCATCTAATATTTTCTTGCAGTGTTTATGGCGATGTTATGCTGCAGATAAATCATTTATGTCCTTAGCTACTTGGAAAATTCATATAAAGGATTCTGATTTAAACAATTCTTCAAATTCCAATACGGCTTTGAGTAAGGTAATCACAGTTCATTTTATTTAATAATTTAGTTTATATTTATTGTACATAAGGGTCATAACCAAATCAAGGAATAGGAACCATGTCCTCATCCTTCAGCGATTTTAAATTATATTTAAAAAAAATTGCCTCTAAGTCATTTAAGACAAAGTTTTGAGGCAGAAGAGCAATAGAAATGTTCAAAATTGTATTTTTTTAAATTCTGTCTTAAACTCTAAAATGCCTGCTCTGTAAGCTATCCCCCAAGAAGATTTCATAAAATGTAGTATTACATACATTGAGTGCTTTGAGAAATATTTGAGGTATTTTGGTTTTTATAAGAAAAAGCCTATATTATTGGCAATTTAAAAATTAGAAGTGAAAGAAAGAAAATGTATTCTTTTTGTTTAATGAATTTTTTATTTATTGTCTTGTATTAAATGTGCCTACTCTACCAGTTATGAGACTAACTTTAAATTAAGATAAGGAAGCCATCTTGCTTGTGATTTAATTGTAGATTTCTGATTATTTAAGTGTTGCTGTAAAAATATTTGTTTGTGATATCTTCATTCGACTATATCACTTGTCCATTCCTTGTATTGAATTATTTATGTAACTATATTTTTAAAAACTTTTTAGTACTATTGCAATCTTCATTTATGTGGTCTATTTTCACACTGAACTGGGTGTATTTTTATCAGCTAAGCCTTTTGTTCTAAATATCAAAATAGGCATTTTTACACTTTGTGGAGATGCTGACATGATTGTATCTGAAGTGGACACATTTTTTAATTGAACAATATTTTAAATTAAAATGTTTTTTAAATAATAAACTTTGATATTAATAGTTTCAAATCATTAAAATTTGCAGTTACTGTAACACCAGAATTATGCATGATCATCTCTGTGGAGACTATTGTATTTTTAGTTTGCACACTAATTTTGAAAATGTGGGATTATTCTTTAAAAATAGACTAAAGAAATTTCCCATGAAGTATTTCAGAAAAGTGGATGAAAGTAGCATGTACATTTTTTTTTCAAAATTTTTGTCATTATTTTTGTTGTTGCCAAATTTGTCCTGATTTTCTACCTGTTAGATTGGCAATGACCCATAACAATATTTATAAAAAATAATCTAATTTTAACAAATGCTTTTTTTCTTTAAGCTTCTCCTCCTTTCAAGAGATTCAACCGATAAAGGATTATTTCCTGGAGTTTCAAAAACTTTTCAAGAAACTTGGCAGGTATTAAATAAACCTAATTATATCTTAGTAGATATAGTTAAAAAATGCTTAGAAATAAAAAGCCTTTACTCCTAAAACAATAAAATCTGCCTTAAGTAATTATTGGTTAGCTAATAGTTTTGTCTCAAACAGTAACTGTGAGGATGACAGATTGGTTTTTTTAACCATAATCTTTTACTAACGGTTATGAGTTAGAGTTTTTGTATCTAGAAGTAGTGCTCATGTTTGTTTTTTTTACCCTTTTTTATATTATAATTTTTGATTAATTTCAATGACTTTTAGTTTGTGTTGTGGAGAATTAAACATCTTTCTTGAGAAATGTTACTTTATTTGGAGTCAACATTCATACAGTCTACTAAAACCAGCCACTTCAAGTTTAAATTTGATTTTAGTTATAATTATTGACAAAAAGTGATGACAAAAACATACATTTATATAAATTGATGGTTATTTTTAAGTTTTGGAATCTATATATTCGATAGCTATGTGTTTCAATTAACAAGCTAATTGTTACATTCCATCTACTACTAATATAGGTTGCTAAGAAAGCAAGTGTTTTAAAAAGACGAAAATCAAAATCTAAAATTGAAGTTCCTTCAAGCAACAGCAATAATGAAATATCATCTATACAAAAAGAAAGTGATAGTGAAGTCAACGGAGAAGAAAATAAACCAGGTACTGTTACAATATTTCAAGCAACATTTCATTGACTTTGTTTTACAAAATCATTTTGAATCGGTAGATATTTATGAAATATTACATGTTTTAGAATATATATACCATTAAAAAAATATTACTATTTATCATGGAGATTGCCAGGTTATTGCCGAGGAAGAAAAATAGATGTTTAATTATCTTGTAAAAAATATTTTTTTAACCTATAGCCATTTGAGACCCTTGCAAAATGCTACACATACATATATACCTTATATAAACATATATGTCAACCAATATACATTTAAAAGTATATTAAAAGGAATTTTCACACACTCTAACGCCAGACAATTTGCTTGACTGCCAAGCAATTGCTGCCTCTCTTTTGGGCTTTGCACACCACTGAAAGACATACTTTATAGTCTACAGGCCCATGACCTGGCGACTCTCATCATCAACACTTTTGGCCCTATATAGAAATAGCTTTACTTGGACACAATAATAGCAACAGCATCTGTCAACACACACAAAACATTAATTTTATATATTTGCTGAAGTCATATCAATTCCTATAGATGTTGACTTCTTAAGCTCTAGAAATGCATTTTTTGGTGCTATTATTGCAACAACAATCCTTGTCAGTTTTTTGTAATTAACAATCCATCGTAACTACTAATATTAAAAAATGTCTTATAGTGGAGAAAACTTTTTGGCAAGACCTCCAAAATCTGCCTGACTCTCATGCTACATTATTTATTATACAAATGAACAAGTGATACTTGCAATCAAAAGCTAAAGAAGATTTTTATATCCTTTTCTATCGCAGCATTTCTGTTCTTAAAGTTTCAAATAATTTCTTTATTGAAAGAAGTTAAAGCAAAACATCCAAACAGAAAGGTTAATGTATAAATAGGTTTATATTTAAAATTTTCTTTTTATATTTTAATTATATATTGCTTTTGATAGTTAAAATATTGCATCGTTAAAAAAAATCTTTTTTTTAATAAGTTCAAAATTCAATTTTTAATGTTTACATGTGCTTAATTCATTTTATTATCTTTAAATGCGCTTGTTGCAGGAATTTCACGACAAAGATCAATAAAAAGAGATTATGCTAGAATACCCTCCACAGCACATGCACATCCTTATCCCAATATTGATATGGTATCTGATGAAATTGAAATTGAGATTGATGACCCTCCAATGCTTACTGTGTGAGTGCTTTTTTATCGTGTGGATTATGTTATACAGTAAGATTTAAATAAAAAAAATTAATTATACTTTTGTAAATAAATTTGAATAAAGAAAATATTTTTTAGAAATGAATTGGCTTGATAAAAATATATGAAGTAGATAAATATAAGGTATTTCAAATATGTATTGTTGAATAGTAAAGTAGAAATTTTGTCTTTATAATATCTTCATTTTATGTATTTTAGGCTAACTGAAGCTCATAAAAATGCGATTAGAGCAATAAGAAAGATAAAATATTTTGTTGCCCGAAGAAAATTTCAGGTAAATTAAAAGTGTGGGATTGCTTTAAGTTAGTGAATTTTAAGGTGTTGTATATTTCTATCACATAAAGTTCATTTGATATCTGAAGTTTGTCTTGCATGCCAGCTAATAATGTGGGATAAATTAAATTTACGGATTTTTTTTTTTTTTCAATTTTGTTCATGTTGACATACGAGTCATTCCACGTCAAATCGACCAGCTCAAAATCTTCATGTCACAGAATTCAATCTTGATTTTATTCCAAGTACTAGAGACAAATTTATTAGACACGTATTTTTTATTTTTTAAAAATTTTAAGAATTAAGAAAGTTATGATTTTTTGAAACCGAAAAGTTAAGCCTAACTTTTTCTCATTTAGCATTGCGGTCTATGGGAAATTTAGTATTTTCGAACGAGTATAACTAAAAAGGGTAACCTGGGAACAATTAGCAAATTTTTATATGGAATACTATTACTAATGGTAACATTTTGGTAAAGTGCGCTGTTGTTCCCAAAACTCCTTCTACCAAAATTATTTTTTTAAAAGTCAGAGGAGAATAGCATTAGTTCCAATGGAGAAATGGCTACAATAGCTATTGTGTTTACGAAAGAATATGTGCAAGCGTTAAAATACCATACAGTGTTGAAATACCATAGCAGATGTTTTTAAACACTTTGTATTATTGAAAAATGTAAGTCTCTTGAATTTCAATTAATTTTCCTTTGAAATTTCAATTAATATTTATATTAAATAAAAAAAATTATTATAAATATAAGCTAAAATTTGAAAGGAGGAAAAGACTTACATTTTTCAATAACACGAAGTATTTAAAAAATGTTTGCTATCACATGATAAATTTTAATATTAATACTTCATTTAAAAAATCTAGTCGCTTGCACATATTCTTTCATAAACACAAACCTATTGTACCCATTTCTCCATTGGAACTAATGCTATTCTCCTCTGACTTTTAAAAAAATAATTTTGGTAGAAGGAGTTTTGGGAACAACAGCACACTTTACCAAAATGTTACAATTAGTAATAGTATTCCATACAAAAATTTGCTAGTTGTTCCCAGGTTACCCTTTTTAGTTATACTCGTTCGAAAATACTAAATTTCCCATAGACCGCAATGCTAAATGAGAAAATGTTAGGCTTAACTTTTCGGTTTCAAAAAATCATAACTTTCTTAATTCTTAAAATTTTGGAAAAATAAAAAATACGTGTCTAATAAATTTGTCTCAAGTACTTGGAATAAAATCAAGATTAAATTCTGTGACATGAAGATTTTGAGCTGGTCGATTTGACGAGGAATGACTCATACATTTTCGTCAAACTTTATTTTGACCAATTGGGACAATGTTCTGATTGTATGCATAATAGAATCCAAAAGCTAAATTTGTAACATGCCATAATTTTTTAGCTATAGATATTTGGTAGCATTTCTTCACACCCTTCACTCATTTGCTTTGATAGAAAGTTATTAATTTCAGGACGAAACATCATAATGTGGACCACCATGAATAAACATATTTTGTTTAAGAGTTAAAATTTTCTAGAAATATTTAAGCAACCCTTTCTAATATGCATATGTATTTTTATCACAAAACTAAAAGCAAAGCTCCATTAAATTTGAACTGTATTATCCAAAATGAAGTAAATCTTAAGGTTTATTTTATGGTCTATGTTATGGCAAAATTTGGTTTATTAATTTTTTATACATATTTGTGGATAAGGTCAAAAGACTGACTGTATATAGAAAAAGTTATGTTCTAACTTTCTATTACAAAATCACTGAAAGTTTTACTGTATTATGTTAAATAATACAAAAGCCTTGTGTATTTTTTTGCAATTTTAAATATTCTAATGTGTTCTAATTTAGCAAGCTCGAAAACCCTATGATGTTCGTGATGTAATAGAGCAGTATTCTCAGGGACATCTAAACATGATGGTTCGAATAAAAGAACTACAAAGAAGGTTAGTTTTCTTATAATTGCATTTAAATTTTTGCATTGCTTACAAAGAATATCAAAGTATACAAGTCAACAAAAGTAAAGATAACTTTAATGCATGTTAATATTATGATTTACATTATTAATACAATAGACATTCTCGAAATCAAAGTTCTAGAGACCTTAATGAGAGTTGGATGGTTCTATCTTGCCCATGTTAATTTACCTACCTTTAGGAACATTTTTCTCAGGAGCTATATGAGACATCATTATGATTTTTTTAATATATGTTTTGTTCCTTACATATAGCTCTTTGATTTAAACTGAGGATACTTCAAAATATTAAAAAATACTTTTACAGTGATTTTTTAAAAAAATATATTGAAAAACTCAAAATAATCAGATTTAAAGTTGTATAATTTTTTTGACAGAGATATTTAAAACTCATCAGTTTAAATGAAAAAGCTGTTGATATAGAGAAAGAGCTGTTGATCAAAGATATGTTGATATCTTTTATAGTTCCTGAGTAAAATGTTCCTAGTTTTTGAAAACATATTTCAAGATCGAAACACAAAAGAAAAGTAAGGTATAGGTAAGAATTGATATACAGAGTTTCTAAAAAGTGCTTATAAAAAGAAAGCCACTAAACAGAAATCGATAATATTGGTCTTAAATTAAAGATATAGATGTGCAGATTACAAATAAAAGAAAAACAGAAAATTTACATTTTTTGACCCAAACACCCATCCCCAGTCCCTGAAGAATCGTGCTCTGCATACTAATCTAACAGTGAAGGGAAGAATCTGGGATTGGACAAAGTTTGCTCAGGCCTTCATCCCATAAGTGGGTCAATAAAATTAGTACCAATTATGGCTTGGGAACTACACTGGGAGCTTCTATGTTTGGTTGACCACCTGATCGGACACATGCTTTGAACCCCAAAGCCCTTGATTAGGAGAGCTGAAATGGGCACAGCTGGTCTGGACCCACTATAGGCTGTCACACCACTGACTTTAGTTTACTAATGCATCTGAATATGTTTCTAAAGAAAATTAAGTTTTGCAAGGATGGCCTGTCCCTTTTAATAATTTTGTTAAATATTTTATTCATTCTACGAATTTGAACAACTTTTCTTTATCATTACACTATTTAAACCAGTCTAATATATTTCAGATTGGATCATACATTAGGAAAGCCAGGGTCTTACCTAACTGAGAAAGGAATGAAACCCATGACGATTGGAGCTCGTTTGCATAGAATGGAACAACAAGTAAATATTTACTATTTTTTTATTTACATTGTCCTTATGATAATGTTGTTGATTTTTTTGTTGGCTTTATTGAAGCATTGAATTCTGTAATTATCTAGTATTTCATACATTTTTCTTACTAATAATATGATAACTTGCACTAAAACCCTACTATTAGACTAATTTAAAACATTTATTTTCTAAACAATTTATTTTAATAATTTAATTTATTATTAAGGGCTTCACCTCTAGGCTCGCTAGCTTGCAGATTGTTGAGTGACCTCAGACGCCTGAAAAAAAAGTTGGGTCATGCCTTATTATAGTAATATTGAGCATAGAACATTACAATTACAAGTATAAGTTATCTTATTATGTGCAATCGACAAACTCATTTATCAGATATACCTTTGCAAAGCATTAAAAAAACAGTATTCTGAATATCAAAACTTATGTAGGTTTCTAAAACAAATAAAAATTGTTATACAATTTTCACCAACTTCTAAATCAAAACTTCAATATTAGCAACACATAAATAAGGCTAAAATAAGCAAAACTGAAATTAAAAGTTTTATTAGAAATAGTTAGGAATTGGTAACCATGGTTGAAGGTTGTAACTAACAACAAAATTATTTATATTTTATAGTTTTCCTAAGTGTAAAGTAATAAAACGGAATGCTCGAAATCAAAAGTTAAGAAAAACACAAAGCAGTAAGCCTATTTGCCTCGGATGAGGTCTAAGTACTGGTTCTTCCGCCTACTGAGTCCGTGTCAAAGCAAGGCAATCCTTTAACATTAAGTAAAAAGAAAAATTTTAGAAAATGTTTCACAAGAAGTTTGCAATCACAACTAATGAAAAAGTTACACAATTGTGTTTAAAGGCTAACTAATTCTTCAAGCAAAAGTCACCTACATTTACAGCGAAATATTCTCTTCATTCTCAAGTCAAGTTTATTTAAAATACAGTTGCCTATTCTTAACTTTTTTCAAAATATGTATTTAATTTATATTTAATAATTTTATTGTATACACAATAAATCCACATTCCTTGTATTTATTTTTCATGAAACAATCTGCGTCATATTTACAATTTAAATTTGTACATCTTTATTTTCAGATTGCAAACCTTGATAGAAAAATGGATGCTGTCATTTGCACCATCAATGTATTAATTGATAAGCTAAATAATGAATCAATGAATGTAGAAGCAAATGTATGATAAGAAAGAAGGTACTGAATTGGACTATTAATTACTTATTTTACAGTTATAATTTGATTGGATACTGTCCTAATTATATTTTTAATGTTATTTACTGACAATTCTAAGCCAAACTACTAACATTAGAAATTTTATAAATTATTATAGTATTAATTGATAATCTAAATAATGAACCAATCCAGGTAGAAGCGAGTGTATGATAAGAAAGAGGCACTGAATTGTACTGTTCAATATTTATTTTACTGATACAATTTGATTGGATACTGGCCCAATTATAATTTTTATGTTGTGAACTTAGATACTTCCAAGCCAAGCATATTGGAGTGTCATAGTTGAAGAGCTGCTTTTATGTGTGCTTTGAGACAGGGAACATAAATAATTTTGCCAAAAAAATATTATTTTCAACACTAATACTAATTCAGTGGAATTTTAAACCACTGTTGCAATATTTCCTAAATTGTTTTTTTCTTCCAAATCTAATGTTATTTTATTTGCTATATATGTTGTTTGGATTATTTAAAGTACAAATTTTATAATGAATTTTTTATACTAAAAATATTACCCACAGTTTCAAATATGATAATAGTATGTATCTACTGATTATATCCCTATGGTTTATAATTTATAGTTTAAATTTTAATATAAACCTAATACATTGCAAACAAGTGCTATCAATTAGTTAGTTCAGAACATATTTCTACAAACCAAACAAAACAAGTTTATTTTCCTGCAGTTCTCTTTTTTTTTTCTTTAAAGTTTCTTCCAACTGGATTGTATTACATTCTTGTATTTTAATCACTTTAAATTAAATTATTTGTTTTACCTTTTTTAAAAATAAAAACATACAGAGAGTAGCAGCAAACAAACAAGGAGAAGATAGAACATATTAGAAATGTCCTCTCTCTTCTTTTCTATTTCATCAGCAATGCCTTAGCAATACTTGGTCAGGGCAGCTAGTTATGATTAAAATGACTCATTATAGATTTAAAAAAAACATACTTAATAAAACCTCTAATATTTAGACTGTACATTTTTAATAAGACAATGATTTCTCTAAAAAAATCCACATTTACAAATATATTTTGAGATTGTGTTTAAATGCTGCCATCTTTCAACAATATACACAACCTTTAGCATAATTTATTACAGTATCTTTGGGTTCATTTTTTTGGTGGTTTAATTTGATGTATATTTTTAATTTAAAAATAAATTATAAACTACTCATGTTAAAAATTGTATGAAATATTTGCATTTATATAACATTTTGAAGTCCTGTATACCAGCGTTTTAGGTAATATTGGTGTAGTAGCATTGTTTGAATGATCCTTCTTAAATTATGTAAAATATTAACTTATTTTCACCATGGAAGTGCCTTTGTTAAATTCCATGCTTTTCAATTGTATTGTTAAAAACAAAACATCCTATTTTTTACTTCTATAATCTATTCATATAGATGGAAACTAATATTGTGTATTTTCTTATGTGTAAAAGGCCTCATGAGTCATAATTACTATTGTAACCAAAATATCTGTATCTGATATTAAATCTGTTAAATTAATATCAGATACAATTTCCTTTTTTTCCAAATAAATTTGAAAAACATTTGGAGGAGAATTGGTGATTGTTAATTTAAAAGATTATTATAGAATCCCTTTTAATAATTGTTTACCTTGGCTATTTTTAAAAATGTTTTTGAGGGCTTTATTGTGAGGAGAAAGAGATTCAACCAAATTAGTCATTTCTGACTAGACGAGGAACCTCCATTCTACAAAACCTTTCATCTAAGGGCATTTCAGTTTTATCCTTCGTAGAGTTTTATGGGAAAAAAATTTACCTACAATCTAATCAATAATCCATTAATTACTGTGATACTTTTTAATATAATAAACAAGGTTTTTTGTTCTACTTTTAGTAAAATGATTTCTCCTTTGACTTGTTTGGTAGTAGATTGTGCTTTAGAAAGAGTGATAAATAACCAAGGCTGACATCTTTTCCCATGGCCCAATGTAAGGGAGAATGGGTGGTTTTGATCTTGGGTGAACCTCATTTTGGTTTAGGTTAAGGAGGGCTCTAGAAAGTATAGCTCTTTTTACAGCTATACTTGATTTTGTAAGACTTGTTATGAAACGACTTTAAAAAGCTTTGAGAAAATGCAATATTTTTTTACAATAAAAATAATAAATAATATACATTTATATTTTTTGAAATGGTAAGCAAATATTTGAGGTAACAAAACATTTTCAAAGGAAAACAAAACATTTCCATATAAAAAAGTCATTTGGGATATTGCTATTGACATTGATTTAATTGAAAAATTTACTTAACCAATGTGCTGGTTAATCAGTAAAAAGTTATATTTTAACTTGATGTACTGTTTTATATAATAATCAATCTAAGAAACTGATACCAATATAATATATTACTATACGTGTGTAACTTATTGTATAACTTGTAAATTATAAGTCTGACCGAAAACTTTTTGAGCTGAACTGCTATATATTTGTAAAATATCATATTTATTTTGTATGGAAAAACAAAACAATGCATTGATTTTTTTTATATAAAATAATCAAAGTATTTTCTACCAAGAAATGTTTCAGAAATATCCCCACTTTTGTTTGCCAGTTTGTTTTGATTATTAAAGTAACTTTTTAAACAAAATAATTTCATAAATGTAAAAAATAAAACTTATAAATAATTTCTTATGAGGTTTAAATTTTTATATTTTATTTATCATTAATTATCGAAGAATTTATCGTACAGGAATCATTTTCATAAAATTTAACTATCTTTAAAAAGTATGAGGCATTTCTAGAAAGCCAATTTATATTTTTTATACAAATTGAGCCGCAGAGGTATAATATATAATTGAAATCTATGCAAGTTAATAATTAACACAAAATCTAACATTTTAATAAAAATATCTGAATTTGATACCTGATATTTTGAAGACTGGATATCAATTGGTATTATTGCTATATTGCATACAAGTTTTGCGAAATTGCTTGCTTGTCTGTAATTGAGGCTTACATTGCTCTCATAAATAACTTCTGGGAACTTTATTCATTATTGATGTTCAGTTTTCAATTATTTCAGTATTAATAAATGTGCATTTTAAAAGAACTTCCTATAAAAAAAGTTATACATACTAGTTTTGGGAATTTATATTTATACTAAAAAATATTTCGTACTGTTTCCAAAAATTGAGCGTAAAAAATAGCTACTTTTATATTAGTGAAAATTGTTCGAAAAAACAAGGTGTTAATGAGAAACAAATTAAGTAGCTAATGTGTTTAAAATGTTTAAATTATATCTTTTAATGTTGAGCTTGTAAAAGGGAACACTGTTAATTTTTCCAAACACCTTATTCATTCTAAGTAAAAAACACTCATGGTCTCTCTCTTAGCAAAATTTATTGTAATGGATTATAACTTTTTCTTAAATGAAAAGTTCCTTAATGATATACATGTGTGATCATAGGTCAGAAGGTAAAAAAAACTTACAATTTAAAATAATACATTATATCAATAGTTGTAGAATATTTCTCGAAAGTCAAGAATATAGTTTATGGGCATGTATTTTTTAATTGATTGCCTCTTGAAAATAATTTTTATTTCTAATCAACTAGCCACTTGCTTTCAACCCAATCAGTAGTAACCAGATGCAAAGTACTATTTTGTGCTTCGATGAAGATTTTTAAGATATACAACATGTCTGTCTAGAGAACATTGATTAATAATATGTACATAAAATATTTGTTAAAAAATTAGTTTCCACAATTTTTCACATTAGTATTAATAGCACCTAAAATTCATTAATAGCATGATACTAAGACACACTGTATGATTAGTGGTACTATATATTCGCAATAATAAATGATTCATTTTTGTTTAAAAACAAAGTAGGAAACCCCAAAACTATAGTGGTTCATATGTAAAATTAAATAACTACATCACACACACACACAAACTTCATGCAAAAGGCAGATATTGGAAGAAGAATGAAGTACTGTAATAACAAGCCTCCTTTTTTAAGTAGTTGTGGAGCTACTGAAGAATTGAAAAAAAACAATTTTAATATTACTGGTTAGCGATTACTAAAAAAAATGCATATTAAGACTGCCCTTGCAGTTGTGTTTTAACTGAATTTGTGTGTAATTAGAAAATATAACTTTTTCACATTATATGCTTGCACTTCTATTTATTTTTATGTAATTACTTCATTTCATTGTCAATTGAATTTAAGAAAGGGTTGGACTAAGTGTTATTTTAATTGAAAATTGTACATTAATACATACTTTATCTACTTAAGTTTATATACAAATCTCTATATACATAAAACTTACATATTGTTATAAAACTTTACTATTGTTATAAAATTATCTGTATCAAACTTTCTGTTTGTCAAGTAATACAGATTATGATTTTAAGAGAGGTTAAAATTTTGCAATTTTTGAAGTAAAATAAATTGGAATCATTAAATTCTAACCCTCTTCAAATTAATGTATTTAATTATATTTTATCTTCCTTTTTTCATGTGTAGTGATGCATTAATATCTTGTGTAATTATTCTATGTACACAAATTTTTAAGTACACAATATGTAATTATAATGTATGCAAATAAAAATTCTTCATTAAAAATTAATTGCATAATTTTGTACCATTATACTGATAACTATAATATTGTGATATTTGTATTGTAAGTAACATCTGTTACTTTCATATAGCTCCATAGTTTAGTTTGAAAAATAATCGCCCTGGAGCTACACAAGAGCTATTAGCAACGAGCGTCGTATTTTCATAAAGCTCCTTAAATCAACTCCTGGTATTTCTTTAAAAAAACAACAACTTCACAACCGACAACCTAATTAAAATCTAGCTATTCCCTCACAGTTTTGAAATTTGAAGAACTTTTTTATGAACATAAATTTTTTCTGAGCATAAATGGTCTGCAATTTCATTTCAAAGGGCCATTGACAATCTAAAGGGTAGAAAGTCAAAAAAATTGTAGCAATGAAAAATTTTTGAAAAAATTCTAAGTATGCTGCTAGCATCCACCTTTTACCAAAAGATGGCAGTATTCTCCAAAAAGGTTCAATTATTCCATTTCAACTACAAACATACAATACTCTATAAGTGCAATTTATTATATAGAAAGTGTTATGTTTAACATACATACTCTTCTATATTTTCCCCCACATTGAAACTTATTTATGAACAAATTATTTTTTTAAAGATCGTGTTTCGAAATAGCAATGTGAGTCAATGTGAAGCGTCCTGTTAGGTCTCCATAGGAAATAGTCAGCTTTTTTGATTAATAGAATACCCACAATTTTATACATAAAATAAGTGCCGTAAAGGCTCTAGAAGGTGTAAGTCAAACCCAAGCATCAGGCTTGTTTAAAAACAAAAAGCCAGTTCAATTTCGGTTTATGTCTCCAACATTTTATTCTGGTAGACCTGAACCTGAAATTTTCCTTCTATCGCTTAGTGACAGAGACGCTATGGCAGGTAAGTAGATTATGTTAGGTTTGAATTATTGTCGCACTAGAGCTACCCTAGATAATCTAGATCTAATGTCACTTGGTGTTTGTCCAGACTTCAAAAATATTCATTCGCAAGGGACAGATGTTGCTGTAACTGGAAAATGCGAACAGAATATTTTTGTTAAATTTGGAATTATGTAGTAATTTTCTTTCCGCCATTTTAAAGGATCTTTTTGGTTGGGTTGGCACTTTGTACAATTTTTTTAGGGACCGTTTCCTTGGCTTTCTTTTAGTTTATTGGCAGCAGTAGTACTTTGTTCGAAAAAAGCTACTGTAGACTTGATTTTTCCTACAATGTCTGTAATTATTTGAAGAATATCTTCTGCGCCTAGGTTTATGGTCCTCTCATCAAAACAGTGTTACATTGATTAGCGCTACCAGGATCGCCAGATGAAATTTTTAAAAAATAGCCAAACTACAGCTCAATAAAAGCCAAAACTACCCAATAATATCTTCATTATATCCTTTTCAACAGTTAAAGGTACAAATAACACATTTAAAAGCCAATAAGGAAAAAATATTCAATATTGAACAAAAAATAACAATTGTAAGGATTTTTAAACATAACCAAATCAGAGAACAATTTCGGCTACTTTTTAAAATTTTTAATAAGCAGTGCAGTTTAAATATTAGCCAAAACAGCTGCATTTAGCCAATCTGACAACCTATCAGCCAATCGGACACAGCTGGCCTTGAACCACAATAGGGGGGTCAGAGCACCGATTTTAGTTTCTTTAAAGATTGAGTATCCCATGACTATGTGTAAGAACTGTTCGTGTTCATAATTAAGTGGAGTAATGGAATATGTATGAACTAAAAAAGCTCAATTGTACATCAAGAACATAAGCGTAGTTATAATATAATTAAAAAAATGCACACATCATCAGAAGGGAGTTAGAAATTTTATTCCTAAAATAATCAAAATATATTGGAATTGTTTATGTAATATTAACTTAGATTTAAGCAGGAGATTGGACTTTTGACCTAGAAGTGGCACAAGTTTATTAAGGTGGCCGTGTTAGTGACCGGGATTACACGATGTTTTCATGCGTCAAGTTGTCATAGGTGATCAGTCTAAGATAGTAGTAAGGGTATGATGAAGAGTAAACATAAGATTTTATATCTGCTTTTATTATTATAGTTTGGTAATAAGTATAAAAGTAATGACTTTTGATGTAGAATAAGTTGAAAGACCTTTACTAGATGCACACTGATTCAATATCTTTAAGATACTTTATACATGTCCTGTAAATAGATAAGACAAAGTCGAAATAATTTATATTTAGCAATTGAATACATATTTTGTAATAAAATATATGAATGCAACAGTTGCTGACTAATCCATTATTAAAATTTTATTTTTGAAAAAGGGAACATCCAGGATTTAAGGAGAAGATGACACTGGAATTCATTAATTTTAATTGTTGCTACTTTTGCTGCTAATATTTAAATAAGTGTAATTACAATGTCTTAAGTTTTAAATATTAACTGCATTTAGAAACCAATTTTGAAATTTAAGTAAATTGGTCTTAATAATAGCGAGATCCTATATGTTAGCGAGGCTAAAATTTCAAGTTCCATTCTGAAAATGGTTCAAACTTAACATATCATAGCAATCCAATTTGCCAATTATCATTATAGGTGCAATTGCAAAAATAAAACTTAAGGATTTCGTTTATGTTTAATACCTTAAAATAATTCACCATTTTAATGTAATGCCTACACATATAATTTTTTTTTTATTCTTGATAAGTTATGGTATTAAAGATTATATATATTTTTTTATTTAAAGAGATTTTTCCTATTGCTGTAGCATTTATATTAGCCCCTTCTTTCTTTCACTCGATTTAGTAGGCTATTACAGAAATCGAAACAATGGCAAAATCATGGGAAAAAATGAAAAATACATAATATTACTTACAATGCATGTTGATAAAATCTCTTAAGACTTAGCTAATTTTCCAAGCTTCTCAAGAAAACAGAAATAAGGGTATTTCAGGAAATTCATTTCATACCAGTAGTTAACTAAAAATAAATGTTGAAATAAAATTTTTTTTTCATATATGTATACAGTATTTTTTCATATTAAAATAACTTATATGGAATACATTATTATAAGATTACTTTGAAGGGGAACATTAATTATGAATCGCAGCATTCAGACTATTTTATAAATTGTTTGATAAGGCATTAAGAGGCACAGAAGGTTGAATGATATAAAAGCCAATTATGTTTATCAAACAAAAATATTCTACATTTTTAATAAAATAACGTCACTCAGTTCAGTTGCAACCAGCAGGCACTGAGCCAACACAAACTGCATTCTGCTAATCTTTTTTTTTAATATTTAAAAACATTTTCTGCAAGTGATTACATTGATGGAAATTGAAATATTGTAAAAATTATTTTAAGCTTTTAACAAATTCTTTCTGCCTTTATTAGTTCGTTCTAGTTATTATTAGTTAAAATTTCTATGGAAATATGCTTAATCTCATTA